>CM076580.1:990587340-991128688 GCA_034641835.2 Pinus albicaulis | reverse complement strand
TTACAAATTTCCACTATTTTGGGACTAACATAACTTAGACTTGCACCTGGGTCTACCAAAATAGAAACATATTGAGACAGTAATTTACCTTCCAACTCAATCATTGTTGGCTAATAATCTGCCTATCGATCCTCCAAGGCTGCGTTGATACAAGGAATGTTTTGCGCCACATCGTCTACTGTAGAAGCCTCCTACAAATTAGCAACTATTTCACTTCTCGCTCGCTGTGGGAATTTTTTATAATAATGTGCCTCACCACACCCCCAACATTGTAGAGGTGGTTTGGTCACTTGCCCTTGCTCAGGTTTGCTAGATGCCTTTGTAAGCTTCTCTTCTGCTCGCCATCAGGTTCTTTGATGATTTCTGCCAAATTTTTTACTGACAGAACCTCGTGAAAATTTATTAAATCTATTACTTTTGGCACCTTTGAAGTTTGAGCTGCTTTTATGTCCTTTCCTTGGCTGCCAACTTTTTCCAAACTCCCCTTTTGCCTTGGATTGTTGATAGCACATTCATGCCTTACGAATGGCTTTTTCCATGGTTCTACGATTTAAAAATTCAATTTTCTCCTTCATATGTGTTGGCAAGCTGATCATAAATCTTTGTACCTTAGCCTTTTCATCTCGCAGGTATGGAACATATCTTAACAGGGAGGTGAAATTGGTGATATACTCCTCCATAGTCATCTGTCCCAGTTTCAAGTCATGAAATTCTTTATATTTCTCATTGTAGAAACGTTCTATTAAATACTTGTCTTTAAAGTATTGCTAGAACAATTCCCAAGCAACATATTGGTCCTCAATGCTGTGAACATTCTTTAATTCTTCCCACCATAGAGTGGCCTTCTCTCTTAACTGATATATGTCCAATATGGGCTTCAGGTTGTTGCTATACTCATACACCTAAAAATATTTGTTCATGTTTATCAACCAAGCCTCTGCCACTTCCTCAGCTTCACCATCAAATGTTGGTGGTTTTATTTTTTGAAACTCCCCCTGAAGCTCCACTTTTTGTTTCTTAACTTCTTACTGATCTGAAAAATTGCCAGATTATGCTTAATTATAGTTTTTTTTCTTTTTGCTTCACTGGGATGGGCTTCTTTCCACTCTATTAGTGGTGTGGTCCCTTGTTTTTCGCTCATCACCTTCTTGCATGTCCCTATCAGCACTGGGATGTTCCATTCCTTGATTTTACTTGTTTGGCAGGCTCTTGAGTATATTTTCTTTCTCTTGCATCAAGCGCTCGTTATCGCTATGAAACCACACCATTTATTCTTGTAGCTTATGTACTTTGTTCAATAGTATGTTGGTTTGATGCCGATGTTCCTCCAATAGTCTACTTGTTTTCTAGTGCTGATCCACACTCAGTTGAACCCACATCTTAGGGATAACTACTGGTTGTGTTTGGGGTTCCCCGGTATTCTGGGGTGGTTGTTGTGTTGACCGTCTTCTCATGACATTTTCTTGTTATGATTATTTTCTTTGCATCAGTTTACACAACTTAAATGGTTAGTTGACCCTTAGGGTCCCAACATATGAACGTCGCTCTGATACCACATACAAAAAAAATAACTTTTCACTCCATAATTAAATACCTACTTCTACTTTAATCGGAATATAAGAGGTTCTTACCATATCCAATAATACTTAACCTGGAGATTAATGATTAAATGTAATGTTAGACTTAACACTGTTCTCATTTACATATAGTTTTCATTTTATTTGCATATACCATAGTCTCGATGTTTATATACGCGTAATTGTTTTGTTCACCATGGACTTTAATGACACTTAATAATTTCCATTTACAAAATCAACACACATGATCCAAACCTCGAAATTGGAAATTGTATGCGGGTTTTAGAGCTGTCATGTACTAGTTAATTTAATGCACTTCACTCTTCCATGTGCTACCTGCACATGTGGGCGATAGCCCATAGATCTCGCTCAGGATTCAAGGCCATCTGCCTTAATCTACACCATCCATCCTTTTGGGGATCTTCAGTCCTCTATCTGGTGGGAAGACTCTGTTGATCCAGCGAAACCCTAGGGAATTCCTCATTTGGTCTCAGCTCTTTGTCTCTAGTCTAACACTCTATCTCAGCAAGAGATCTTCGTGAAAGTGGAGGGTCAGCTCTGGCTATGGGCGATTTTAACGCTCTTGGTAGATTCGCTCATGTAAGAATCCTAGTTTACAAATCCGTATAGTCCATGTTTTCTTTCTTTATACCACTCTGTAGTTTTCTGAGTTAGCTTATTTCTATGTTTGCGGCTTCCTCCAGTGTTTGGAAACGTCTTGTTGGATGAATCTCTACCCACTTTCAGTTATACCTCAACCAGCTACACTGGCACGAGATTCACCCTCGAAAGATGATGCCTAATATTTTCCTCTTCATGGCACACCTTCTGTCTAGTTTTTTGGATGTCCACCCACTCTGGAAGGTAGCATTCATCGTTTTGATTAATTTAACTATTCAGGTCTGAGTTTCAGTTTTACCTCATCTTCTCATAAGCTTCTCACTAATCCTTTCACTGTTTCTTTTTCAGGTCTGTGCTCAGAGTTTTATTTTAGATATTTATTATGACATGTAGTTATCCATTTCAGGTTTTCTCTTCATATTTACTTGAGATTCACTATGGAAGTTATATTTGAGAACCTGTATTTATTCATTTGACTTGGTGAAGTCCGCAGGTATCTAACTACTCAAACCAAACTTACTCTACACTCTTTTCTTAGTTATGGTTCGCTCGGCTAATGGAGCTTGTATTTGATTACTTTTCTTGATGATCTTGAGGCCTTGCCTTAAGTCTGCTACGCTGTTGGAAATAATTCCATGAACCCTTCTGGCATGAGAGATTCGAAATATCTATTTACATTTCTTATTTGAGTTTTTGTTTGTTTGTGAAAGACCAAAGTAATATTGCACCACATTGCTAATTCTCAGTTGAAAATGAGTGTTTTACCTCTAGACCCTTTTTTTATTCTCGATGTTTTATTCTGATACTTTGATACTCTTTTGCAATTCAATTACTTTACGTCTTGTTTAAAACAAGTTGTAAGACCTTCTAGTCTTGCATCTCGGGAAATCCTTCCTGGACTTACCCTACTTCAAACAAAAGGAATTTCTCCTTACTGTTATGAATAATTATATTTGTAATGAGGACTTTCAGATTTCTAAATGTTATTTATCAATGATATAACTCTTGGATTACAATCGGAGCTCTCGACCGACCTCTGTGTTTTCATTACTGTAATGTTTTGCGCTACCAATGTTTGGGTTCTGAGTTTTTTTTTATTCATAGTTTAAACTCATGCAAAAGTAATAAGTAATGGTATTTGAAAATAGATAGCAGTTACATATTTTCTACTATTTTCTTTATAGTTTAAATCCATATTATTAGTTAAATATTGTGACTGTAGTTTTCTTTTAGGTGACAGGACCACCTTGCTTATTGTCCGCGTGTAACTGTGATTGAGGGACAATGTGTCTTGGGTTAGGTTTCCACCTGGTACCCTTGACCGACAGTCCACTCTAAATTTTTTTTTTTTGTTCATTGAAACACTACTTACAGGTTATATAAATATATTTTCTTTCATTTTCACATCTTTACAGTTCATGCGAGTATTTTTTTACTGTATAATATATTTACTGTAATATATATATATATATATATATATATATATATATATAGATAATTGAAACCTTATTTTCCAGTCTCCTACACTAGACAACCACTGCGGTATAAAATCGAACTTAGACATTCCATATCTTTCATGACATATTACAAAGATACTGAACTTTAAATATAATGATAGTTCTACATCTATTTACAGCACCCATACAGGTATGGTAAAATTCATAATGAGATATTAATAAAAAAGATTAGTTCCATTCTTTCCCAACACTTATCTATCATATAATTATTGTTTCTATCACAAGTATATAAATACTTGTGCATACATAGAGTAAAAGTATTAAAGTGCTTAATCACTGAAATTGCACAGATACTTATCTGATTTTTCAGTTTGTAGCTGTGGTCCTCCCAACCTTCAAGAGAGGTGATTACGTCCTCCTCTTGCCCCCGTTCTCCATTCCTGAAAGGTATGGGTTGGCCGTGGATTTATCTGTTGTGACCTCAGGTCTCCTAGTCCAATCAATACCAAAAATTTATTAGGATTGCTGAGTGATTTCTGCTAGTCTCTACCAGCTCAGGAAAATCTCCACTCTCCCCTTAGTCCTTTAACATAATCCCCATTCCTCATTGGGATGAGTCCCTTATCCCCAGAGGAGCAGGTAACTGTTCCCAACTGTCCAACCACCTTTCAGTTCTTCGAAAACATTTACCATCAACCTTTTTAATTTTTATGGAATCTGTTTCCATAACTAATTTTATTATTCACAATTAACTATAAAGAAAATAACTTTTCCAGCAAAAACATTAATTGTCTCAGTATTTTCCTTAAACAAATAATAAAATGTCATTTAACTAGTTAACAACTAGTTATCATTAAATGCAGTTGTCACGTGAAATGTTTTATGGTTTTTGGAACATGTGGTATTGATAAAGGATAATATTATAATAAAAAAATTTATATATTAAGAATTTCAATAATAAATTGGGGTGAATCTCTATGGTTAAGAATGTTGTTACATATTTTTCTTAAATGTATATATGTTTAACTTGTATATTATTTTTTTTTATAATAATAAACTAAGTTATAGTTTAGTTATTTCTTCTAATTTTTTAAATTATAACAACTTTGTATAATGAAGTAAATATTTTGATGTTTATTTTAAACTGATATATATCCACATTGTCTATAAAGCTAAAGTTACATTTTATTTGATAGTTTTCAATACATAAATAAATTCAATTACTGAAAATTTCTTGAAATTCAATGTTGTATAAAAGTCAATCTAATCAGAAATTCTGATTTTCAATTATTAGTCCCTGCCATAAGGCATTAGGGACTCTTGTAAGCATTCTTCCTCTGAATATGAGCCTGTGTCGAAAAAATAGATGATTTAACCTAAATTTTTAAATTGCATGTTTTAGTTCACTTTTTTCTCCACCTATTAAACACTTATAAGGTTTTATGTTAGCAAATGAAAAATTATAATTTCTTATTTAGCCTCTTCGCGAGGAAAATAGAAAGGAAATTTGGTGTTAAAATCCATATTCTTAAAAGAATTTTCATAATGAAGTAATGCTAGAACATTAATTCTCAAACATTTTATGTGTGTAAAATGTTACAACTCACTTCTTTCCTTTTGTAAAAACATGTCTAATCTTTGTAAACACATCTGTCATGTAAACATGTCTACTCTTTATAGAAATGTCTGGCATAGAAGACAAGCAATAGTAAGCCATTGAGTCGGTAGAGATAGGCCCCAACAAGTCCATCCCCTACCCTTATTATCCCTTTCATCGCGCACCAGAGGAATGGGCTCTAGAAGAATGTGCTTCCTTTGGTGTTGGTTCTGGATCTACAACTGGTTTTGCTAGGGAAAAAGAAAGGAAGGATCATACCCTAGTGGAAGTTAAGCTTCTCTTGGGTGATGAAGCGCCTCTTCACGATAGCTTTTACCCCTAATGAAAGATCTAGCTATTCAGTTAACTAATTATTTTCTTTCCACAGTCCTGGAAATTCACTAACCATACATTATGTATAAACTAACTTTTTATAGGTTAGAAATAACTCTAGTATTAATGAATCTATAAAAAACATGGGAAATTAACCAGAAATTATGCAAACGGATTCAATGCAGACATGTAATGTACTAATGAATTCATTCGAATCACTCCTGCAATAACTCAGGAATTTAAAACACAATCGCTCAATCACATGCAAGTAAGAGAAAGAATTAAATCAATGCTTTGTACAAGATTTTCTGGCAAAGAAACTGTCAAAAGCCCTACTGTCTCTGTTGTATGGCAATGATAATCATGAAACAATACAATGCATTCTTGCTCACAATAATATGTTGCACTCTACCAATCGTCTCACACTGATCTAGGAAAAATTGGACAAATAAATCCTTCCTCCATCTTGCCTTGTTCATGCAATTCCTAGGCAAATAAATCCCTATTAAATAGGAATTCCAACCTTCCTTGATTGTGCAATCCATCATGGGCTTCCTATGGCTTTATAACTGCACCCAGGAAATTTTCTAATAATACAACTGATAGTTATCTTCCCTTTAACCTTTGTCTCAACTGGGTCTTCATCAAAATTGACATGCATGCAGCTAATAATAGTGAATCATTAGTTATTTGATTGATCGCTACTTGTGAATAAATATAATTTAATTCCATGGACCTCTCACTAGCTCATCACTTAGTTAGAACTAGTTAAATTGATTTTAACTCAATTAATTTGAGTTAACTAATTACACTCACACCACAATAGTGCATTAACTGCAATTGGACCCCCAAAATAATAGAATCACTCTACATGCCTCACCTTTGACCCTCAACTCAAAATTCCTGAGGTAACTCAGTATTTTTGACTTAGTTAACTAATAAAAGTTGTTATGACATAACATTACAATTTATTCTCCAATTTATTTAAGGGGAAAATAAATTAGAAAGACATTTTCTTGTTGATTTTCAACAATCCCTCTCAACAAGAAAGGGATTATCAGCTACCCCAATCCTACCTCTGTGGTATTCGAATTTGATCTTAGTGATCGCCTTTCTCAACATGTTTGCATCCTGATCCTCCATGGGAATGTACTGCAACACCCAATTGAGATTTTTTTTTCCTTCTTGTTTGATTCCAAGTTGATACCCTATTTGTATTGATATAAGCTTTGTGAACATAGATGCAATATAATCGAAATGCCATATATCTATATGTTAGAATCGAAAATAGGTATGAACAAAATTTATACAAGAAATGGGATAATCCTTGAGTCAATATGTGTCCAAGGTCAAGTACACCAATATGTTAATTTTATTTTTTGATTGTCATGTCAAGTGAAACTTGGTTTTTTGGTTGCTCACCTAATCCCTATTCCATGAAATAATGCCCCTATTTATTCAAATTATTCCTCAAAGGCTCTCATTACTTGTTTCAATGAGATAATGGATGGATAACTTTACATCTTCAAATGAACTTGGTCACTCATCTAGATAAATTTGAGCTTGGTTTGAATATTTTTAGTGATAGTTGTTTAACTATATTATTTCAATAAAGTTTTTCATTTTCATGCAGTTCAATATTTGCGTAGGAACTTCTTTAGGTTGCACAAGTTTGTAGGTGAAATTTGAACCACATGCCATACTTCCACCCTCTAAATGGTAGCAGGATATAAAATTTTCTTGTTTGATTTCATAACCAACATGAATTTCAAACTAATTTTCATGGTTATATATTACACGTTGGCTTTCTATTGTTCTAGCTATCAGATGTCCAAGTGAACCACTTTGTCATTTTACTTGAAATGAAATTCTGGATAGGTTTAAACATATTGTGGATCTTTCTTGATATACAATTATAATTTTTTTGTGATTTCTATGATGGATAGCATATACTAGAATATGTTTTTACAAATCAGGTAGTTCTAGACATGTCAGAAGCAACTGTGGCATCTTTCCTAGGATTTCCATGTCTCAAAAAGTTACCGAAAATGAGAAACAAGATGCTTACAAAGGCTTACTTCAAGTCATCCAACAGGTGGATAGAAAAAATATTGCGCAATGTCAGCAACACTAGCTCCATATCTTATGTAATCTTCACCAATGCATGTAGTGGTAATATCTTTTCAGTTCCCTATTATTTCTTTGGTGGCTAAGAGTGTGTTTTGTTTATTTTTCTAGAGGGATATCCTACATGCCAACACATATTTGGATCTCTAGTAATGGAAGACCTGTTTCTTTTGAGAGAGCACTAGTTTGAATGTTTTAGACAACAATAACAACATTGGTGTTGTCACAATTATGTTTGTGAATTGGTCATTTTTAACTTGAATGCTAGGATGTAAACCCCTACATATAAATTTAATAGTTAACATTGTTAATTCCATAGTTCACATCGTTAATTCCATCTTCTGTCGAACTGTAAATCAATAGTTTCTCCTTAGAGGCTTCATCCTACCTAAATACAAGTGAAGCAAAAATGGTTGGAATCATTTATTATGGGTCTTGTTATAGGCTAAATAAGCTTGTAGTTATTATACATATACCTATGAATTGCATTGAGTTCTTACCAACATAACATCATACGACCATTCTTGTTGAATTGATGATAGAACCTTGCTTCTATTTGAAAAAAATGGAAGAAGGTGCATCAACCAGTCTCATATGTATCATACATATGCGTCATAGGTTTGTGCATGAACTCCTCCCACTTGTGAAACATATTAATAAACCTTGAAGCTCATGCTACATAGTATGAGAACTTAGGGATGCATCTTGATGCTTTCAATAATTTCAAATTGGAACAAGCAATATATTTCTACTTTTCGTGTTTGCATATTTTTACGCGGGCGTTTCCCGCTGTGGGCTTTCGAAATGTCATTTTCGGCCCAGGCAATGAACGCGTTTCTCTCGCCGTTCTTCTTGCGCCGGTCAGGGGGTGACATTTGGCAACCTGAGCGGGCCCGTCTTTGCTGTCAAGTCGTTTGCTCCTTCGCGGCGCGGGGGTTCGATGAGCCACGCGTGCCCACGTGATTGACGTTGGGTCCTCCAATTCCACGCTCCTGGTCGTATCGAATTGCCTGATCGGTCCTCACTTCTTCCATCGGCTTTCTCGTCACGGTTTGCGTTGCAGTTTCTCTACTGGGATTAGAGACGAACCGCTACAAGGCCCAGCGCGACCGATTGGATTGGTTGCGGCCCGCGGGTCATGGCTATGACCGTGCAATGGATCTTCATCTTTTTGGGTTGGGAAATCGTCTGCTTTTTTTTTCAGAAATGAGCAATCGTCTGCTATAGATGGGTCACGGTAGTTGTCTACTTTCCAAGAGTTATAGGTATGAAGGGTTTAGGTTTCCGGGCATATTTTCGTGTAGAGGATTTCTGGAAAACAGCTATCGTGGAGATACAAGAAGAGCTCTTGGGAATCGACGGATAATCAGTCAAGAAGTTTAGCTATTTGAGGAGATTTATGTTCAGGTTATTTAAGAAACTCAGCCTGTACAAGTTTCTGCACACCTTGCTTCCTCTACAGATATTTTTAGTGTTTTTGAGCAAAACTTGTTGGTTGATTTCAGAGATGGTTTTCTCTAATCGCTACATGCGTAGGTTTCTGATGGGTCGTGTCGGTGAAGTTGAGTTTTCGGTAGTCTATAATCTGCACAGCAGCGGTGGAGCTATAGGACCAGGAAATCATGATGGTTTCGTGAGATACTCGGACGTTCTGATGCACATGCCCGAAGAGAATCCCGCAGGCGTATGGATAGCCAATCGAAAATCCATCCATGAAATGAAGTCACAGCTCAAAAAAGTGGAATACGATGGCAAAAATTGCAAAGCACTGATTTCCTTGCTGGAAAAAGCAACCGGAGAGAACTTGAGTTCTACAGATTCGTTTGCAAATCTAGGGGATTTCAGCGTGGGAAAGAGCTCATCAAAGATGATGGTAGCTTCCCTACTAACCATTATCATCGAACTCTCTACATTCTATCAAGACTCTGGTGGGTCCTCTGCCGGTCCTCCCACCGATACCGTGAACGACTCCATAGAGGCCTGTTGCCAAGCATGGCAAATCATGGAGCTATTGGAAAAATCGGAATCTGAAACCGTAGCGGTGAATAAACAAGCCGACAAAATATTCAACAGTTTCAAAGAATCGCGCATTTGGATGGGCCTGGCTCTTCCCATTAACAACTTCCAACCTAGAACCGTCGAAGCTGCCAAAAGTGTCGTCCAAGGGCTCGCAGACAAAGTAAAGCAAACGGCAAATACGGGTTATGAATCCAAGAACTGGAAGACATTAATGGTAGGAAATAGCTTGTACAAGCTCTGTGATAGCATGAAAGATTATTCAGTTAACGCGCAGGAACTATTGAATGGAATCCAAAGTTCGTTGGGCGATGTAATTATAAGCTGTATATTTAAAATGGGAGAGATCATAGTGGATGAGTGCAGGTTGTGGGCAGAGGCATTCATGGAGGATGAACTGTGGGATGCGCTCTACGAAGCGGGGAGGGCCAAGGGAATAACTCAACAGTTGCAACCAAGGATCAAAGTTGGAAGGAAACTTGACAAGGTACACTCATTTTAACGCATTTTAACCCGCCCAGATTTGACAATTTGTATTAAAACTATGAGATATTGTATCTACTTTTAAATTTGCCAGTTTTTATTAGATGTGACGTGAAATATTTGTGTCTTTATTACCTTATACGAAACGTGTCAGGTGCAGAAATCTCGTTGTATCAAGGTACGAGAGAATCAAACATAGCTTCTCTTCTGCGTTGTAGTTGTATTTGTGGCAACATTCCTTTTTAGTGAAGTTTAAACCCTCGCACCTTTTGTAAAAACGAACATCATGACCATCGGTAAATGTACTTGTGTGTTTGTAAAGGAGACTTCAAAAAAATCTATTGTAAGATTGTTTCTATTTGGTGGATCCTTGTTGTAAAGGAGTAAAGGAATCAATAATGGAAAACGCAAATACCTATACTGACTACGCTGGGGTAAGTATAATAGAAAAATAAGATGTTCCCCGTGATGCCCATGTGATAGGGTTGTCAACGAAAGAAGGATGGGAAATAAATAATAAATTTAATAAAAAAAATAAAAAATTAGTAATTGTTTTTCGAACGTTTGAACGCTCAAATATGAGCATTAAACCCATTAGGGTGCTTTTCATTGAAAATATCGAGAAACCATATCCTCTAATTATGAAAATATAGTCTTTTAGTTGATGTGATAAATGGTGTAAGACTTTGCATGTGTTAAAGTTCGATGATGTTGATCTAATATAGATTTGCAGTTTAAATTTGAGGACAACACAATTGAGTTCTTTGTGATCATGATTATGTACAAGTCTCATATTTATTCAAAATGAGGTATATTTTAGCATAAGTCAACATAAAACACATAAAATGCATTTACTGTTGGGCAATGAAAGAATGAAATAAGTTTGTCGATAAATCCTTTTCTCGCATTCAAACAGGAAGAGAAAACACAAAGCTCAAATATTTAATTAAATATTATCAAATTAGTATGGAATTAATGTTGCTTTTATGTTATTTTTCTTATTTTTTTATTGGTTTTGAAATCTTTTCTTATCATGGCATGTAATTATTAAAAATAAAATAAATATATAAATTCAAACTTTAAATATTATTTAATTACTTTTAACATTTAATTTATTCGATAATAATAAAAACAATTGAATATCCTTTGAATAATGCACAGAGGCTATCTCTCTCTTTTATAAAGTGCTTGAATATTAATAGAAATCCTCCCCTTGTAAACTGTATTAAAAGGCAATATCCTCTCATTATATTTTGATGTTCGGACTTCTTAGACCATAACCCCAAACAATAACAAGTATGCGCCCTCCCGAAAGCCTGCATTCCATTGCTATGTTACCAAAGATGACATGATTGTGAATTCGATTGATTTCTGTTGTTGTTGGTTCTTCCACCTCGCGCCATTTGCACCAGCATTGATTGCAGAGAGAGTGACGTGACCGGGCACACACCATATCTCTCCCTGGGGCACGGACTGACGCCCACCTTGCCTATTTCTGTCGGATTGAAAGGAGTACATTAAGTGGTCCATATTGGTTCATGGAGCCATTGTCTTTGTAAAATGCATGAATTATGCATTTTATTTGAGGTGCGCTTGTTAAATCCAGTGAGATATGCCTTCCATTTTGATCGCACAATGCCAGGGAAAAGTAAACCAAATAATCAAACTTTATATTTTGAATTTTAAATACTTATATTTATTTTAATATAAATATTTATTTTTAATTTTAATATTATTCATTTGTTATTTATTTAATTTTATTTTTATTTCATTTTATTTATTTGTTTTTAATTTATTTATTTATTAATCTTTATTTTATTTTATTTCTATTTATTTATTTATTATATTCTTGTTTTTGTAATTATAAATTTAATTTTTATTTTATTTTATTTTATTTTATCTATTTATTTATTTTTATCTATTTTATTTTTAATTTTAATTATATCTTTATTTTATTTTATTTCTATTTATTTATTTATTTAATTAATTTGTACTTTTATTTTTCTTCTTTTTTTATTGGTTTTGAAATCTTTTCTTATCATAGCATGTAATTATTAAAAATAAAATAAATATATAAATTCAAACTTTAAGTATTTTTTAATTACTTTTAACATTTAATTTATTCGATAATAATAAAAAAACAATTGAATATCCTTTGAATAATGCACAGAGGCTAGCTCTCTCTTTTATAAAGTGCTTGAATATTAATAGAAATCCTCCCCTTGTAAACTGTATTAAAAGGCAATATCCTCTCATTATATTTTGATGTTCGAACTTCTTAGACCATAACCCCAAGCCATCACAAGTATACGCCCTCCCGAAACCCTACATTCCATTGCTATGTTACTAGAGACGGCATGATAGTGAATTCGGTTGATTTCAATCCCTGGAGGCCATTTATTCTTCTCCCTCTGTTCTCCTAAGAGGAGTTGGAGAAGAATTACCTCAACATCTACCTTTTTTGCCCCCCTTACATCATTGGGAGGTTTCCTTTCAGCGTTCCTTTGCACCTCCCAGTGCAATTGCTAGTATATATTTCTATGCATTGCCAATTTATTTATGGACAAGAACAATGCAAGTTATATCACTTTTACTTTTAGAAGTGTTTTTAAATTTTGTTGACAAATCTCTCTCATCACATCTGTCTGACGGCGGACAAGATTGATGACATCAATCATAAATGGAATCAAGTGCCGAGGAAGGAGAAGTGCTCAGTGAACCATGCGTGGCCATCTAGGATGATGTGGAATCTCTGTTCTTGTCGGGCGTCGTGACGCTAGAAATATATTTTTCCCACATGCCCCTGTTTCAGTTCTACACCTATAAGACGACGTGCACTCCTCTTCCAGACGTCCACTCTTCCTTTCTATTCATTCCATAATTAATTCTCTGTATCTTAGACAATGGAGAATCCCGAATCCTCTTCAATGAGGGGCTGGTGGGTATACGCCATTTTTCTTACAAAGAATGGAGTACCTGACCATGTATTACATTCGACGGACCATGCTTCTGCAGTGGGACAGTGGTCGCTCTATATAGCACTTCTTTTCGATGTTGTTTGTGGTGCAATGGTCTCTTGGTTCAGCCCTGGAGGATGTGCATGGGCTCGGAGACACAGGAGAGGCATCGCCATTCCTGGTCCCAAAGGATGGCCCATAATCGGAAGCCTTATGGACATGAGCGTCGGACTTCCTCACCGCAAGCTTCAGTATCTGGCTCGTCTCCATGGCGCTAAGAAGCTCATGGCATTTAGCTTGGGCTCAACGCCGGCCGTGATTACATCGAATCCTGAGGTGGCCAGAGACTTGCTCAGCTCCCCTCACTTTGCAGACCGCCCGCTCAAACAATCCGCTCAGCAATTGATGTTCAGCAGGGCGATGGGATTTGCGCCCAACGGCAATTATTGGTGACTCCTGCGGAGAATTTCTGCTACGCATCTCTTCGCTCCGCGGTGGATTGAGGCGAACGAAGCCGGCCGTCAGGCAGACTGCACGACAATGCTTTCTGACATACGGCATGAGTCTAATATTGATGGTGGTGCCGTCACCCTCCGTCGACATCTCCAGAAAGCGGCTCTCAATAATATAATGGGAAGTGTCTTTGGTCGACGGTCGGTGGATGCCGAGACTGAGAGGAATCTTCGCGGGATGGTGAATGAGCGATTCGAGCTGCTTGGAGCATTTAACTGGGCTGACCATCTGCCATGGCTGAGAGTTCTTGACCCACTCAGAATCCACAGCCGCTGCGCTCGGCTTGTTCCGCGTGTCAGATCTTTTGTGAAGGATATCATCGAGGAGCACCGACAGAATAGCAACACAGCCGACTCAGACTTTATGGACGTCCTCCTTTCGCTCCAAGGAAACGACAAGCTCGACGACGACGATATGATCGCAGTTTTATGGGTAACATACTTAAGCACGATACAATCAATTTTCTGTTAGAAATTCGAATTAAAAGTTTTAGTGTTTGAATTGAATGTTTTCATCTCTTATTTTGTTAAGTTTTAGTGTTTGAATTGAATGTTTTCATCTCTTATTTTGTTTTGGATATGGATGCAGGAAATGATATTCCGCGGCACAGACACAACAGCTTTGCTTACAGAATGGATAATGGCAGAGCTGTTGCTGAATCCGCAAGTGCAAGGCAAACTTCATGAAGAGTTGGACGCGGTTATCGGGCGGAACAGAAGCGTAACCGAAGACGACGTCGAGAAGCTGTCATATCTACAGGCGGTGGTGAAGGAGCATCTGAGGATGCATCCACCGGGGCGACTCTTATCATGGGCTCGCCTCTGCACGGAGGATTGGTTGATGGAAAATGGGATGTGCGTTCCGGCGGGCACGACGGCGATGGTGAACATGTGGTCCATTACCCACGACCCGGATATCTGGGAACGGCCACATCAGTTCCGTCCGGAGAGGTTTCTCCTGTCGGAAGGCGAACAAGATGTTGACGTCCGAGGAAACGACCTGCGGCTTGCGCCTTTTGGTGCCGGTCGTCGTGTATGCCCGGGCAAGGCTCTGGGGCTGAGGATCGTTCACCTGTGGGCGGCTAAACTGTTTCATCATTTCACATGGGTGCCTTCTCCTCACCATCCGGTGAAGCTGACAGAGAAGCTTAAACTATCATGTGAAATGGCAACGCCCCTTACAGCCATACCTGTGAGTAGGATCCCAGTTCCTGTGTGATTGGAGCTCATCTTCCCTGTCAAGTGATGCTTCCCTACTGTATTATTCTCTTCTACTTAAAACCATAACCTTGTATATAAAACCAACGTTTTCTTTGTAATTATTTCCTTATTACAACCACCACCTTACACATAGGAAAAACGTTTCGTTATTAAATTTCTCGTTGGTCTGATGGTAACTTTACAATAGTACATTTGCCTGTAATAATTTTGACGGAAACTACTTTCGATTTGTAACTAATTTCTATTTGTTACAGATTTGATAATAAGGTCTTCATCTAACCAAAGAGGATTGGGGTTGGAATGATTTCTTAAAAGAATAGCTTGGTTGCTTGAAGTTCGAGCATTAAAGTCACCCATTAAAAGGATATTACCTTCATTCCTTAGGCTAGAAATATCATTCTCTAAACCATTGCAAAGACTATTTTTATCTAGATTCTCTTTCTTATAGAAGTTAGAATTAATGGGGGAAAAATAACAGATTTCTATGTAGGTCTTTTTATCATTAATGTCAGTAATCTCTATCCAACTATATTGGTTGTAAGGGTCGTTTTTATAAACCCTATCATGGGGGGAGATGTTCTTCTTAATGTAGCAAGCTATGCCCCCAATTCCTCTATGGGAGGATCACTTGTTCCAGGTAGACCATAGTGTAAAGCCATCTATGTTAGGGACCTTAGATTCTTCGTGCTCCCAAGTTTCAACAAGCAATATAATATCAACATCATTTGAGATCCAACTTAGCTTGGGGCCTTTGTTCCATGTAAAGCCCCAACAGTTCCAAGAAAGAATTCGAAGCATGTTGAATTGGTATTTATTACTATATTTTTGGTTTCTATCTCGAATAACGAATTTTCTATTTCTGATTATTGCCCATTTTCCTTCCTCCCTAGCTTCTTTTACCTTTCGAAACTCCTTTCTTAATACTGCGTGATCTTCTGGAATGAGATATTTATTTATAAATATTCTCGTTTCTTTTAGACTTGACGTTTTACTAGGTATTTCATACTTATGGTCAGTAGAGCTCACCTTTATTCGGATCAGCCCTCCTTTATTCTCAATTAATTTCCCTAACCTTGTTTCTTCTGTGAGACACGTGGTCTCAATTTGTAATCTATTATGTAATTCTGTCTGGGCTATGGCTAAAGTATCCTCGTCTACCTTCTCTTCCAAACCGAAGATTATAAGGTTCAAGGCCATTTTTTTACGCTCATGGTCTAATTCGATAATTTTTTTCATTTCATCTTTAATTGGTTTGATATCTAATTTACCTGCCCCACTATTTAGGGTGAGATTGTTGTTAACTTTTTCTTCTAGTTCTTTAATCATGTCCTTCATTTTAAGACTCTCTATATTATCAACATCTCCTTGTTGGGATGTTTGGTTCGTATCTTGGTTTTGTTTTTCTATGACCTGCAACCTAGTCTCCATTGCCTCCATTTTATTCTCCAATAGTTCTATTTTATTTTCTATTTGTTTTTGGATCTTGTCTTCAAGAGATGTGAATTTGTTTTCTAGCATGGCTTCTAACTGGGTTTGTAGCTTGAATTCTCTTTCTTCTCTACGTTTCTCTAAAGACTCTATATACTCATAAAGGCTCTGTAGAGTAACTGTGCTAGGTCTACCTTTGGCAATCTTTGGTAGTTGTGGTGAATTATTCATACTTGAGAATATATGAGCAGATATGTATTAGAAAAAGATAAGGAATGTGTGCACCTGATATCAGAAAACCGGACAACAGACCGCAGTGCCTAGGATCGAACCACAGCCCACATACCGGATCGGAGAAATCCATTGTAGAGATGTGTTTATGCCACAGATTCAGGTTGTCACCGCACAAAACCACTGAAGAGGCCCACTGCAGAACCAATTCCGGACTTAAAATCTTCGTAGACTTATGTATACCACTGGCCCCTCTTCAGAATCTACCTCTCCTTGACGCACTCTCTAAGCCCACGCTGAATTTTATACGAACGATCAAAGCGAGCCACTCTTCACCACAATGTGTAATCAATATATACCACACTAGAAATCGCAAAACCACACACCGTGTAATGAGTGATGTTGCATATTTGAATTTTAAGTTTTGTGGTAGACCCGAATTTTATATGAATGATCTGAGCGACCCATAGAAGAGTTTCACCACAGATGAGCCAGCCATGATTCTACTTATTGAGTGACCATTAAAGAGCCAAATGGAACCGCGAACTACACCCTCACTGCATGTAATAGAGTTCTTGTGAATGTATATCCACTACAAAGATCCAATAAAATGAACGATAAGCTTGAAAGTGTATATATCCACCGCAGAGATGTCATATACGACCGTCGGGATTATGTCGGTGTGTCTGGATTATAATTCAAATCATTTGCATCGCAGAACCGAATCACCACAGAGTATGCGAGGCGGTATAGTTCACACCGTAGAAGTAATAACCAATCAGTTATTTGACCTAATCGCACTGCAGAACCAGACTATAATTCAAATCCTTCGCTCTGCAGTACCAAATCACCGCAGAGGTCTATGCGAGGTGATATATTTATAATCCAAATTCACCGAATCATTATCTACAACAAAAATATTTAATAATATTTGTTTATAATTTTTTTGAAAGGCAATATATATATATATAATTGGAAAATAAGACGTATATAATTAAATAGAAATATAAACATTTTATTAAAAAGAAAAATTAAATATCAAATAAATATAATTAAAATTAAAAATACAATATAAAGAACTTAAATATAATTGGATCAAAAGAAGTCAACGGGATGTAAATTGGGATTATCTTTCATGGTTGGGAAAAATTATTATTATTTCCCATTATCTTGAAAAAAAAAATCAAATTGAAAAGTGAAAAACAAAAACATTTAAAAAGATTCCAAAAAAAATCTTTAAATCATTAAAAGTAAAATTTTAAAATGGAAAATGAAAATTTGTATGAGATAATGGGAAAAAAATGAATTAAAATTAAAATGAAAAGGAAAAAACATCAATATAAAAGAGAAAGATGCCCAATTAAATTTTTAAAAAAAGGGAAAAAAATGTAAAACAAAGTAGTGGCTATCTTGAAGTTCACTTTTGACACTAACTCAATTTATGACTCTATGACTCTTCGGAACTTATTGATGTCATCTTGTTAAACTTTCATGTCATTATCAAAAAATTCATCATTTCAAGCCCATTTTCTCTTTCCCTACCTACAAGAAGTGACTAGTCACATCTTGTCCCTATTCAATATGGAATCCATGAGTGGTTTCTCTCATGCAAAAAATGACTATTGCTAGAAATGTATGGATTCAAGGAGTTCATCTCATAATTTTCTATCCATGATCTATCTAAAAATCCTCCATCATTTTCTAAAACAAGGGGGCTTCACCCAATGAACCTTTGACATAGCACGTGTTTTCGTGGCATACTAAAAAATACCCTTAGTTTTACTACATATTGAAAAATGTGTCTAAAAATCACTTTATTTAACCCCCTACTAGTACAAACCCAATATATCTTCCCAATCTAAAAACTCTTGCTTTCACTAGATATTGTAGGTATCCATTTTTTCAGTAAGATTTTTTATTACCCTTTATATTTTTTCATCATCTTTGAGCTCCATTTTTTGTACACAACATATAGAAACCCTTTACCCCCTATTATATGCTCAATATATTATGTCATTTTTTCCTCAATATGTATCCCCCAATATGAACGCACATGATATGATATTGCTCGCCAATAAAACCCATGTGCTCTAAAAAAATTCAAATCAAAGGGTATGAGAGCTCAATTGGTTGATAAGCATATGATGTCATTATATAATTAGAGAGATATCCTCTCTAAATTTAGAAGATAATAACACATTTGTCTCATTCTAGTTATATTCTAGTATCACAAATTTCTCAATTGATTGAGATCTCATAACCTTGATTTACCTTTGTTTTGTGGAACAATGTAAGAGTGTTATAGATAGGTTAAAATTTTGAATAATTTATTAACAATAGGTCATACAAACGTTCTAAGGATCGTGATGGATCATGGTCAACCTATCCAAATTTGATCTCTTTGCAACTCCTTGAACCTATAAGGTTCTAGCTTAATCATTTTTTTATGAGAGAAACAAATGAATAGTCGCACATTAAACAAATAAAACAAGTACAAGATGCAATTGATAACTCTTTGTAGTTGTTCCAATAAGGATTATGCTCAAAATGATGAATTTTGTGCCAATAACATGCAATTTTATAAAAGTGGCATCAATAGGTCCTCAAAGAATCCTAAAGTGACAAGTAGAGGTATAAAAATACTTGCACATAAATATAGGGATGTAATTCTCACTGGTATTCTAACTTTCATATTTATCGAGATTATTAGGTATCTTTTGTATTTCAATCATGTCCCTACATTTTCTATCATGATAAGAATAAACTTTGGCTAGAACATTAGCATATTCTATGAAAATATGATGCTTTGTCTTGTCTGAGTATTCTGGCAAGGTAGAGGAACAAGAAATATTGTGCTTAATATTGATAAAATGGATATGATTTGGATTTTAATGGGGAATCTAGTTTCACTCATGTAAGGTTTACCACATGAGTAGGGAAGCATGTGGTGACATTGTTTATTGGAAAGATAATTAGGGTCCTAGATGGTCTAAGATTTGAATGGTGAAAATGAGTTTGAAAGTGGAATAATATTCTTCCTCCTTAAAATATACGCAAACTTGTTTATAGTCCCTTATATGTAGGGTAGGAATATTTTTGCAAACTCATTATTGTTGTACTACTATTCTCTCATTATTTTACTACTGTTCTAAAATTCCCTAATCAAAATTTACTTCTTACCACCATTATTATTGACAACTCTAAGGTGAGGACCTTTTTCTTCTTTTTATTAGAGATTCTTAAGTTTATATTTTGTCACAATTTTACCACTGTTCTAAAAGGCCTAAATCACTAGTGCTTCTTATAACCATTATTATTGATAAATTTTAGGATATGAGTTTTCTCATTCGTATTATTAGAGATTCTCGGGCATCTATTAGGCAAAGTCTTGACAACAACAAGTTTCTAATCCAAAAGTTGATGGATTTAATGTGGAGGCATTGTTTTATGTGTGCCTTTTTTTTAGAAAATTTGGTGTGCTATTGCGTCATCATTTTTTATAGTGATAAGAACATCTAAAAGAAGAAATTTTCCATCAATGTAAGGTTGACGTAATTGATAGACCTTTAAGTAGGGGAAATTTTAGAGTCTAAATTTTCACTCATGGGCTCATTTTTCATGATTTTTTTGCCAAAAACACCCTTCAAAAATTTCCGTCTTTTCTAAAAGTGTTTCACTCAAATTTTATAGGATTAAATTATTTTATCTTAAAAATCAGTAAATTTTTATAAAAACTATATAAAATCTTCATAATATTGACAAATATTTTACAAAATATTGCCAAATATTTTACAATTTGTATAACAAGGACTAATAAGATTAGCGAGAGTTTAGACATTTAAAATTAATTTATATCATAAAATTTTCCTTGGTATTAAGGTAATCTTTTTAAATATTTCCAAATATTCATGACCAGAACCTTAGATGATTAAAATGTTTTCCATGAATCCATCAAAATACTCAATAGAAAAAGAGGAAGTAATATCATTTTTTTTTTTTGCAAAATATTCCATAAAAAAATTAATTATCGAGGAAGAAAAAGCCAGTTATGCACCTAAATTCTATGTTTATTTACATATTTTTCATTAATATTTAAAAATTATGAATCTGAAACAACCCTCAAATAATCCTACAATATCTTGGTCCATATTTTTTTTTGATACCCATCATTACATTATTGATAAAAAAAATTATTAAAAAAAAAACTACAATAAAACTTGAAAATGTCATTCCGAATTCATGTTATGTCTTTGTCTGTTTTTTTTTTTAAACATTTATATTTATATTATTAATATTATATGATTTAGTTTATTTATCTTTAACTTTAGTAGTATCTTTTTAATAATCTTTATATATTTATCCTTTCAATAATCTTCATATTTATATTGATGATGATTTTAGTCATCTTTTTAATTTTTTTCTCTTTAATAATATATATAATTGATTTATATTTTATGTGACTATATATATATGTATAATCTTATTATATTAAATTAGTATTTTATATTTTTAATATTTTCATTCTAATCTTTATTCAATCTCATTCCATTACATTTTTATTAATATTTTATTATGTTTAGTATTTTAATTTTAATCTTTACTTATTTTCAATTTCTTATTTATTCGGTGTTAATCTCATAACCAAAACGCCGACGCAATCTATAACAGACTGACAACCCATAATAGACATCAAATAGAAAACGAAAATACGCATCATATACCATTCAAAAAGTACAAACAAGAAATACACCTTAAGCCTTTGAAAAAGAGAAAAATTCAACGCTTGTTAGTTGTCGCTAAGTGAAAAGGAGAATCTTAAAGTTCATGTATAAGTGATACAGCCGCTAAAGTATAATATGGTTATTACACTTTGAGAACTCCACGAAACGAAAAGGAGGTTCTTAATGTCCTTGTAACTTATGGAGCAAGTATGGTCATTGCCCTTTCACGACTCCACGCATGCACCACTTATATGTAACTCGGCAAAACGTTCAACGTTTAATAATGACCGACGATAGTTGTGTTACGTCGTTTTGCGAGCAACCTATTCAACTTTGTTTACTCGCAGTAACTAAGGGGTGAATGTCAACCGCTTTGCTGTGAGAGTATACATAGTTTAGTTTTTACGATGAGTAAGATTTTTATTTTAAATTATGAAAATGGGTAAGTGAATAATCAAAACCATCACACGCAAAAGATTGTTTTGTTTTGTTTTGAAATTTAATTTTGGTGATTATGACGATGTAGACAGGGATAGATAGGGATGTTTATTTTGAAATCATTATTAGATGAAGAGTAGGGATTTCACTTTCATATTTTAAGTAGTGTATACATAAAAAAAAATTAAGAGTTATTTTCAAAGTAGTTATGTTTTTTTTGTCTTTCTAAATAATTTCATTAATTAAAAAAATGTCATATAAACAACATGAGTCATATGAAATGTAACACCTATAAAAAAAAAAATTACTTTTCACTCCATAATTAAATACTTACTTCTACTTTAATCGGAATATAAGAGGTCCTTACCATACTCAATAATACTTAACCTCGAGAATAATGATAAAACGTAATGTTAGACTTAACGCCGTTTGCATTTACATATAGTTTTATTTTATTCGCATATACCATAGTCTCGATGTTTATATACGCGTAATTGTTTTGTTCACCATGGACTTTAAAGACACTTAATAATTTCCATCTACCAAATCAACATACTTATGATCCAAACCTCGAGATTGGAATTTGTATGCGGGTTTTAGAGCTGTCACGTACTAGTTAATTTAATGCATTTCACTCCACCATGTGCTACCTGCACAGTTGGGCGATAGCCCATAGATCTTGCTCGGGATTCAAGGCCACCTGCCTTAATCTGCACTGTCCATCCTTTTGGGGATCTTCAGTCCTCTATCTGGCAGGAAGACTCTGTTAATCCAGTGAAACCCTAAGGAATTCCTCATTTGGTCTCGACTCTTTGTCTCTGGTCTAACACTCTGTCTCAGAAAGAGATCTTCGTGAAAGTGGAGGGTCGGCTCTGGCTATGGGCGGTTTTAACCCTCTAGGCAGATTCACTCAGGTAAGAATCTTGGTTTACAAATCCGTATAGTCCATGTTTGCTTTCTTTATACCACTATGTAGTTTTCCGAGATAGCTTATTTCTATGTTTGCGACCTCCTCCAGTGTTTGGAAAAATCTTGTTGGATGAAGCTCTACACAGTTTCAGTTATACCTCAACCAGCTACAATGGCACGAGATTCACCTTCGAGAGATGATGCCTAATCTTTTCCTCTTCATGGCACAACTTCTGTCTAGATTTTCGAATGTCCACCCACTCTGGAAGGTAGCATTTTTCATTTTGATTAATTTAACTATTTAGGTCTTATCTCCGAGTTTCAGTTTTACCTCATCTTCTCATAAGCTTCTCACTAATCCTTTCATTGTTTCTTTCTCAAGTCTACGCTCGGAGTTTTATTTTAGATAGTTATTATGACAGGTAGTTATCCATTTCAGGTTTTCTCTTCGTTTTTACTTCAGATTCACTATGGATGTTATATTTGAGAACCAATATTTATTATTTTGACTTTTTGAACTCTGCAGGTATCTAACTACTCAAACCAAACTTGCTCTACACTCTTTTCTCAGTTATGGTTCACTCGGCTAATGGAGCTCACTACTCACACAGGTATTTTATTACTATACTTGATGATCTTGAGGCCTCGCCCTCGGTCTGTTGCGATGTTGGAAATAATTCCATGAACCCTTCTGGCATGAGAGAGTCGAAATCTCTATTCACATTTCTTATCTGAGTTTTTATTGCTTGTAAAACACCAAAGTAATCTTGCACCACAGTGCTAATTCTCAGTTGAAAATGAGGGTTTTACCTCCGTGTTAGGTCCCCGTAATTTTGGCAGATTGGTAATGAGAAAAAAGACAAGGGTAACATCAAACCAATCTTTGAAGACATAGGACCTAGCCTTCCTGGACTCAGAAAGGGCTCTCTTTATGCTTGTGTAAATGATTTAACTTGTTAATTTTAGGGTTTTGATTTTAGGCTAGTTATAGGGATCTGGGTCTGCTTGTTTATTTGTTTGGTTGGATAAGTTGTCAAGAAAAAGAGGTAGAGTAAGAGAGAATTAATCCATTGGGCTATGGAGTCTACAAAGGTTTTGAAGAGTGCAAAAATAGGTTAATGGTGTTTCATAGGGCAAGTTAACAAGGCCAAATGGATCTAGGTAGGTTTAGTGAGAGTCAAATAAACATGGAATTGTGAGTATAGTAGGTTAATGGAACTTAGGTTAATGGAAATCAGGATCCTTTAAAAACCTAGGAGCAAAGAAAAATCTTTCGGGATGATTAGCATAAGTAAAAACTTGAAGAGAAATGAAGGATTCTTCAACTAAAGCTGTACTAAGCAGGACCTTAAAAACAACATATAGGTAAAAACTTAGGGACTTAGAGAAGTTAAGGATTCTCTAAAACTTACTTGGAGACAAATATACTTTTAACACAACATTTTAGTAAAACTAAAGAGCATTGAAGAATTATTTAGCTAATCTTCAAGGAAGAAAACATAGAAATCAAAGGAGGCAAGTAGTAAGTGCGAAAGCAAATCTGATCTCTATTTTGTCCTTTGATCGAAGAAACCATGAACATAATGAAAAAGCTTGGAAAACAAAAGAAAAAGGTGCAATACACTTAACCATATAAAAAAGCTTTATGAATCCTACGAGCGTACTCAATCCATAGATGCTCAAACCAAAGCCATCACAACAAGCAAGACACCAAAGCCAATTTCACCAATAAACTCAAAGTCTATACCATATTATGCTCAGCAAACAACCAACAAAATACAATGAGGCCTCCATGCTCTATTTAACTTTCATTGGAGGTTCAAAACCCTTACTAGGGTTTTAGCAACTATTAATTACCCATAAATGTCATTTATGTCCAAAGAGACCATGCAAGGCCCAAGGCACAAAATATCTAATTAAATAAATGCAAAATAACACTTCAACCAACTTTGGCAAGAAAAACTGACTTTGAGGCTCCTCAATAACTCCAAAATATCTTCAAGTGTGTTTTGTTGACTTCTTGGCAAGGGCATAGCACAGAGGTCCAAGGGCGCACTGTTTTCACTGGAAAAAAAGGTCATCTTACAGCTGAGTTTTCAAGGCCTTCCCGGTGTCTGAATGAGCTCCATGATAGCGCATTGGAAAGCTTGTCAAGTATACTTTCCAAAACTGCCTTTGGTTTTATGATTGGACTCCATTTACCAACTCAAAAACTAAATCTCCCAAGGCTACTCAGAGCACAGTGCCATCTCCGAAAATAGGGCAGAATGGTGAATGTTTGCATGTTTTTTTTACCATTTTGGACGACCAAATCGGCTGCAAATGATCTAAAATTTGGTGTTTGTGATGTACTTGACAAGAGGAACCTGAAATTGTAAACCACTCCCTAAAAGGGTGCCCCAAAAAGGAGCGCAATGCCCCTTGGCACTTTAAATCAGTCAAAAACCAAAATTTCCAAAAACTTGCCAAAATTTGAAATTGTCTTGCTCATGGTGTTTGGGATGCCTGTAGGGAAGCATCAGTAAGGATTTCAAGGTTTTCCTTGCCCTTTGCCTCTTTGAGAGTTTGAAATTTAGCAAGGGCTCTTTTGAGCTTATCCCTTGCACTTTGATTTCTTAAGGCATAGTGCTTTTCCATTTTTTTCTGAAGGCCAAGGTCTCTTTGTGTCTTCTCCAGCTAATCTTCCAAGTGTATATTAGCCCTCTCTAGCCAAGGGTCTCGTTCATACTCTATCTCCATGGCAAGCAGCTCACTTGGAGTGAGTTGCTCTGCCAATGCTGTCTCTTGCTCCTTCTCCTTGGAATAGGCCTTCTTCAAGCCAATTGTCCTTGGCCTCTTCCTAGGAAGCTGATCTTCCTCTTCTTCAGTGTCATCAGGAACGCCCAAGTCCTCTTCTAGTTTTGCCTTTGCTTTTGCAGCCTCTTTCTGAGATCTGATAGCTCTGATCTCATAGATAGCATTATGTGCCTCGAGCTGCTTATTTTCAACCTCATAATAGTGGATTACACCCTTGGCCCTACCTAGGTTGGCTTGTAGGTCTCTGATTTGGGCATCCTTTCTCTGGAGCAATATGCTTGAGATCCTTGCCTCATTTTCATCATCACTGTCAACATGAATGAGTTCAAATTCTTGTTTAGTCTCATGCTGGTCTTCTTCCTTTTCATCCATGACTTGCTCTTCAACCTTCTCTTTACCTTTGTCAAGCTGCTTGGTTGAAGTAGAAGGCATGGCCCCTTGCCTCTTAAGGGCAACAAACACATGCTTACTTCCCCTTTGGTAAGTTCAAGGAAAAGTTTCAATTTTTATCATTTCATTTCCTTCACAATTCCTTCCATCATGACTGTCATCATGATTGGTATCCTCACTATCCTTATGGCTCTCATCAACACTGTTGATTTCTGTCTCTCTTTCCTCATTTGATCCACTATTTTTTTGGCTTTCTGACCTATTTCCATCATCATCATTCATGCTTTCATGGCTGCTCTCATCAGTTTCCATGCTCTCTACCTCATTTACATCCTCCATTTTGACATCATTGCTTTTTTATTTGTTTCTTTCCCTTGCACTGACATCTTCTTTCTCACTGATATTGGCCTCATTTACATCAGACTCATTTTCATCATCTTGACTGCTAGGTGCTTCATCATTGGTTTCTGCTTCATTAGTTTCTGCATCACTGTCATGAGCCCCACTGTTTTCTAACTCATGGGCATCTTCTTCCTTGGTTTATGTATCCTCACTATTAGGTGTTTCATCACCATTTGTCCCACTAACTTGAATGTCACCATGGATCTTTGTTTCACTGCCATGTTCTTCATTGCCTTCTACATCTTCACTGCTTTCTGCATCTTCATTTTGTTCCTCATTACTGTTGTTTGCCTCATTGATATTAGCCTTGTTGTGCTCTTTACTGCTATCATCAGCCTCACTACCCTAACTGTTTGATTCTTCATTATCATCTCCTTCATTGGATTCTTCTTCACTGACCTCCTCTTCTTTGCTTTCTTCTTCATTATTTCTTGATTCATCATTACCCTCTCCCTCATTTTCATTTGAATTCTCATTGTCACTTCCTTCATTTTCTGATACATTGTGAGAGTGTGAAGAAGGAGGGTTGCCCTAAGGTGAAGGGATATGTGTATATGGTGAAACATGTTCAGCAGGAGATGATGGAGGAGTAGGGACAGGAGGATGAGATGATGAAGGCACATTTCACTGAGGATGGGTTTTTGGATTGGTGAACACTTCATGGGAAATGAAAACCTCCCATGGAATTCACTTCTATTGTAATTGGTGCAACACAACCATCTTAATCAAAGAGTGATGAAATAAGCTTTGCATCTGCTGGGGATAGTCTCTCTTTTATACAATATAAGACATTTTTCCAATGCTTTGTAGAGGTAATAGGGTAGGTGCAGCATCCTAACCCTATTGAAGTGCATAAACAACCTAATGTGATAGGAGTAAAGCCTGGAAACCCTTCCCTCACATGTAAAATATTTCATGATAATTCTCATCAAAGGTGCATATCTCTCCAGAAAATGTGAGAAAGGAAAGATGGATTTGCAGTTGTCTTTCTATCTAGGCTTTAGGAATGGTTCATAGCACCTCATGTCAAGATTGGCCTGTTCGAACCATTTATCCCCTACACTGGGTATGCCTGTGGCATTGGCAATAGCATCTGAGGACAACTCAAAGGTCACTCCTTCAAGGTTAAATTGCTTGTCATGCAAGTTAATAATGAAATTCTGGTAAGATCAGGGTGATTTTGTACCTGTTGTATCCTTTCACAAAAATCAAAACATCCCACACTCTGGAAACATGAAACAGTCATGGGAGAGGCCATCAGCTCCAAGGTGTTGAGGGGTTCAAACCTATTGATTTTTCCACCTTTATGTTGATGCCTCCTTGGCACTTGGCCTTACTCACCACTACCACTGTCACCTTCTCTTGAAATTTTGACCACTGCTACTTTTGAAACCCTGGAACTGGTTATTAAATTTATATGGAAGGGTAATAGAAAGGTGATGAAAAAAAGAGGCTTTGTAAGTGGAGGGGAGGAGGGATGAATGAGTGGGGGAGGGGGTAAGTATATGAATGTGATGGAGGGAAAAACTTAATGATCAGCCTTGCTAATTTACTTAAAATACAGCGACACACCTTGCACTTATGTCGAATTTGAAATGGAGAGTGCAATGTAAAGTCAATGTTGTTTGTGGTGGCAGGGACAAAACATGAGTGAATGGAGTGGCTGTAGGCACAACCTTGGTGAGTGAAAAATCCTTGATAAGGTACCCTTACGGCTTTCAACATGCTTATTGGCATCTCTGAGATGGAGAAGTGTTTTTAAACAATGATGTTTTAAGCATGAAAATTAGGTTTTCCTCCTTAGGTCTTCAATTTATCTTAATTATAAGTCACCACAAAAGCTTGAAAAATGGCTTGATTAGTTGTATCTACCATTTTAAAATCGATTTGGAGGCCCTTTGAGGTAGCTGCAACTTGTTTTGAGTTGAATTGAGGGTTTGCATGGTGTAGGAGGCCCTCCTAGACAAGTGTGCAGCACCCAGGTGAACGAAGAGATGAGTCGGGAAAAGGGGCATTTCCTTGTGCCACGCACACAGTGGCAAAGGTTTTCACCGGGCCTGTAGGGTGAATTGGGTGAACGTGCAATGATTTTCTAGTCGCAGAACACCTACTCCTGGTGCGCAACGGTTTGATAAAATACAAGGGAGAAACTGCCAGGTGTGTAGTGCCATACTCTTGACAAGCTCATTAAAACATCTCTGGGAGGATTCCACATATCAATACTTTCAAAAATCTTCTTTAGCATGCATCATGTTATTCAAAATCATTCCTATTACCTTCTTTGGCCACTTCTTATTTGCAAGTGCCTAAGAACACTGATTTTAGCTTTCTCTGAATCCTTGGAGCATAATAAACTTACCTTTGACAATAATAGGGAGGGTTGCACACATTGGTAGTTTCTAAATCTTATTTTACCTGTAATATGGAGCTCAACATCATCCTTTTCATCTTATTGACCACTACTACTTTGTAGGTGACTGAAATGATAATCTAAACCTTTCTCACAAATACTCTTTACCTTCTGGTTTTGTAGGTTTGCTTTGAGTCATAAATTTGACTTAGTTTTGGCCTATTGATGCCCTTTAACGCTTTCACTTAGTAGGTGTCATGAAAACATTGAATGGAATCTTTTTTTTGATCTTTGAAGCATGTTATATTTACCTTTGAAAGCCTTAGGAACTAAAACACAAAGAAGCATTTTCAAAACCCTGGCATCATGGAGATTCTAACCTACACTTTGCTCATCTAGGCATGACACACTCACTTTTCACAATTTTGGGATCTGATCACAGTGGCATCTTTAGAATCCCTTTATTGTCATCATGGAGTTTACCTCTTCATTTCACCTCCTCTGATCATCTTCCCAAAACCCTAGGTGTCTGGAGTGCTTGGAAACAATTACCATTGGTGTCTTCTAAGTTCTCTATAACCCTTTTAAGTTCTTTCATTTTTGTCCAGTTCACCTCACCTTTTTCCCTTTTTATCAATGATCTCTGAAATATTTCTCTTCATGTTTGAATTTTGGTGTACCTCCTCCAGGTCATTTTCTGCAAGTGGTCAGTGTTTTGGCACTTTGTTCGGATATCAAGCTTAAAACCTTAGTTCTTCTGGAAACCAAACTGATTCCCCTTTCCTTGCTATGGATGTCTTTATTTAGGAGCATATTTCTTACCTTACAAACTTTCTGCTGATAGACTTTTAACACCCCTGCAGAAGTGTCAAAGTTCACATTTACCTGTTGCAGAACTTGAACTTGATAAAGTAGTACTTTTGGAGATTTTCTAATCTTTCTTGGATAATCATGTGCTGATATTCTATTGCATTTGAGCTAGCTTCTAGCACAGGAAAAATAGTGCTTAAGACATCAATGATGACCTTACAACCTGTGAAACCCTAATGACCTAGTGGGAGGGTTCTTTGACCTGGTCTTTAACTGAAAATTGGCTTGGAGTCTTCAAGTATAAAAACAGAGTATTGACAAAGTGGTGTATTGAAGATCCAAAATCTAATGTACTTGATTTATCTAAAGAACCTACAGAGATAGTTTTGAGACCATCAATGCTTGAGGAACCTAGTGAACATGGGAAGGAATAGGCTTATAGGCAAAACTAGATGCAAAGTGGAGTTATGGGCAAGGGAAAAATAGAGTGATGAGGTTATAAGTAGTAAAAAGGATGGAGCTGAGTGACGGACGCCCATAAGGAATCCTCTAGGAGTGGCAAGGTGACCATGACATGGAAAAATGATAGAATAGTGAGAAAGTTTCTATAAGGATAATGAAGGCAATGAGATTTCTAAAACTCACAATATTCATGGACTTTTGTTTTTATAAATCTATAATCAATATTTAGTCATCTACGGATAGTAGAAATTACTGATGACTAATAGTGGCTCCCACTTCGGGAGGGAAACTCCTTTTCGGAAGTGTCCGAACCTCGAGTTCGGATCTACGAGTTTTGAAGATACGTGCCTTACTTGCACTTTGCTTAGAACTCTCTTCCTTCATTTTTTGATGTCCTCTTGAATCTATGATCTCATAAAATATGAAAAAACATGATTGCTTCAACATTAGTTCTACCTACCCATCTTACTTGGCCTAACATTTGTTCTTCTTTTGGGTACACTTGTACTGGCAAACCCTTGACATTATTTTCTTTTGAAAGAATAAAAAACTATCTACATGTACCTTATCACTTGAAAGAGTTCAGATTAGGCTAATGAGCTCTCTTATTCTCTACCTAGTCTACTCATCTGTCAAGATTAAGGTTTGTCCCCGACGAGGCTCTATTCTCCTAACCTCGACGTGAAATTGAAAATATGACGAGCCAAAGTTAAATGTCGGTTGCCATATGGACTGTGGCATTTGGACAAGCTTCACACAAAAATTATTTTTGTACAGTCAAAAACTAGAAAACATGAGGGTTGTGATTTAGAATTGGTTATGCATCCCTCTCATTTTTCTTTGGTTCAGATTTCTTTGAGAACCAAGAGAATTTCTTCCTAATCTAACCTACTGACAAGTCAAGTTTAAATGGTTTGACAAGTCTTCTTTCACTAACCTATCAGCAGAAATTTAAAACATGTTTAGTCATGATTAGGCTAGATGACTGAACAAGATTTTATTTTCTTCAACAGTAGTGGCATTTAGGCTTGCACACTTTCAGCAATACTTGTTTTTGGGTATGGGATTGTACCTCTTCTTTAAACCTGCCCTCTTTTTGTTCTTTTCTCTATTTTTTTGTTTTCATTTTTCTGTAAAAACAATCTGAAACTAAAGCTATAAATATGCTCATAGTACTGAGCTTATTTGCATACCTATCTACCATAATCTAACTTGGAAATTTTTGTTGTTCTAGGTGATGCAATAGTGCCAGTGCAGCCAGTTGAGCACAAAAAAAAGAGGTGAACAACCTGACTACTTGTCAGAGGGAACAATAGTATACCTTGATTATGTGTCTTCATAACAAAGGCTATCATAGGTAGTGGCAACTTCTGATGTATTTGATTCTTGTAAAGAATCCATGTCTAGAAACTTGAGCTAATCAAGACCTTCATGTAATCTGCTACAGGATCAAAAAAAACATGATCTAAAATTTCTTCTCTCATGCCTTTCATGACTGGTTGGTTATCTGTATCCCAAAAATTATTTTTGAAAACCTCATCTTCAGTTTGTTCCTTGAAAGGACAATCATCTTCCGCCGGCAATTCAAAAGGTAGTACAATTTCCTCTTGCTTAGGGGAAGGGAGACTTTCCAAGAGTTCTTTAGGATCTCGGAAATTGTATGACTGACTTTGAGAATTTAAAAGTTCAATCTCAGTTTCATATTTTTCAACCACTATCTCTAGAAAATTTTTCTTAACTTCTGGGTTAATTTTGCTTGACCTTAAAATGATAAAGATACCTTTTAGGAGATCACCATCAAGCTGAGGTTCTGTTAATTGATTTGAAATTTCATTATATAGAAGGTCTACCACAAACCCTGACATTTTTTTAATCAGTCCAGAAAAAGGTCATTGCATATTTATAACCAGTCTAGAGTCTTCTACTAGTGGAGCCTTTTAGGTCTATTAAGAGTTGTGGAGTTGCTGGGTGGATGATTTCAACTTTTCTATCCACCATCAGAAATATTAGGATTGATTAATGCATTCCTAGGGGAGTCTGTGAGAACTAGTGGAGTTACTAGACCTACTCGAGGCCAGTGGAGTCGCCAGGTGGATGTTTTTTACTGTTTTGAGGATATGTACTTGTGGTCCACCACCAATATTTTACAACAACCAATCTAGAGATGTTTTTGGGTTTTTTGAGTTCTTTATGTAACAAATAGGTTCTTAATGAGTGATATCCAGTTGAGTCATCATTTTTCTAGTATGGTGAATCAATTAGATACTAATCTTGGCTAACTCTTGATTTTCTAAGTTTTGACGAGGGTTTGAGAGTTCCTAGAGAATTCTTAAGCTTGTTACTTACTCAGGTCCCACTATGATCACCATTATGCTAGGTCCCCGTTATTTTGGAAGAATGCTAATGACCAAAAAGACAAGGGTAACATCAAACCAATATTTGGAGTCGTAGGACCTAGCATTCCTGGACTCAAAGAGGGCTCTCTCTATGCTTGTGTAAAGGATTTAACTTTTTAATTTTAGGATTTTCATTTTAGGCTAGTTATAGGGATCAGGGTTTGCTTGTTTGTTTGTTTGGTTGGATAAGTTGTCAAGAAAAATAGGTAGAGCAAGAGAGAATCAATCCATTGGGCTATGGAGTCTGCAGAGGTTTTGAAGAGTGCAAAAATACGTCAAGGGTGTTTCATAGGGTAAGTTAACAAGGCCAAATGGATCTAAGTAGGTTTAGTGAGAGTGAAATAAACATGGAATTGTGAGTATATTAGTTTAATGGGCAATCAAGGATCCTTTAACAAACTAGGAATAAGAAAAGCTTTCACGATGATTAGCATAGTAAAAACTTGAAGAGAAATGAAGGATTATTCAACTAAACTGTACTAAGTAGACCTTAAAAACAACATATAAGTAAACTTAGAGAGCAATTAAGGATTCTCTGAAACTTACTTGCAAAAAAATATACTTTTAACATAACATTTTAGTAAAACTAAAGAACATTGAATAATTATTTATCTAAACTTCAAGGAAGAAAACTTAGAAATCTATGGAGGCAGGCAGAAGTAGGGTGCCAAGAAAGCAAATTCTATTCTCTATTTCCTGTCCTTTGATCAAAGAAACCATGAATGTAATGAAAAACTAAAGGAAACAAAGACAAAGGTGGAATACATCACCATATAACAAAGCTTTCTGAATCCTAAGAGTGTGCTCAATCCATAGATGCTCAGTCCAAATCCATCACAAGATACTAAAGCCAATTTCAATAATAAGCTCCGATTCTATATCATATTATGCTCAGAAACCAACCAATAAAATACAATGAGGCCTCCATTCTCTATTTAACTTGCATTGGTGATTCAAAACCCTAACTAGGGTTTTAGAAACTATTAATTACTCATAAATTCCATTTATGTCCAAAGGGACCATGCAAGGCCCAAGGCACAAAATATCCAATTCAATATGAAAAATAACTCCTCAACCAACTTTGGCAAGAAAAACTGACTTTGAGGCTCCTCAATAACTCCAAAATTTCTTCAAGTGTGTTTTGTTGACTTTTTGGCAAGGGTGCAGCACAGAGGTCCAACGGCACAGCGCCTGCACCAGAAAAATAGGTCATCTTGCAGTTGAGTTTTAAAGGCCTTCTCAGTGCCTGAATGAGATCCATGATAGCTCATTGGAAATATTTTCAAGTCTACTTTCCAAAAATTCCTTTTCTTTTCTTATTGGACTCCATTTACCTGCTCAAAACTAAATCTCCCAAGGCTACTCAGGGCACATTTCCATCTCTGAAAATAGGGCAGAATGGTGAAGGGTTTTTGAATTTCTGCCTTTTAAATTTACAAATTTCCACTATTTTGGGACTAACATAACTTAGACTTGCACCTGGGTCTACCAAAATAGAAACATATTGAGACAGTAATTTACCTTCCAACTCAATCATTGTTGGCTAATAATCTGATAATCTACATGTCGATCCTCCAACGCTTCATTGATACGAGGAATGTTTCATGCCACATCGCCTACTATAGAAGCCTCCTGCAAATTTGCAACTGTTTCACTTCTCGCTTGTTCTGGGTATTTTTTATAATAATGTGCCTCACCACACCCCCAACACTGTAGAGGTGGTTTGGTCACCTGCCCTTTCTCAGGTTTTCTAGATGCCTCTGTAGGCTTCTCTTCCACTGGCCATCGGGTTCTTTGATGATTTACCTTGCATTTCTTGTGAACCTCGTGAAAATTTATTAAATCTATTACTTTTGGCACCTTTGAAGTTTGAGCTGCTTTTATGTCCTTTCCTTGGCTGCCAACTTTTTCCAAACTCCCCTTTTGCCTTGGATTGTTGATAGCACATTCATGCCTTACGAATGGCTTTGTCCATGGTTCTACGATTTAAAAATTCAATTTTCTCCTTCATATGTGTTGGCAAGCTGATCATAAATCTTTGTACCTTAGCCTTTTCATCTCGCAGGTATGGAACATATCTTAACAGGGAGGTGAAATTGGTGATATACTCCTCCATAGTCATCTGTCCCAGTTTCAAGTCATGAAATTCTTTATATTTCTCATTGTAGAAACGTTCTATTAAATACTTGTCTTTAAAGTATTGCTAGAACGATTCCCAAGCAACATATTGGTCCTCAATGCTGTGAACATTCTTTAATTCTTCCCACCATAGAGTGGCCTTCTCTCTTAACTGATATATGTCCAATATGGGCTTCAGGTTGTTGCTATACTCATACACCTAAAAATATTTGTTCATGTTTATCAACCAAGCCTCTGCCACTTCCTCAGCTTCACCATCAAATGTTGGTGGTTTTATTTTTTGAAACTCCCCCTGAAGCTCCACTTTTTGTTTCTTAACTTCTTACTGATCTGAAAAATTGCCAGATTATGCTTAATTATAGTTTTTTTTCTTTTTGCTTCACTGGGATGGGCTTCTTTCCACTCTATTAGTGGTGTGGTCCCTTGTTTTTCGCTCATCACCTTCTTGCATGTCCCTATCAGCACTGGGATGTTCCATTCCTTGATTTTACTTGTTTGGCAGGCTCTTGAGTATATTTTCTTTCTCTTGCATCAAGCGCTCGTTATCGCTATGAAACCACACCATTTATTCTTGTAGCTTATGTACTTTGTTCAATAGTATGTTGGTTTGATGCCGATGTTCCTCCAATAGTCTACTTGTTTTCTAGTGCTGATCCACACTCAGTTGAACCCACATCTTAGGGATAACTACTGGTTGTGTTTGGGGTTCCGTGCAGGGTGGTTGTTATCTTAGTCTTCTCATGACATTTTCTTGTTATGATTATTTTCTTTTTGCATCGGTTACACAACTTAAATGGTTAGTTGACCACTTAGGGTCCCAGCATATGAACGTCGCTCGATGCCACATACAAAAAAAATAACTTTTCACTCCATAATTAAATACCTACTTCTACTTTAATCCAATCGGAATATAAGAGAGGTGAGAGGTTCTTACCATATCCAATAATACTTAACCTGGAGATTAATGATTAAATGTAATGTTAGACTTAACACTGTTCTCATTTACATATAGTTTTCATTTTATTTGCATATACCATAGTCTCGATGTTTATATACGCGTAATTGTTTTGTTCACCATGGACTTTAATGACACTTAATAATTTCCATTTACAAAATCAACACACATGATCCAAACCTCGAAATTGGAAATTGTATGCGGGTTTTAGAGCTGTCATGTACTAGTTAATTTAATGCACTTCACTCTTCCATGTGCTACCTGCACATGTGGGCGATAGCCCATAGATCTCGCTCAGGATTCAAGGCCATCTGCCTTAATCTACACCATCCATCCTTTTGGGGATCTTCAGTCCTCTATCTGGTGGGAAGACTCTGTTGATCCAGCGAAACCCTAGGGAATTCCTCATTTGGTCTCAGCTCTTTGTCTCTAGTCTAACACTCTATCTCAGCAAGAGATCTTCGTGAAAGTGGAGGGTCAGCTCTGGCTATGGGCGATTTTAACGCTCTTGGTAGATTCGCTCATGTAAGAATCCTAGTTTACAAATCCGTATAGTCCATGTTTTCTTTCTTTATACCACTCTGTAGTTTTCTGAGTTAGCTTATTTCTATGTTTGCGGCTTCCTCCAGTGTTTGGAAACGTCTTGTTGGATGAATCTCTACCCACTTTCAGTTATACCTCAACCAGCTACACTGGCACGAGATTCACCCTCGAAAGATGATGCCTAATATTTTCCTCTTCATGGCACACCTTCTGTCTAGTTTTTTGGATGTCCACCCACTCTGGAAGGTAGCATTCATCGTTTTGATTAATTTAACTATTCAGGTCTGAGTTTCAGTTTTACCTCATCTTCTCATAAGCTTCTCACTAATCCTTTCACTGTTTCTTTCTCAGGTCTGTGCTCAGAGTTTTATTTTAGATATTTATTATGACATGTAGTTATCCATTTCAGGTTTTCTCTTCATATTTACTTGAGATTCACTATGGAAGTTATATTTGAGAACCTGTATTTATTCATTTGACTTGGTGAAGTCCGCAGGTATCTAACTACTCAAACCAAACTTACTCTACACTCTTTTCTTAGTTATGGTTCGCTCGGCTAATGGAGCTTGTATTTGATTACTTTTCTTGATGATCTTGAGGCCTTGCCTTAAGTCTGCTACGCTGTTGGAAATAATTCCATGAACCCTTCTGGCATGAGAGATTCGAAATATCTATTTACATTTCTTATTTGAGTTTTTGTTTGTTTGTGAAAGACCAAAGTAATATTGCACCACATTGCTAATTCTCAGTTGAAAATGAGTGTTTTACCTCTAGACCCTTTTTTTATTCTCGATGTTTTATTCTAATACTTTGATACTCTTTTGCAATTCAATTACTTTACGTCTTGTTTAAAACAAGTTGTAAGACCTTCTAGTCTTGCATCTCGGGAAATCCTTCCTGGACTTACCCTACTTCAAACAAAAGGCATTTCTCCTTACTGTTATGAATAATTATATTTGTAATGAGGACTTTCAGATTTCTAAATGTTATTTATCAATGATATAACTCTTGGATTACAATCGGAGCTCTCGACCGACCTCTGTGTTTTCATTACTGTAATGTTTTGCGCTACCAATGTTTGGGTTCTGAGTTTTTTTTTATTCATAGTTTAAACTCATGCAAAAGTAATAAGTAATGGTATTTGAAAATAGATAGCAGTTACATATTTTCTACTATTTTCTTTATAGTTTAAATCCATATTATTAGTTAAATATTGTGACTGTAGTTTTCTTTTAGGTGACAGGACCACCTTGCTTATTGTCCGCGTGTAACTGTGATTGAGGGACAATGTGTCTTGGGTTAGGTTTCCACCTGGTACCCTTGACCGACAGTCCACTCTAAATTTTTTTTTTTTGTTCATTGAAACACTACTTACAGGTTATATAAATATATTTTCTTTCATTTTCACATCTTTACAGTTCATGCGAGTATTTTTTTACTGTATAATATATTTACTGTAATATATATATATATATATATATATATATATATATATAGATAATTGAAACCTTATTTTCCAGTCTCCTACACTAGACAACCACTGCGGTATAAAATCGAACTTAGACATTCCATATATTTCATGACATATTACAAAGATACTGAACTTTAAATATAATGATAGTTCTACATCTATTTACAGCACCCATACAGGTATGGTAAAATTCATAATGAGATATTAATAAAAAAGATTAGTTCCATTCTTTCCCAACACTTATCTATCATATAATTATTGTTTCTATCACAAGTATATAAATACTTGTGCATACATAGAGTAAAAGTATTAAAGTGCTTAATCACTGAAATTGCACAGATACTTATCTGATTTTTCAGTTTGTAGCTGTGGTCCTCCCAACCTTCAAGAGAGGTGATTACGTCCTCCTCTTGCCCCCGTTATCCATTCCTGAAAGGTATGGGTTGGCCGTGGATTTATCTGTTGTGACCTCAGGTCTCCTAGTCCAATCAATACCAAAAATTTATTAGGATTGCTGAGTGATTTCTGCTAGTCTCTACCAGCTCAGGAAAATCTCCACTCTCCCCTTAGTCCTTTAACATAATCCCCATTCCTCATTGGGATGAGTCCCTTATCCCCAGAGGAGCAGGTAACTGTTCCCAACTGTCCAACCACCTTTCAGTTCTTGGAAAAAAATTACCATCAACCTTTTTAATTTTTATGGAATCTGTTTCGAAAACTAATTTTATTATTCACAATTAACTATAAAGAAAATAACTTTTCCAGCAAAAACATTAATTGTCTCAGTCTTTTCCTTAAACAAATAATAAAATGTCATTTAACTAGTTAACAACTAGTTATCATTAGAAATGCGATTTGTCACGTGAAATGTTTTATGGTTTGGAACATGTGGTATTGATAAAGGATAATATTATAATAAAAAAATTTATATATTAAGAATTTCAATAATAAATTGGGGTGAATCTCTATGGTTAAGAATGTTGTTACATATTTTCTTAAATGTATATATGTTTAACTTGTATATTATTTTTATAATAATAAACTATAAGTTATAGTTTAGTTATTTCTTCTAATTTTTTAAATTATAACAACTTTGTATAATGAAGTAAATATTTTGATGTTTATTTTAAGCGTATATCACATTGTACGTAAAGCTAAAGTTACATTTTATTTGATAGTTTTCAAGACATAAATAAATTCAATTACTGAAAATTTCTTGAAAATCAATGTTGTATAAAAGTCAATCTAATCAGAAAATCTGATTTTCTTTTATTAATCCCTACCATAAGGCATTAGGGACCCTTGTAAGCATTCTTCCTCTGAATATGAGCCCGTGTCAAAAAAATAGATAATTTAACCTAAAGTTTTACATTGGATGTTTTAGTTCACCTTTTTCTCCACCTATTAAACACTTATAAGGTTTTATGTTAGCGAGTGAAAATTTATAATTTCTTATTTAGCCTCTTCGCAAGGCAGATAGCAAGGAAATTTGGTGTTAAAATCCATATTCTTAAAATAATTTTCATAATGAAGTAATGCTAAAACATTAATTCTCAAAAATTTTATGTGTGTAAAATGTTACAACTCACTTCTTTCCTTTTGTAAAAACATGTCTACTCTTTGTAAACATGTCTGGCATAGAAGACAAGCAATAGTAAGCCATTGAGTCAGTACAGATAGCCCCCAACAAGTCCATACCCTACCCTTATTCTCCCTTTCATCGCGCACCAGAAGAATGGGCTCTAGAGGAATGAGCTTCCTTTAGTGTTGGTTCTGGATCTACAACTGGTTTTTCTAAGGAAAAAGAAAGGAAGGATCATACCCTAGTGGAACTTAAGCTTATCTTGGGTGATGAAGTGCCTCTTCAAGATAGCTTTTACCCCTAATGAAAGATCTAGCTATTCAGTTATCTAAGTATTTTCTTTCCACAGTCCTGGAAATGCGCTAACCATACATTATGTATCAACTAACTTTTTATAGGTTAGAAATAACTCTAGTATTAATAAATCTATAAAAAACATGGGAATAGTGTAGAAGTTATAAAAACAAATTCAATCTGAACATGTAATGTACTAAAACAAGATACTGAATCCTTCTACAATATTTGCGGAATATAAAACATGATCGCTCAATCACATGCAAGTAAGAGAAAGAAGTAAATCAATCGCGCAACAAAAGATTTTCCTGGGGAATGAAACTACTCAGAACCCCTCTATCTCTACGGTATAATAAGCCAAGTAATCATGGAACATTACAATTCATTCTTCCTCACAAGAATCTGTTGCACTCTACCAATTGTCTCACACTGATCTAGGAAACATTTGACAAACACTTAGCCAATTCTTTGCCTTCCTCCAGCCTGCCATGCTCACACAATTCCTAGGTAAATAAATCCCTATTAAATAGGAATTCCAACCTTCTTTGTTGCGCAATCCATCATGGGAATCCTATGGCTTTATAATTGCACCCAGATGATTTGCTAATAATACAACTAATACTTATCAGCCCTTTAACCTTTGTCTCAACTAGGTCTTCATCAGAATTGACTTGCATGCAACTAATAATAGTGAATCATCAGTTATCTGATTGATCACTACTTGTGAATTAAATATAATTTAATTCCCTATACCTCTCACTAGCTCATCACTTAGTTAGAACTAGTTAAACTTATTTTAACTCAATTAATTTGAGTTAACTAATTACACTCACACCACACTAGTGCATTAACTGCAACTGGACCCCCAAAATAATAGAATCACTCTACATGCCTCACCTTTGACCCTCAACTCGAAATCCTTGAGCTAACTCAGTATTTTTGACTTAGTTCACTGATAAAAGTTGTTATGAAATAAGATTACAATTTATTGTCCAATTTATTTAAGGGAAAAATAAATTAGAAACACATTTTCTTGTTGATTTTCAACGCTCCCTCTCAACAAGAAAGGGATTATCAGCTACCCCAATCCTGCCTCTGTGGTATTCGAATTTGATCTTTGTGATCGCCTTTCTCAACATGTTTTCATCCTGATCCTCCATGGGAATGTCTTGCAACACCCAATTGAGATTTTTTTTTTTTCCTTCTTGTTTGATTCCAAGTTGATACCCTATTTGTATTGATATAAGCTTTGTGAACATAGTCTGATATAATCGAAATGCCATATATCTATATGTTAGAATCGAAAATAGGTATGAACAAAAATTTGCTTACAAGAAATGGGATAATCTTTGAGTCAATATGTGTCCAAGGTCAAGTACACCAATATGTTAATTTTATTTTTTGATTGTCATGTCGATGAAACTTGGTTTTTTGGTTGCTCACCTAATCCCTATTCCATGAAATAATGCCCCTATTTATTCAAATTATTCCTCAAAGGCTCTCATTACTTGTTTCAATGAGATAATGGATGGATAACTTTACATCTTCAAATGAACTTGGTCACTCATCTAGATAAATTTGAGCTTGGTTTGAATATTTTTAGTGACAGTTGTTTAACTATATTATTTCAATAAAGTTTTTCATTTTCATGCAGTTCAATATTTGCGTAGGAACTTCTTTAGGTTGCACAAGTTTGTAGGTGAAATTTGAACCACATGCCATACTTCCACCCTCTAAATGGTAGCAGGATATAAAATTTTCTTGTTTGATTTCATAACCAACATGAATTTCAAACTAATTTTCATGGTTATATATTACACGTTGGCTTTCTATTGTTCTAGCTATCAGATGTCCAAGTGAACCACTTTGTCATTTTACTTGAAATGAAATTCTGGATAGGTTTAAACATATTGTGGATCTTTCTTGATATACAATTATAATTTTTTTGTGATTTCTATGATGGATAGCATATACTAGAATATGTTTTTACAAATCAGGTAGTTCTAGACATGTCAGAAGCAACTGTGGCATCTTTCCTAGGATTTCCATGTCTCAAAAAGTTACCGAAAATGAGAAACAAGATGCTTACAAAGGCTTACTTCAAGTCATCCAACAGGTGGATAGAAAAAATATTGCGCAATGTCAGCAACACTAGCTCCATATCTTATGTAATCTTCACCAATGCATGTAGTGGTAATATCTTTTCAGTTCCCTATTATTTCTTTGGTGGCTAAGAGTGTGTTTTGTTTATTTTTCTAGAGGGATATCCTACATGCCAACACATATTTGGATCTCTAGTAATGGAAGACCTGTTTCTTTTGAGAGAGCACTAGTTTGAATGTTTTAGACAACAATAACAACATTGGTGTTGTCACAATTATGTTTGTGAATTGGTCATTTTTAACTTGAATGCTAGGATGTAAACCCCTACATATAAATGTAATAGTTAACATTGTTAATTCCATAGTTCACATCGTTAATTCCATCTTCTGTCGAACTGTAAATCAATAGTTTCTCCTTAGAGGCTTCATCCTACCTAAATACAAGTGAAGCAAAAATGGTTGGAATCATTTATTATGGGTCTTGTTATAGTTGAAATAAGCTTGTAGTTATTATACATATACTTATGAATTGCATTGAGTTCTTACCAACATAAACATGATACGACCATTCTTGGTTGAGTTGATGATAGAACCTTGCTTCTATTTGAAAAAAATGCAAGAAGATGCATCAAACAGTCTCATATGTATCATACATATGCGTCGTAGGTTTGTGCATGAACTCCTCCCACTTGTGAAACATATTAATAAACCCTGAAGCTCATACTACATAGTATGAGAACTTAGAGATGCATCTTGAAGTTTTCAATAATGTCAAATTGGAACCAGCAATATATTTCTACTTTTCGAAGTGTTTGTATATTTTTACGCTGAAAGCGTTCCCTTTATGGGCTTTCAGAATGTCATTTTTCGCTGAGCCAATGAGAACGCGTTCTCATCGTTCTTGCCGCCAGTCAAAATTTGACATTTGGCAACCACAAACTGGGCCGTGCTGCTGTCAAGTCGTTTGCTCCTTCGCGGCGCGGGGGTTCGACGAGCCACGCGTGCCCACGTGATTGACGTTGGGTCCTCCAATTCCACGCTCCTGGTCGTATCGAATTGCCTGATCGGTCCTCACTTCTTCCATCGGCTTTCTCGTCACGGTTTGCGTTGCAGTTTCTCTACTGGGATTAGAGACGAACCGCTACAAGGCCCAGCGCGACCGATTGGATTGGTTGCGGCCCGCGGGTCATGGCTATGACCGTGCAATGGATCTTCATCTTTTTGGGTTGGGAAATCGTCTGCTTTTTTTTTCAGAAATGAGCAATCGTCTGCTATAGATGGGTCACGGTAGTTGTCTACTTTCCAAGAGTTATAGGTATGAAGGGTTTAGGTTTCCGGGCATATTTTTGTGTAGAGGATTTCTGGAAAACAGCTATCGTGGAGATACAAGAAGAGCTCTTGGGAATCGACGGAGAATCAGTCAAGAAGTTTAGCTATTTGAGGAGATTTCTGTTCAGGTTATTTAAGAAACTCAGCCTGTACAAGTTTCTGCACACCTTGCTTCCTCTACAGATATTTTTAGTGCTTTTGAGCAAAACTTGTTGGTTGATTTCAGAGATGGTTTTCTCTAATCGCTACATGCGTAGGTTTCTGATGGGTCGTGTCGGTGAAGTTGAGTTTTCGGTAGTCTATAATCTGCACAGCAGCGGTGGAGCTATAGGACCAGGAAATCATGATGGTTTCGTGAGATACTCGGACGTTCTGATGCACATGCCCGAAGAGAATCCCGCAGGCGTATGGATAGCCAATCGAAAATCCATCCATGAAATGAAGTCACAGCTCAAAAAAGTGGAATACGATAGCCGTGCAAAAACGCGATTTCCTTCTTCGGAAAAAGCAACTTAGGAAGAACTTGAGTTCTACGGATTCGTTTTTGGTGGACCAACAGCTGCGGCGTGGGAAAAGAGCTCATCAAAGATGATGGTAGCTTCCCTACTAACCATTATCATCGAACTCTCTGCATTCTATCAAGACTCTGGTGGGTCCTCGGCCGGTCCTCCCACCGATACCGTGAACGACTCCATAGAGGCCTGTTGCCAAGCATGGCAAATCATGGAGCTATTGGAAAAATCGGAATACGAAACGTAGCGGTGAATAAACAAGCCGACAAAATATTCAACGAGTTTCAAAGAATCGCGCATTTGGACACTCACAATGCTTCCCATTAGCACGATTTACCCCAGAACCGTCGAAGGCTGCCAAAGTGTCGTCCGAGGGCTCGCGGACAAAGTAAAGCAAACGGCAAATACGGGTTATGGTCCAAGAGCGGGAAGACATTAATGGTGAGGAAATAGCTTGTACAAGCTGCGTGATAGCATGAAAGATGATTCGGTTAACGCGCGAGGAACTGTTGAATGGAATCCAAAGTTCGTTGGGCGATGTAATTAGTAGCTGTATATTTAAAATGGGAGAGATCATAGTGGATGAGTGCAGGTTGTGGGCAGAGGCATTCATGGAGGATGAACTGTGGGATGCGCTCTACGAAGCGGGGAGGGCCAAGGGAATAACTCAACAGTTGCAACCAAGGATCAAAGTTGGAAGGAAACTTGACAAGGTACACTCATTTTAACGCATTTTAACCCGCCCAGATTTGACAATTTGTATTAAAACTATGAGATATTGTATCTACTTTTAAATTTGCCAGTTTTTATTAGATGTGACGTGAAATATTTGTAATACTGTTACACTTATCTGAAGCGTATCCGTTTTAAGTCTCGTTGTATCAAAGGTCGAGAGATCAAACTGTAAACTTCTCTTCTCTGCGTTGTAGTTGTAGCTGTAGCGACATTTCCTTTTGGTGAGTTTCGACCTCGCACCTTTTGCCGAAACAGAACATCATGACCATCGAAGTCGTGTACTTGTGTGTTTGTAAAGGGACTTCAAAAAAATCTATTGTAAAGATTGTTTCTATTTGATGGATCCTTAGCTGTAAAGGAGTGGGAATCCAATAATGGAGAAAACGCAAATACACACCTGTCACAGCTACGCTAGAGAGTAGAGGCTATAATAGAAAAATAAGATGTTCCCCGTGATGCCCATGTGATAGGGTTGTCAACGAAAGAAGGATGGGAAATAAATAATAAATTTAATAAAAAAAATAAAAAATTAGTAATTGTTTTTCGAACGTTTGAACGCTCAAATATGAGCATTAAACCCATTAGGGTGCTTTTCATTGAAAATATCGAGAAACCATATCCTCTAATTATGAAAATATAGTCTTTTAGTTGATGTGATAAATGGTGTAAGACTTTGCATGTGTTAGAATTATGATGATGGCTGATCTAATATAGATTTGCGGTTGGAATTTGAGGACAACACAATTGAGTTCTTTTGTGATCATGATTATGTATATAGTCTCATATTTATTAAAATAGAGGTTTAAATTAGCATAAGTCGACATAAAACACATACAATGCATTTAATGTTGGGCAATGAAAGAATGAAATAAGTTTGTCGATAAATCCTTTTCTCGCATTCAAACAGGAAGACAAAACACAAAGTTCAAATATTTAATTAAATATTATCACATTAGTATGGAATTAATGTTGCTTTTATGCTATTTTTCTTATTTTTTTATTGGTTTTGAAATCTTTTCTTATCATAGCATGTAATTATTAAAAATAAAATAAATATATAAATTCAAACTTTAAATATTATTTAATTACTTTTAACATTTAATTTATTCGATAATAATAAAAACAATTGAATATCCTTTGAATAATGCACAGAGGCTATCTATCTCTTTTATAAAGTGCTTGAATATTAATAGAAATCCTCCCCTTGTAAACTGTATTAAAAGGCAATATCCACTCATTATATTTTGATGTTCGAACTTCTTAGACCATAACCCCAAGCAATAACAAGTATATGCCCTCCCGAAAGACGCATTCCATTGCTATGTTACCAAAGATGACATGATTGGCAGATTCGATTGATTTATTTGTTGTTGGTTCTTCCACCTCGCGCCATTTGCACCGGCATTGATTGCGAGAGAGTGACGTGGCCAAGACACACACCATATCTCTCACGGGGCACGGACCCAGCGCCCACCTTGCCTATTTCTGTCGGATTGAAAGAAGGTACATTAAGTGGTGTGTACAATCATGGAGCCATTGTCTTTGTAAAATGCATGAATTATGCATTTTATTTGGTGCGCTTGTTAAATCCGATTGAGATATGCCTTCCATTTTGATCACACAATGCCGGGGAAAAGTAAACCAAATAATCAAACTTTATATTTTTTGAATTTTAAATACTTATATTTATTTTAATATAAATATTTATTTTTTAATTTTAATATTATTCATTTGTTATTTATGTAATTTTTTTTTTTTTCATTTTATTTATTTGTTTTTAATTTATTTATGTATTAATCTTTATTTTATTTTATTTCTACTTATTTATTTATTATATTCTTGTTTTTGTAATTAAAAATTTAATTTTTATTTAATTTTATCTATTTATTTATTTTTATCTATTTTATTTTTAATTTTAACTATATCTTTATTTTATTTTATTTCTATTTATTTATTTATTTAATTAATTTGTACTTTTATTTTTCTTCTTTTTTTATTGGTTTTGAAATCTTTTCTTATCATAGCATGTAATTATTAAAAATAAAATAAATATATAAATTCAAACTTTAATTATTATTTAATTACTTTTAACATTTAATTTATTCGATAATAATAAAAAAACAATTGAATATCCTTTGAATAATGCACAGAGGCTATCTCTCTCTTTTATAAAGTGCTTGAATATTAATAGAAATCCTCCCCTTGTAAACTGTATTAAAAGGCAATATCCTCTCATTATATTTTGATGTTCGAACTTCTTAGACCATAACCCCAAGCAATAACAAGTATACGCCCTTCCGAAAGGCTACATTCCATTGCTATGTTACCAAAGACGACATGATAGTGAATTCGGTTGATTTCAATCACAAGGCCATTTATTCTTCTCCCTCTTTGTTCTCCTAAGAGGAGTTGGAGAAGAATTACCTCCAACATCTACCAATTTTGCCCCCCTTACATCTTTGGGAGGTTTCCTTTCGACGTTCCTTTGCACCTCAGTGCAATTGCTAGTATATTTCTATGCATTGCCAATTTATTTATGGACAAGAACAATGCAAGTTATATCACTTTTACTTTTAGAAGTGTTTTTAAATTTTGTTGACAAATCTCTCTCATCACATGCAATCTGACGGCGGACAAGATTGATGACATCAATCATAAATGGAATCAAGTGCCGAGGAAGGAGAAGTGCTCAGTGAACCATGCGTGGCCATCTAGGATGATGTGGAATCTCTGTTCTTGTCGGGCGTCGTGACGCCAGAAATATATTTTTCCCACATGCCCCTGCTTCAGTTCTACACCTATAAGACGACGTGCACTCCTCTTCCAGACGTCCACTCTTCCTTTCTATTCATTCCATAATTAATTCTCTGTATCTTAGACAATGGAGAATCCCGAATCCTCTTCAATGAGGGGATGGTGGGTATACGCCATTTTTCTTACAAAGAATAGAGTACCTGACCATGTATTACATTCGACGGACCATGCTTCTGCAGTGGGACAGTGGTCGCTCTATATAGCACTTCTTTTCGATGTTGTTTGTGGTGCAATGGTCTCTTGGTTCAGCCCTGGAGGATGTGCATGGGCTCGGAGACACAGGAGAGGCATCGCCATTCCTGGTCCCAAAGGATGGCCCATAATCGGAAGCCTTATGGACATGAGCGTCGGACTTCCTCACCGCAAGCTTCAGTATCTGGCTCGTCTCCATGGCGCTAAGAAGCTCATGGCATTTAGCTTGGGCTCAACGCCGGCCGTGATTACATCGAATCCTGAGGTGGCCAGAGACTTGCTCAGCTCCCCTCACTTTGCCGACCGCCCGCTCAAACAATCCGCTCAGCAATTGATGTTCAGCAGGGCGATGGGATTTGCGCCCAACGGCAATTATTGGCGACTCCTGCGGAGAATTTCTGCTACGCATCTCTTCGCTCCGCGGCGGATTGAGGCGAACGAAGCCGGTCGTCAGGCAGACTGCACGACAATGCTTTCTGACATACGGCATGAGTCTAATATTGATGGTGGTGCCGTCACCCTCCGTCGACATCTCCAGAAAGCGGCTCTCAATAATATAATGGGAAGTGTCTTTGGTCGACGGTCGGTGGATGCCGAGACTGAGAGGAATCTTCGCGGGATGGTGAATGAGCGATTCGAGCTGCTTGGAGCATTTAACTGGGCTGACCATCTGCCATGGCTGAGAGTTCTTGACCCACTCAGAATCCACAGCCGCTGCGCTCGGCTTGTTCCGCGTGTCAGATCTTTTGTGAAGGATATCATCGAGGAGCACCGACAGAATAGCAACACAACCGACTCAGACTTTATGGACGTCCTCCTTTCGCTCCAAGGAAACGACAAGCTCGACGACGACGATATGATCGCAGTTTTATGGGTAACATACTTAAGCACGATACAATCAATTTTCTGTTAGAAATTCGAATTAAAAGTTTTAGTGTTTGAATTGAATGTTTTCATCTCTTATTTTGTTAAGTTTTAGTGTTTGAATTGAATGTTTTCATCTCTTATTTTGTTTTGGATATGGATGCAGGAAATGATATTCCGCGGCACAGACACAACAGCAGAATGGATAATGGCAGAGCTGTTGCTGAATCCGCAAGTGCAAGGCAAACTTCATGAAGAGTTGGACGCGGTTATCGGGCGGAACAGAAGCGTAACCGAAGACGACGTCGAGAAGCTGTCATATCTACAGGCGGTGGTGAAGGAGCATCTGAGGATGCATCCACCGGGGCGACTCTTATCATGGGCCCGCCTCTGCACGGAGGATTGGTTGATGGAAAATGGGATGTGCGTTCCGGCGGGCACGACGGCGATGGTGAACATGTGGTCCATTACCCACGACCCGGATATCTGGGAACGGCCACATCAGTTCCGTCCGGAGAGGTTTCTCCTGTCGGAAGGCGGACAAGATGTTGACGTCCGAGGAAACGACCTGCGGCTTGCGCCTTTTGGTGCCGGTCGTCGTGTATGCCCGGGCAAGGCTCTGGGGCTGAGGATCGTTCACCTGTGGGCGGCTAAACTGTTTCATCATTTCACATGGGTGCCTTCTCCTCACCATCCGGTGAAGCTGACAGAGAAGCTTAAACTATCATGTGAAATGGCAACGCCCCTTACAGCCATACCTGTGAGTAGGATCCCAGTTCCTGTGTGATTGGAGCTCATCTTCCCTGTCAAGTGATGCTTCCCTACTGTATTATTCTCTTCTACTTAAAACCATAACCTTGTATATAAAACCAACGTTTTCTTTGTAATTATTTCCTTATTACAACCACCACCTTACACACAGGAAAAACGTTTCGTTATTAAATTTCTCGTTGGTCTGATGGTAACTTTACAATAGTACATTTGCCTGTAATAATTTTGACGGAAACTACTTTCGATTTGTAACTAATTTCTATTTGTTACAGATTTGATAATAAGGTCTTCATCTAACCAAAGAGGATTGGGGTTGGAATGATTTCTTAGAAGAATAGCTTGGTTGCTTGAAGTTCGAGCATTAAAGTCACCCATTAAAAGGATATTACCTTCATTCCTTAGACTAGAAATATCATTCTCTAAACCATTGTAAGGCCAAAGAACCATATTGTTCTATAGGCATGAAAAATCTGGCCAGATATCAATTACTGGCAAGTTGTTCGTGGATGTGATGAAGTCAATTATGACTGAAACAATTTTCACCCTCGTTAATGCGTGTAACTGAAGACCTTGCTTACTACATTTTCAACAATCAGTTATTCATTTAAGTATTTGCAAAGTTTTCATGGAAATTTAACATTGTATCAAAGTAGAGATCAGTATAAAAACCAACACCAAGTTGATCAATTAGGCTAGAGCACAGATCAATCAAGAAGGCTAGTGCTAGAGTTTCAGTCACGCTTTTTCATGTATTTCTCATTTTTCGTGTAGCAGGGTCCATCGAAAGTATGGAACATGGGTACTCCTTGGATGAGGAATTAAATTTTTCATCCAAAGAATACTCCCACTCGAAATTTGAGTAAAAAATTAGGGAGATAAGTTGAAAATGTAGTTTTATTATTTTATTACTTTTTAATCTTTTTATTTTTTTAGCCCCCATGGTTGACATCATCATCTTGAATCCTATTGGTTATTATAAAGTTTATTTTGGTTGTAAATTTTTCTTAGGAGGCCCATTTTAGACTTCAAAAGTTCTCTAATGATTAGCTAAGATTTTTGTGAGAAGCATAATGCTTTCTCAAGAGAGACATACGCACAATAAATTGATTACTCCAGTACGATGGGCAAATAGCCACATCCAAGCAAAGCGATTTTCTGTTGGGACTCGGACGAAAAGTACGTGTCCATTGTCATTCTTGTTTTATCTCTTGTGTCTTTTATTCCATGCTTATAAGTTGCTAAAGGCATTGTATCTGATGAAAATTATTTAGTTTCAATTATCAGAGATTCATCTAAGTAGTTGTAAAGTTTTCATGGAAATTTAACAAGGTAACGTTGAATGTTTTTCCTACCTTGAATGTTGTTGCTAAAAGGCAAGCTACCTCGCAAGAAGAAACCCAAAACCAAAAATTCAATAACCTAGCCTAGTATTTATTTGAGTACAAAAAGTAGCTTATAACCTTCTAATACATCGAACATTGAGCAGTAGGCATAGTTTAGAACCTTTTAATATGGCCAGAAGTTCCTTGGGCAATTTGATGTGATTCAAACAATTCTAAAAAAAATTCGGAGACCTTGGCCAAACAAAATTGAGACTTCAAATAAAGAATGTAAAATGAAATGTATTAAGAGTTAAAATAGAGAGGAGGAAGCTACAAAAGGAGCCCGAGTTAGATCTATATTCACTTTTAATTTTGGATAAGGTCGGTTGTCCTTGCAAAAGCCTCTACAGTGAAAGGCACTGGCAAACATTTCAACAATGGAAAAATTTGAAAATAATAGATACACAGGGCACGGGATAGGGGTGAAATGTATTTATTGATTATCTTTTACTTATACAACAATCACCATAATAGATGCATGCAACGAAAACAAATTCAATTTTCTCACGGGCAACAGTCCAATTAGTAGTGGCACCTACCGATGACAAAAAATATTCCTTTACTGTGCACCCAGAAGAAATTAAATGATATGGCTATTGAATTTCCAGTAATGACTCTAGGAACATGTTTAGCCATATTTTCTTGCCATTAAGACAAGAAAGATAATTTGAGTGCATTGAATATAGCTTCTTCCTTGATGGGGTATGCAAACTATTCAAGGTCTTCACCAACCCTTTATGAATTGCTGCAAAGTGGACTAATGTGTATGGCTTGGGGAAGATGATGTCACATTTCGTGAGGGTGATTTTTGTAATTTTTTATCAAGTAACTAACTTGTAGGTGGGTTTCTGATTTCAGGTAATTAACCTGTAGGTGGGTTCTGATTGCAAGAATTTAAAATGGACCTTTGACTACTACATAGAGAAGTAGTTCTAGCAAGTAGCCTTTAGACCTTTTGTCTCTTATATTCAAGGGATCTTTTTGGTTATATATGTATTTGATAAGTTTGCCACTATTTTGCAATCTTGTTTTAAATTGAATAATATTTATATCTATAATAATAGTAGATCCATATAAAAAAGTCTATGAAAGAGAACAAATATATTTTTAAAAAGAAACCAAACAAGTGGAGTGAGCTAGAACAACTTCCAAGAGAAGCCATTATAAGATGGAAATGTGAATGAGCAGAGGCAGAGAAGCATTTATTGAAGGGTAGAGTCTACTAAAAGAAAAAGCACTGAACATAAATCCAGAAAATAACACATTCACAAAATGCAAGAGCGCTAAGCACAAAAACATGAAAATCCATAAATGTGCAAAACAACTTCTCTCCATAACTAAAAAAAAATAAATGAATGTTTTGTTAGTTAGAAAAGTAGCGGTAAAAAGTAGAGCAATTTTTATTTCAAATTAAATAATATACATATGTATAGTAATAGTAGAGCCATATAAAACAAGAAAGGAGAGAGTAAATACATTCTGCAAGAGAAAGAAAACAAATGGAGTGAACTAGAATTCCAAGGAAAAAGTGTTCTAAACTAGAACAGCTTCAAATGGAAGTGCTTTATAAGGTGGAAATGTGAACGAGCAGAGGCAGAGAAGCAAAAGAACTGAACACAAATCTAGACAATAACACAAAAGCACAGAATGCAAGAATGCTAAATAAATAAGCACAGAAATCCATAAATGAATAAAAAAACTCTCCTGAACTGCAAAAAAACATATCATCCATAGAATAATCATTCAATAGCAGATATTAAAATCAAAGATGCATAAAATAATTCAACATTCCAACAACTAGAATGTGTAAGAAGGGATATGCATGTTCAATGTTGAAAGATGTGGCATGAAAACAGTAATAAAATTAAGCAGTTTAGTCTGCAAGACTCGTCCATTTACAGTACACTGTACATATGCAATTGACTATTCACATAATTCTTGATAAAGTTTCATTAACAACTCCAAATATCTTCATAGTGGTCCATGCTTACAATTTCATATGCTTTCCAAATAATATTGTCAGATACATACTAGATTTGTCACTACCATTAGAAATGGATTATTCAGTCTTACTGATATACATAGATATGCCTCTCATCAACACATACCCCCTACATGGAAACACATCATAAATCTCTATCGATAAGCGTTTTCAACCACCTACATAGAAACACATCATCACTCTCTATTGATAAGAGTTTTCAACAAGAGATAAACTCTTAATTAGAAAAGAAGTTCCACTGAAGCAGGTCAATCCAGGTCTAGTAGGATTTTACGGACTTTCCAACACATATTTTAGTCACAAACAACTATTAACTTGCTCCCAAAAACTATGCTGCCACCAAAAAAAATTTATCACTACAATTAGAAACTGATTTTTTAGTATTACTGATATACAAATATATGCCCTTTCATAAATCCATGCTCTTTCATAAATCCATTGTCATTCTATGGAGATAAATTCTTTCAACCAGAGATAAAATATTAATTAGAGAAGCAGTTACACTAAATAGCTCAATCCAGGTCTAGTATAACTTTGGTAAATTTTCTGCCCTACTTTTACTCACAATCAATTGCCAACCTGCCTGTTCCCAACAACTATGCTGCCACCAAACACAATTTATAGATCTCCATCCCAAATAAAAAAAGCAACTGCTCCCATCCAAAAAAACCTTCAATATGTTTCAAAATAGATTCCAACATTTATGCACCAGTTACCATTTTAACCAAACAAAATTTATAGATTTCCATTACATGCCAATCAGCTTTCACACACTGCTATCAAGAAACCTTGGACAAAGTTTAGATGAAACTTCAAAAAATCCGTCACTTCTGGTTACCATTTTCTCCACCATAAGTGCTAATGGCACTACAGAAAATGGAAGACTTTAGCTAGGAAAAGGCCATGCAAGAAGAAATTTCAAGGAAGAGGGAATTATTACAAGCAATGAAAGAGAGTGGGTATGATGATTATGAGATTCAAGACTCCTCTTCTATCCCTTCCACCAATGACCCCTTTCACTATGTTCCTCCTGCTCTTGGCCAACAATCTAAAGGAACAAAGAGAACAAACATCCAGAGTTATTTCTCATCCTCTACCACCACTACCTTTGCTAATCCCACATCCTCCTAGCCAAGTCATCAACCCACTTTGGATGAAGATTGTAAAAAACAATGCAAAGAGTCTTCTTATCAATACATTGTTAGATGGTGGTATGATGCAGTTATCCCATTTAATGTTGCTCGCTCACCTTATTACCAAGCTATGTGGGACTTTGTTATAACTGCAGGAAAGGGCTTCAAAAGTCCTACTATGCATGACTTGAGGGGAGCTCTTTTGCAAAAAGAGATTTCTTCCATTGATGAGTACTTGGCTGAGTATAGAGAGTCATGGCTCAAAATAGGTTGTTCCATCATGTCAGATGGATGGACCGATGGAAGAACTACATTATCATTAATTTCCTTGTTTCTTGCCCTTAAGGAACCATGCTTTTGAGATCAGTTGATGCATATGATAAGGTGAAGGATGCAACCCTTCTATTTGAACTTTTGGATGAGTTTATTCAGGATGTGGTGGAGAAAAATGTTGGGCAGGTCATCACAGATAATGCCTCAAACTATGTTCTTGCTGGAAAGATGTTTGAGTCCAAATATGAAACCATATTTTGGATTCCATGTGCTGCACATTGTATAGACCTGATGCTTGAGGACATAGGCAAAGTGGAGTGGCTAAAAAGCACTGTAGAGCATGCCAAGTGCATTAAAAAATACATCTAAAACCACTCATGGGTATTGAGCCTAATGCATAAAAACACTGGGGGCAAAGAGCTTGTTAGGCTTCTAATTACGAGATTTGCAACTCACTTCCTCACGTTGCAATGTCTCAATTCTCAACAAAAAGACCTGCAGAAATTTTTCTTCTTCTGATGATTGGACTGAATCTCAATGGGCTCATAGACAAGATGGCAAAGACACCAAAAAGAAAGTTTTTGACAATTATTTTTTTCAAAAAAGTATGTAGATACTTGTGAAAATCAAACCTCTTGTTCGGGTGTAAAGACGATTAGATGGAGAAGAAAAAATGACCATGGGCTACATTTGAAGCTATGGATCGAATAAGAGAAGCATGGAATGCGGATTGTGAGCCTACGCAGAATGGTGCTGGCTAAATATGGTGACCAGCAGGAGATCATTTGATGTGGAATCGGAACAATCAGCTCCATGATGTATGTAGTTGGATATTTTTGAACCAAAGTATAGATGCTAAATCTCGGCTGGGATGTCTGGGGTTGTGAGGTGAAGATGGATCAGTTAAACTGTTTGGGAGCGCATGGTCCTAATCCATGCAGAACAGTTGGAAATACATAAACAACTTACTCTTTTCAGTATGGTAACTGGTACCTTTGGAAAAAACTTGGCAAAGATGGCAAGAGATGTGGATCAACCAGGTAAGCAATTCCAATTTTTTTTTCTTTTCAAGTTAAATTATTTACAAATTTACAATTCAAATTATCTATAAATACTTGTAATTTGTAAATAGTAAATAATTAATGAAATCAACTAAGTTACTAATTAATGTCTTTTTCTTTGCATCACATTGGTGGCCGTCATTTGGTGACCAATGTCCTCAATTGCAAAAGTTTGCAATTAGAGTCCTCAACCAAACTTGCAGTGATTCAGATTGTGAGCGCAATTGGTCTATTTTTGAGCGCATACACGTGAGGAAGAGAAATCGTTTGGAACAAAAACAGTTAAATGATCTGTCTTCGTGCAATACAACCTTCGACTAAGGCAGAACCAAATGATGAACAAAACACCTGATCTAGATCCCCCTATGTTGAACGATATTGATGCAACATCAGAATGGGTGGAGGAGACTGAAAATCTTGTGTTTGATGTTGATTTTGATATTGACATGGCATTTAGGGGGAATGAAGCAGATTTGGTAGCGCCATCAAAACCATGATTAGTAGCTGCATCAAGCAAAGGAAAACAACCAATGGAAGGAACTAGTCGTGCAGCTCGACCAACCCGTACTTCCATTAGGTCCACTTCTATTGTTATTGGTGGTAGTGTTACTAATAAGCTTGCAGATCAAGCTGAGGCATCCTCATACTTTGAACCAGATGATGTCTATGTAGCTCTTGTTGATGATCATGTGTCTAGTAGTGGTGATGAATTTGATGATTGATCATGTGTAGACTTGTAGTAGGCCAATGGCCTCATAGCTTGTAGCATTGTTTTTGGACTTTATAGGCCATTTAGAGCTTCATTGCTTATGTATTTTGTCGATGATATGTATTGCACTCAGTGCCATTTTGATATATTCATCTTTACATGGTATATAGATGAGAAAAATTTGCATATTTTGTCTCCATTGGCTTGGAACCGTGGTTTTAAATCTTAAAATTAGTTTTTTTCATTAAAAATTAATTATTTAATGATTTTTTTTTTTTAAATGTGGTTGTTATAATTGACCAAGTATTGATTTCTTGATTTATTAGGTAAACCAATCCAGTAACCAATTCTATATTTTAAAACAATGAATTTTGCAAATATTATATTAATAATATATTGTTACCATTAATTAAAAAATAAACTTTCGATAATAAAATATATATATATATGTTTATTTATTTTTGTATTTATTTATTTCAAACTTTCGAAAACAAAAAAAAAAAATTTCCTAATTTTCGATAAATGCATGTAAAAATATTAAATAAAATAATCCAAAAATCTGGGGGTTATTTCAGCAATAAATCCAAAACCAAGATGCGATTTCATCATTGGGTTTTGATAGTATATAATATTTTCAAATATCACGACATATTAAAATACCTAAAAGTACATTCTTTTGGTCATAATATCCTTTGGTCGTGATGTGTGTGTTGATAAGTAAATTTTACATTGCACGTGAGGTTGTTGTCTTGGAGGGAAAGGACAGGTACGTACACCTTACTTGAATATTGACATCTATATCTTACATCTTGTGACTGTGAATTTGACAGCTATCAAGGCGCTTGTTAGTCAGGATCTGACCTGGCAAACTGCCTAACTCCATCTGTCAGGTTGGCACTTCCTCAGTATGTCCTGTAGTTCTGCCTCGGAAGACTTCTAAAAATAAAAAAATTCTTAAACCAATTGTAGCACATTCCTCTACTGGTCTTATTGTAGGCCGAGTTCCTACTAGCTTGAATGGCATTGGTCCCAAAGATTCCCTTGCATTTTTAGGTCTCCACTCCGACCTGCCTTCCCCGCCAACTGGAGGAGGTTGGGGCATTCTGTTCAATTGTCAACTCTGCCATGCATCCTCTGCCTCTCTTGTTTGGTTGCATGCGACAAACAACTTGATAAATTCTCCCTCTCTTATTTGGTGGTAAAGAGGCGAAAATCAATTGCGCACAGACCATCCAAGAAACATAGAAATTTAGCTAAACTTACACAGAAATTTAGCGGATTTTTCTAAGAAAATTTTTAAATTTCTTAATTACAGGAGGTTTTTGATATTGTAAAATAGAATAAGATCGGTAAGATTATGAAAAATTGTGGCAAAGAGTTTTGAAAATATGGGTTACAGTGGTTAAATTTCAGTGTTTTGAGTGTTCTAGGGGTTTTTGATGGTGCCGAATCCATTTTCGCCGTAAAAAATTCCAACTACCTGATTTAAAAAAAAAATTACCAGATTTCAACAAAAAATGCCATCCAAACTATTCTGTTACGTAATTGACAACCCATTATAAAAATTAAACTGAATTTTCATTCTAATTTATTAATTAGAAAGAATAATTGTTATTTTCCATCTAGATTCAAAAAGTGATACTGTGACTTATTATATTAGTATAAAAAAATATCTTACCTTGAAATACAAGCTAAAGAGTGGATGCTTGCTTACATAAGGGAAAAAGAAAATAATCTTTCCCTAACATACAAAATAGAGAGTGGATGCTTGATTGGGAAAGAAATTGAACTGAATTATTTTTTCTCAAAAAAGTGCTCCAATCGTCAATACCAATTAGTAAAGTTCTCTCCATCTGATAACATCTTAAATAATATTAAATAATACTGTAATACCCAAGAAAAGGAATGATCCTTCACAAACAATATGCAACAATATGTTATTTGCAGACAGCTCCCGGGTTCCTGTGACTTCACTTGGCAAGTTCATAAAAAAATTAAATGTGAGTACAAGGTTTTATGTTCAAATCCTTCATTACGAAGTTATGGCTGTGTGTTATAAGCAGGGCAGATCACTTAGAAGTTATAGTAAAAGTAGTTAGAATTAACCACCAATTACCAATTCCACTAATTTAAAAAAAAAATGGTAAGAGCTTAACATGATTATTGACCGAAAGTAATACAAAAGTTGTAGTATATTCCTGCATTAGGAGAAATTTGGCTTACAGACGTAAAGACAACATGTACCATGTTGAAAATACGCACAATTTTGAATAGGATATGAAATTCTATTTTCTCCATATGAAGACAGACGAGGTTGGAAACACTATCAAACATTATGAAACAATTAGTGGTTATGTTAACAATTAATTCACCATTAATCAACAACATTTCGGTACAAACTGAGAGTGAAACCCTTTTTAAAGAAAAATTATTGGTCTTAGATGTTTCTAGTAATCTCATTATTCATAATTAACATTTGATTAGGCAATAACACCTAAAATGTGGGTCCTAACAATTAAATCAAGGAAAAATTAGACAAATTTCATTTGGAAACGCATTGTAAAGATGTTGAAATGCATTTCAGTCTGTATAAAATTTTTTTTTGACATGTTTGCAACATAGGTTGGTTCTTGTCATTAGTGACATTGTTGAATGATAAGAAGATGAAGCCTCTAAGCATATGCCATATGTATCTTACAAACAAGTGATCTAAGAATGTGAAAGCAGAGATGTGCCAAGAGTTGCTAAATATAATTTGTTGATGTCTGTTGATTGGCATACATATAGGCTGCTGAGTGTCCAGTGACCAAATGAGGACCAGACATAATTTATCCTCGATGTATTCCACATCTTGGACTAGAAAATGTGCATATATCTGATCCTCTGTCTAATTTATTTGGTGTACATTATACTTTAATGTGATTTATTTGCCAAGATTAGCATTACCCTATGTTCAGGAGTGTAACTACTGATGCTAGAAGTCAGCCATCTAATTACATTTTGGCGAGAAACAATAAGGGAAGATAACTATGTTGATGTTCATGAACTATGTTCGATAAATATGGATTTCTAGATAGGTTGAATAACTTAAGCAACTACTCACACGAACCACTATATATACCAGGCTAGGGTCTTCGCATTACCTTACCTCATAATCTCAGGCTAATTGCAGAGGCAAGTTCATATGTTAATTGCAGGGACTAGTAATTCGGTAAAGGAACTTGGATAAGGGTAAAAAGATCTCAGATAAGGATGCAAAGATGATCTTAGCTTCGGTGTTGTCATAGAAAATAAACTTAGTGCTCTCATAGGTTCGATGTCACCATAGTGACCAAGGTAACCACTGAAGTTGAGATTAATTGCAGCATTTCATTGTTATTACAATGGATGCAAATTCGTTGCTCTCACAGTGACCAAGTTCGGTGCTCTCCAAGTTACCTCAACTTGGTGTTATTACAATGATGCTACCATAGTTAGAAGATCTCAGTGCTACCAGAATAACAAGGTTTCAGTGCTACTATCTTGGTGTTACCATAGTGAAAAGTGACTCTATGCTTCTACAGTGAAAGAAGAAGCTCAGATTGGTTGCAGAGATGCTCTCTTCAAAGAAGTAAGTGTGAAGAAGGCTGACTGTCATGACAAGGTCACTTGATGGAGGTAGTCTTAAGTATAGTGTCTTGGTCGTCTCATCTTGAATCTACTGAAGGAAGAATTTTGATTAGGTTTTCCCCAAAGAGTGGGGTTTTTCCCTGCAGCGTTCCTACATCTTGTGTCCTTCTCTTTGTTGTTTGGCATTAGTCTTGATGATAAGAAAAGTTAAATCGAAAGAATCCATAATAATAACGAAAACATCACAAGATAATCTCATGATAAGAGAAATCGATTAACTACCACCTCCTTGGATTTCTCAACATGTTTTCAGAGCTATGGTCATGATCAAGGTAGTTTGAAGATCACTTATTCATCTTTGAAGTATTCTCAGTGGAAGGTTCTATTTGCATTGAAGATCAAATTAGTTAGATCAAGATTCCAAGGACATTTATGGAATTAAGATTTTGAGGTATCTTAGCAAATTACAGTGAGCTAGTTTAGTCCTTTTTCACCATATCAAGACACCTTTCAAAGAGCTAGGATCAACTTAAGCATTCGGTAAATTTCATAGCGATGAAGTCTCACCACAGTGCCACAGTCTTAGTGCAATCAAGTGATAAGGGTTTCAGTACATCTCAAGTCAAATAAGATTAACTTCATAAGTGAATTTGTGAGATCACACTTCAGTAGGAAGTTCAGTGATCATAGACAACAATGAGGGAGAGTTACAGTTCAAAGAATGAAGTACAAAAAACCTTAAATAAACCTATTCTACAGTGATTGTAAGCATGAGTCGGAGGAGATCCTAGTTATAATGGTGATCCAAAGAAGCATGAAAAGACAAGGCCAAAGTCACTATGAATCAAGAAGGGACCAACACTAATATGAAGAAGACAAGAGACAGTGCATTTGTATTGAGATCCAATGACAATGACCCATGTTATGAGGTCTAAATTACATCAACAAAAACAAGTCATAAGAATATGAAGGTAGAGAAGGATGCCCCAAAGAAGGTTGAAAAGGAAACTGAGAAGAAGGTTAAAAAGAATTCAAACAAAGAATCCCAACAGGAAAACAAGGACTCTGCAGAAGAGAAACAAAAGGCTACTAAAATAGAGAAGAGAAAAGCTCCCAGCAAAGAAGAGAAGCCTTCAAAAGTGGCAAAAACTTCCAAAGAGAAATCTATGAAAGATGCAATAGGCAAAGCAGACAAGGATAAAGTGAAATCAGAACGAGAAAATAAGGCAACAGAAGTAACTAAAAAGACCTGATAGATCTAGTAGATTACCATCTTATTGATTGATTTTCATTTTCTTAATTAACAACTAGATGAAATCATAAGACTTTCAAGGAAAAAGCAGGAATGGTCATCTCATTATTACGTTAAATCACGGTTTTACTGTTTTGCCAATTTTGGACGCTTTTCAATGATTAGTGATCCTAGTTTTGAGATTTTGGAGTATGTATGCAATCCATTAAACCTATGTTTTGATATATCTCTTATGTTGTGACAATGGATATTTTAAAGCTTATTCCGATCATGGAAACTCCTGTTCTTGAAGTTGATATATTTTGATGTTTATGTCTGTATATTTTGATGTTTCGAATTGTGTCTGAATCCCCTATGGAAATGGGGATTTCACTGTCTTTTGTGCTTATTTGCATAGAATGGTATTCAATAATATGAATTACATTGAATAATGTTTCTGGAAAACATGGTTATATTTTCTATTTGTTTAGAGACGCAGATACAATGGTTGTGAGCCTGTCAATGACTCATTTTGCATGTTTTGTGAACTTGATGTATATGCTTGCGCTGTAAATCATTGGAAAGCCATTCGAAGTTGGGATTATTTAAAATCTTCGTAGCACTGTGGATACCCTCTTTCACAATTTTTTAATTTGAGTTTCGCTGTTAATGTGTTTTAGTAAATTAATCATGATGTGAGACCAATACCCCCTATGGGATTAGATATTTGGAGTGTAATATCAGTTTTCCTCATTGTATTGAAATTTGAGGAGTTGCTTTCTGCTAAACCATCAATTTTTATTTTATAAAACAACAATTGAGGCTCATATATGCGTAACAGTGTTCTCATTACCTGGAGGCTCTATTTACTCAAACTGTTATATTTACATGGCAGAGCACCTTTTATCTGTAGATCCTAACCTTATCTATTTGGCCTTGACCGTGGTGAGGATAATTTGGTTGAAATATTTGGTTTCTAACATCAATGCAAGAGAGTGTGCCCACATAGGTCTCATATAATGCATCAAAGCATACTATCAACCGTGTAAATGTTACTGTTTGAACCCAGCAGATTTTATCATCTAGTTTTGAACAATTTTGGAGGTCTACACTCCCAAAGCTGTAGAGTACCTTCTTTCTCTTGGTGCAATCAACTCTTCGTCTGTGCAAGTAACAATGCATTGCATATAAATGATGGATTGTGTGCATTTAATGTATATACTGTTATAAAACCAAGTAAACCTTGCTCTTATATCACCTTGATGTTGTAAAGTTGGAACTTGATATATGCAACCTTCAGCATTGCAAGCTCCATAACAAACCCAGGTTTAGATGGGTCTGGGTTTGTACAAATTTTTATCATCTTAGTTGAATTGTATGCACTGTTAAAGAATTGAAACTCTCTCCCATCCTAGGCTGTAGGAGCATCTTGCTTCTCTCAGTGCAATCAACTCTTTTTTGTGTCTATGTAATACTAGTTTGAATCTAGATGGTGAAATTGGATTCATTGAATTCGAACACTTTCAAACCCAGCTAAGCTCTTCTCTAATATGCATCTGGAGGTTGAGGTTGTGAAGTTAAAACTTAATATATTCAGCTTCCAGCTTTGTAACCATGAGATTTAACCCAGGTTTAGATGGTTCAGGGTTACTTTAAATTTGTCTCTCAGATACTATACACTATTAATTAAGATGTTGAGTATCCAGATCACTGGGAGAGCAATGAAGGGGTTTTTGTTATTGTTTTTGGTGAATGGGACGTTCCTCTATGGTGCAGGGTATTTTATTTCTCTTCTTCTTTTCTCCTGCACTTGTTCAATTTCTGTTCATTGGGGTAGCTATCCTAACTACATCTGTTATTGATCTTAGCCATTTTGGTTCTGTTTGGATCTTTGTCCATTTTCTCTTTTTCCTATTATTTTTTGCTACTTGGCTTTTGTTTGGTCATAATTGTTCCAAGGTGGGTTGTATTTATTGTTGAGAGATCCAAAGGTTGGTACACCAGGTATGGAAGAATTTATGTGGATTGAAATTTTTTATAATTGGCATCCGCAGATTGAATATTTTAATGTTTTTCAACAATGTGGGTTTGAATTTCAAGAGGGTTTATTATAGAGTCATCTAGAAAGGTTTCAGTTCAGTCTATCAGGTTTTCCATGAGTTGCTTTCTAACAAACTCGTAAAGAATTGCATTTGTTGATTTATATTTCCTCATGGGGTTGCATCTGTGATTTAATCTCTTGGGGTTATTTGAATGTGCTATTAATTTAATTGTATAATTCTTTTTTTCTTGCAGATGATCATAGATGCTATATCTTCATTGAAAGAAAGGGTAGGATCAAGTCATTATGCAATCTGTAAATACTTGCAAGTTAAGTATCAAGATAAGTTGTCACCCAACTTTAAAAATTTGCTCAACAAGCAATTGAAAAATATGAGTGAGCGGGGTAAATTGACCAAGGTGAAGGCCTCGTTTAAGCTGTCAGATGAATTGAAGAACCAAAAGAAAGCAGAACTTAGAAAGACTAGTAAGAAAGTTGCTTCTGAAGAGGGTGCTAAGGCAGCTGAAGCTGAGACCCAAAAAACTAAAGCCAAAATGAACATGAGAAAAAAGTCAAGCAGCAAGAACCTGTAGAAGAGGGAGACAAAGAAGAAAAGGTTGCAAAGGAAAATAAGGAACGAAAACCAGCGAAGCCCAAAAAAGAAGTCAATGAAGAAAAGATAAATGAAAAAGCCAAACCTGACAAAGGTGTGAAGAAAGCAAGCACAGAAAATAATGCATCGAAGAAGAAGACCACCTCAAAGAAGGTAGAGAAGGATGCCCCAAAGAAGGCTGAAATGGAAACTGAGAAGAAGGTTAAAAAGAATTCAAACAAAGAATCCCAACAGGCAAACAAGGACTCTGCAGAAGAGAAACAAAAGGCTACTAAAACAGAGAAGAGAAAAGCTCCCAGCAAATAAGAGAAGCCTTCAAAAGTGGCAAAAAATTCCAAAGAGAAATCTGTGAAAGATGCAATAGGCAAAGTAGACAAGGATAAAGTGAAAGCAGAACCAAAAAAGAAGGCAACAAAAGCAACTAAAAAGACCTGACCGATATAACAGATTACCTTCTTGTTGATTGATTTGCATTTTCTTAATTAACAACTGGATGAAATCGTAAGAATTTCAAGGACAAAGCAGGAATGGTCATCTCATTATTATGTTAAATCACTGTTTTACTGTTTTGCCAATTTTGGACGCTTTTCAATGATTAGTGATCCTGGTTTTGAGATTTTGGAGTATCTATGCAATCCATTAAACCTGTTTTTTGATATACCTCTTATGTTGTGACAATGGATATTTTAAAGCTTATTCCGATCATGGAAACTCCTGTTCTTGAAGTCGATATATTTTGATGTTTATGTATGTATCTTTTGATGTTTCGAATTGTGTCTGAATCCCCTATGGACAAGGGGATTTCACTGTCTTCTGTGCTTATTTGCATAGAATGGTATTCAATAATATGAATTACATTGAATAATGTTTCTGGAAAACATGGTTAGCTTTTCTATTTGTCTAGAGATGCAGATACAATGGTTGTGACTCGTGAGCCTCCCAATGACTCATTTTGCATGTTTTGTGAACTTGATGTATATGCTTGTGCTGTAAATCATTGGAAAGCCATTCGAAGTTGGGCTTATTTAAAATATTCGTAGCACTGTGGATACCCTCTTTCACAAGTTTTTAATTTGCATTTCGCTGTTAATGTGTTTTAGTACCTTAATCAAAATTGTGAAATCTCTTTCGCTGAAAATTTCAGAAATACTTATCAATGTCATCTTGAAACAGAGATTTTGAAATCGAGAAAGGGAAGGAAGGTGTATACCGCTGAACAGGGAAGGAAGGTGCATACCGCTGAACAAATTGGCGAAAAGCACGGTGCCTCTGTGTTATTAGTCGGTGTTGGAGTCTGAAAGCGAGTTTGTGCATGCGCTTGAGGCCGAACACTGTTATCTCCCACAACACCATCTCTTTCGAAGTGTACGATTCATAAGGGCGCCACTCCACTTTCATCCAATATCCTAACTGGAGGTATTTGGCTCTAAACACGGCATGATGCAGTAACTTGCAAATAATGGGACTTGAAGGTTTCTTCCAAACACTGCCCCATAAGACTAATTACCTCCTCCTTTTTGCCTACTTCGGTTCTTGGTTGTGCTAAGCAACAGACAGATTTGGTGTTCCACACAGTAGTTTCCAAGCTTGTAAGACCATGTATACCTTATAATTCTTGTTCTAGGTCCAAATTCCAATCGAGTCCTTCCCACTGGGGTTTAGAGGAGTACCCATCCTTAGCATAGACCAGATCAACACTCTAGCCTGAACCAAGCCCATATCATAAGATTCTTTCATTTAACCTTCAATATTAGGAAACTATTTCTCTCTCTCTCTCTCTCTCTCTCTGGTCATGGCTCCCGCGTGCCTCCCATGGTCACCAGCTAGGTCCTCCAAACCTTGGACACTCTCAAGACAACATCACTAGATATTCTATCAGTGCCTTCGCAACAATGGATGCAGTGAGAGACTTTCCTTCTCACTCTACATATCCTCATCTCATCTTACAGACAGACAGTTGATTTTTCTTTCTTGCACTCTTCTTGTCATTGCATTATTTAAATCACATATTTTTTTTATGCTTTCTGAGTAGCCCAGTGCACCCCTACAAATTAGTGTCACCGACTGTGTTTCCTTGTCCCATTTAGTAATTTACATATATTTTTGGTAGCTGTTGAACATTAATAAAATTATATTATCTATCTTCTCATCTATAACTCTCAATCAATCACCTACCAGTTCTGGTAATTTTGAGCATGTTGTTGTCTTGATATTATGTTATATGAGCTATCTCCCATTCAATAAAGTTTAAACATCATTGCATAAAGAAAAAATAACTTTTTTTCTAAAAACATCTGTAAGGCCACGTATATTAGAGGACGCATATCATAAATGAGAGTGTACAGCAAGACATAAATGAAAAGGGACAAGGTACACTTATATCTGTACAATTTAGTAGGGTTGCAAATAGTGAATGATATAACTCATCTAACTCTTTCAGATTTTGGGAACGAGGAACAACTTTCAAGGATTTCATATACCTCATGGCAATGAGCTTTTCACTTAAGTCTTTAACTAATGAACAACATAATCATGCAAAACGAAGCATCCTAAAACAAGTAATATTTCAACTTCTGAAATTAAACATTTCTATCATTTCATGTGTTCAACAAAGATAGAAATATACCAACATTTTGAAAGGGACAGAAAAACAATAACAGGAATACAAGAGACCTATGTTTCAATTCCATCAGTCTTACAAATTGATATAACAAACAAGATCTGGTAAGGTTTCCAAAAACATAGATCACTGAAGAACGCTATGATTTAATATTCATACCCAGTGGCTGGAACTGACAGAATCATACAGTCTAGAAAGCAGAGAGACAGAAACAAAAATTACATTAAAGTGAATAGACAATCAAAAGAAGCCAATGAAACAAATAAACTCTATGCATACATTGAAAGCATATGTCAATGGTGGTATCGTACAGAGAACAAACTGAAACATAATAATCATAATATGAAATTATGCATATTTTGTTTCTACTTTCATGCATACACACACAAATTCCATATCAAAGAAAAAGTGGGGATGCATCATGTGCAATTAAAAATAGTTTCCCCACAGTATAAGGGACATGCATCATTTCTATTACTGTAATTCAAAAGAGAAAAGAATCCTCATGTGCTTTGTTGTATTTGCAAATGCCAAATACTCTAGCAATGCCACAAACAATTTCTAAGTACATGGATGTTTATCTTCTCAGACCAAGTCACAGCTATTCCTTGCTTTCTATGTCAACCAGAATTAAGGAAACAAGTTTTGGACATGGTACAAGTTTCAGAAACAGTGCTTCCAACTTTGAGGAAACATGGAAATGCCATATCTATCTCTAGATGTATGATTAGGAAGGAACTTTTTATTTGTATGGTATGCATATAGGTGTGGAGTATGAGCTTCCAAAATAACTTCTATCTGTTGTCATATAGATTATTACTTTTGTTTTTACAGATATGAAACAAAATTTAGACACTGGAATCCGCTAGAAGATGTCTAAGAAAACTTTCACAGAGGTTTCCTACGCATTTTTGTGTCAAGTCCATAATGGAAATGATTATGATAATGAAACAATCCCTAAGCCAAAATTTTCTGTTGAAATAATATTATACCCAACATTGAAATTTTGTGAAGCCCCATTTTAGCTACAAGTATTTGTTCTCACCATATATATTTGAAGTTTGAACCTTCATTCATGGCAAAAAAATAAATGCATATAAAGCAGAGACTAATGTATAATCATGACTTACCATATCGGAAGAAAGGGTGGCCTGTAGCTCGATTTATTTCTGCAAGGTACGATGCAAGCTGGACTTCACCAAGCTCCACTTTTCCAGTATTCACAACTCCATCCAGCCAATCAACAATTTTTTTCCAGCTGTATCTCAGATCTCTGCTATATACGAACTATGGGAGGCCCTAACGGATCAGAGAGGGACGGACCAGAGAGAGTCGGCCTCGCTCAACCAGCAAGAACTTAGAAAATTGGTGTGCACAAAGCCCAGCCACCTCTCCGAACCACTGCTTCCAAGAGCATTCCAAGTTAACACATGTTTATGTGTAGAGTAATACCCATGAAACTGTTGTCTACAGACCACAATCTTGCTCTGATAAATCAAGAAATAGAGGTGATTGAAATCTAAACAATTGAATTGACAGCCAACGATTCCCAGACTTCCAGGTTGAGAAAACTCTTTCCAGGTCCCCTAAGTATCGGATATCGAACATAGAATACTATTGCAATTGCACTGGTGCACATCAGAGTGATTGTCCAATGTCAATCGTATTAGGGTAAGTCACTTCCTGGGTTGACTTGCATCAATGGCTTTGCTCAGAAGATTAAAATTCAAGTGGAACCTTATAAGGGGCATCAATGTCATGATCCATTGCAGGAATACACATGAAGCATTTCCTGATCAAAATGATGATAGCTATCAGGGCTATTAGATTTTCACAGCTAAGAATCACCTGAAGCCATTCATCCATTTTCAATGATGAAGCCTTTACCTGCTGATGGAAAGGTGAACATGCCAAATTTTCTATGAAACAGAACTTAAAGATGCATGTTTTCTTCTTGTTATTCATCATAAGTTAACCCTTTCCAGGCTTTCTTTATTACAAACGATTTTAAATGGGGCTGCAAGAAGTAATTATATTGGGGCTATGCCTCTTTTTTCCATATCACTCTGCAGCTTGTAAACTTCCTCGATATTTCCCATTTTGACATGTACTCTCATCAAGATATTATAAACAATACTATCAGGCACAATGCCCTTCCCATTCATTTCATTAAAAGTAGAATTTGCTTCTTGCATCAGGCCTTCATTACTAAGTCCCCATATAAGAGACGAATATGTATATAAATCAGGTTCAATACCCCTCTCTATCATTTTTCTTTTCAGGTCAAGAGCTTCATGCATATCACCCTCCTTCAAATTTCCAACAATTAGGGCAGTATAAACAATATTGTCAGGAACCAAATCATTTTCTAACATTTCCTTGAAAAACAACTTGGCTTCCTGCAAATTTCCACTTTTACAAAGCCCATCAATGAGTGATGTGTAAGTGACTGCATTAGGTGACATACCTGATTCTTTTAGTCTATCAAAGCAGGTTTTTGCCTCACGTAGTGAACCTTGTTTGCAAAGCCTATCAATAAGCACGGAATAACAGATGAGATCGGAAGTAATACCCCGGTCTAACATTTCATTATACAGATTGAGAGCCTCCTGCATATTGCCTTCCTTAAAATGTGCGTAAATGAGAGTGGTATAGATAACATCATTCATGTGCAGACCCCTTGCCATCATTTGATTGATGACTGTTTTGGCTTCCTGTAACTGGCATAGATTGCAAAGGCCTTGGATAACAGCACCATAGACTTGAATGTCTGGTTCAATACCTTGCTCTTGCATTTTATCAAAAATTTCCAATGCCTCCTGCATATTTCCCTGATTGAAATGCCCATCAATTAGGGCAGTGAATATAAATTTGTTAGTAGATATTGTAGTCTCTGACATTTTCTTGAAAATATCATCAGCTTCCCGTACTTTTCCTTCCTTGCATAAACCATCAACAAGAGCCCCACATGTGACAGCGCTAGGAGTTAAACCAGATTCTACCATTTGATCATAAAGTTTGGCAGCTTCTTGCAGATTACCTTGTTTACAATTTCCATCAATAAGACAAGTAAATGTAAACTCATTGGAATGCAAGCCATGTCCTCTCAGGGCCTTGAAGGTATTGTTCGCCTCTTGCATCATGCCTTCCTTACAGAGTTCATCAATAACTGTACTGAAGGTGATCACATTGGGCAAGATACCATTTTCTCTCATCTCATTGAGGACATATAAGGCTTTCTGTAGCTGCCTTTTCTTGCAATGCCCATTAATGAGATTATTGTAAGTAATGACATCGGGTTTGCAACCAGTTTCCTGCATTTCATCACACAACCCCTCCACTTCCTCTAGTTTTCCTTCTTTACAATATCCATCAATCAATGAATTGTAAGTAACAATGTCCGGTTGGCAGCCCATCTCTTTCATTTGATTGAAAAGGTTCCTTGAACACTGCAAATCCCCCTCTTTGCACGTGAAATTAATCATAATATTGTATGTAAATACATTGGGAAGAACCCCACTGCCCGTCATGTCTGCGAAGAACTTCCTCGCTAAGTCCCCACGATTGGACTTCCAAAAACTATGCAGAAGCATATTACAGGCATAAACAGTGGGAACAATCCTAAACTTCTTCATTCTATAAAAAACTTCAGAGGCCTCTTCCAAAATCCTAGTTTCGGTGTAAGTCCTCAAAAGGGCATCGAACACTCTGGAAGCCGAATTGCATGCCCTCTGTGTTGCCCTCACCATGTCAAACAGGTTTGGACTTGGGTGTTCACGTTTGTGTGCCCTCACAAGACTCTTGAGGATCTCTTGGGCATGATGATACATTCTTCCCTTGTAGAGTATGTGGGAAATCATGCAATGTGATTCTGTGGTATGATAAAAACCTTGCTGTTGGCTTGCCCATCTAAAGAATTTAAATGCCAATGAGGCTTCTTCTCTTAGCTTCACAAGAACTTGAGATACATGAAGAGGGGCCAAAGTGGATTTCAGTAGTGTGGAGGCCCTTAAATCATTCCAACTCTCTTCTCAGACCATTGCACACGCATTTTTTATCAATACATCTTCATCGCCATCTGCAACCCTGGGGGTGATGGGCATGCTGCTTTTGGTTGAAAACACAAAACACCGAATCTTCGGTGATGTGGGTGTGGATGTTTTGGGTTTTTCTGGTAATAAATGAGTAATATATACACGCCCTTTTGACAGAGGAGACTTATCAATGCGACAATGGCTATTGTTAATGTAGAAGAGGACTTGTATGTGTTTATGATTTATGGAAATTTTGCTTACTTGTGTGCCTCTGATGTCGGTCCTGATCTTCCTCATCTTCTTCTACTGTTCTCTTTCATTCATAGTCTTCGATTTCTTCTTTTGCTGCTTCTGCGGTGTTATTTTGATTCTTCAAAAACATCTGTGTCTGATGGTGTCCCTGCAATTCGTTGTCATTCCACTCTAGCTCCTCTCGTCCACTTCTCTAGTCGTAATACTGGTTTTCTCATCCTTACGGTTTTCGTTTGCATTCCACTCCAGCACCTCTCGTCCACTTCTCTAGGCCTAATACTAGTTTTTTCATCCTCTGTTTTTGGGTAAAATGGAGCGAATGCCATAGAAATCTGGAAAATTGGGGGCGAATGCCATGGAAACCTGGAAAATCGGGGGCAAATTTCATGTTTCCTGTTTTGTGCGCCTTTTTTTGGTGGGCTAATGTTAAATAATTAATTATTTTTAAAATATTTTTTGGGTTAAATTTATTAAACTATAGAAAATGGGTTTTATATAAAAAATTCGCCCTAATAAAATTTAAAATCCCTTAAAATTCGCCTTTGGGCTAAAATTCGCCCCTAAAATTTTCCCTGCTCCAAAGGGGAATAAGGGTAGGGGAAAGTTGGATGATGATGCCAGGAGGGAGTTGAAGAAAAAGAGGCTGTGTTTCACCTGTCAGGAGTTGTGGGCACTAGGACACAGATGTGTTGCTGGAAAAGCACACTTTATTGAGGTCTTCTCCGAGAGTAGCGGGGAAGAGGATGAGTATGATGACGTGGAGGTAGGGGGCAGCCATGCAGCGCAGGACCATTTTCCACCTCTACCACCAGGAGCAGGAGGTGCGGCCTTTGCACCTACCGGGGGGACCTTTCCAGCATTGCGAGGAGTACCCGAGTATCTGACGCCGCATGTCCGAGGGACAGTACGGGGGCAGCGAGTATCAGAACTAGTGGACAGTGGGGCAACCCACAACTTCATCGATGCATAGATGGTAGAGCAGAGAGGCATACAGACACAGAGCTTCGATGGGTTTTCAGTGTTGGTCCCAGGGGATCAGACTATGCAGTAGGCCAAATATGTTCCAAAGCTGGTAGTGACGATGGGCACCTACACAGTGACTGACCACTTTTTCGTGGTTAACACACCGGATACCAATGTGGTATTGGGTGTACAGTGGTTGATCACTCTAGGGAAGGTCACCACAGATTAGGAGGCCTTGGATATGGAGTGGGATGATAAGAAGACCATGAAGCATGAGAAGATATGGGGCATGCACACTTACCCACCCTAGACCGTTTTAGCTCACCGGATGGAGGCAGACTTCCGAAAGGGAGACATATAGTGGGAAATAGAGTTGTGTGCATCAGAGGCAGGGACTATCGAGTAGACAGTGCACCCAGAGATAAAGACCATCCTTGATAGGTATGCCACGGTGTTTGGGGAGATACCACCATGTCAGCCACCAGATCGGGGATTTGAGCATACGATTGAGCTAGAGCAGGGCATTTAGGCTATCATTACCACACTCTATAGGCACCCCAAGGCCTATCGGGACGAAATTGAGAGGGCTATCCATGAGCTATTAGCCCTTGGGCACATTCGACCTAGCTTCAGTCCTTTTGCTTCTTCGGTAGTGTTGGTGAATAAGAAGGACAACACATTGTGGATGTGCATTGACTACAGGGCCCTAAACAAAAAGACCATGAAGAACAGGTACCCTATACCACAGATTTACGAGCTGATGGATGAGTTGAGAGGGGCACACTTCTTCTCAAAGATTGATTTAAGATCTGGATACCACCAGATTCGCGTGAGGGAACATGACATTCCCAAGACCATTTTCCGGTGCCATTATGGCCATTTTGAGTTCTTGGTGATGCCCTTCGGGCTAACCAATGCATCGGCCACCTTCCAGTCGTGTATGAACCACATCTTCCAGAGTCACCCAAGGAAGTTTGTGTTGGTATTCTTTGATGATATATTGATATATAGCAGGACATGGGAGGAGCATCTCCAGCACATAGAGGCAGTGTTGTGTATTTTGGAGGAGCAGCAGTTTTAAGCTAAGCTCTCCAAGTGCGAGTTTGGGTTGACGGAGATGCTATACTTGGGACACATTATAGGGGTAGATGGAGTGAGGGTCCACGAAGAGAAGATAAGGGCCAGAGTCGAGAAATGTGATAGAACTTTGGGGGTTTGTGGGTATCTGCACCTACTATAGGAAGTTCGTCAAGAGTTTCTCTCAGCTTGTTGCACCCCTTACATATTTGACGAAGAAGGGGGCATTCAGTTGGACAGATACAACATAGCAGGCCTTTGACAGGCTCAAGGAGGTGATGAGAAACTTTCCAGTGCTTGCATTTCCAGAATTCACGTAGCCATTTGTTCTGGAATGTGATGCATCAGGAGAGGGGATCGACGCAGTGTTGATGCTGGGAGGCCACCCTATAGATTTTGAGAGCTGGAAGCTCCTTCCACATGAGCAGTTGTATGCCATATACGACAAGGAGATGCTGGCCATCATGCATGCATTGGCCAAATTCCAGCAGTACCTGGTAGGTAACAGGTTTAGGGTGAGGACTGACCATAACAGCCTCAGGTTCTTCTTAGAGCAGAAGTGGGTTAGCAAGATCCAGGCCTACGACTTTGACATTGAGTATGTCAAAGGGAAGAAAAATGTGGTGGCTGATGCAATTTCATGCAGACCAACCACATTGTCTCTGATGAGTTTGGACACATATTGGAGGGCTCGACTATTGGTGGAGTACTCCAAGGACAAGTTTGCTTGTGAGGTTCTGGATGGTCAGGTGACAGATGATAGATACAGGGTGATGGATGAGATCATCTATTACAGGGACAAGATCTACTTGAATGAGGGCTCTCAGCTCAAGAAGAGGATATTGCAGGCTTCTCATGATTCACCATTCTCTGAACACCAAGGGTTTACCAAAACCTACAGGGCCATCAGGGAGAGGCTCTCATGGAAGGGCCTCAAGGAGGACATACTCCAGCATGTCAAGGAGTGCGAGGTTTGTTAGCACAACAAGGGGGAGATGAACCATCCAACAGTTTTGTTGCAGCCTCTTCCCATTCTATAGGGGAAATTGGAGAGTATTTCGATGGACTTCATCACAGGGTTGCCCATGGTGCAGGGCAAGGACTGTATATTCGTCGTCATTGATCGATTGATGAAATATGCACATTTTTTTTCCATATCCACACATTATACAACAACACAGGTGGTGGAGCTATTCTTCAGGTATATCTTCAGGTTGCATGGTCTTCCCAAGACCATTGTCAGTGACAGGGACAGTCGCTTCATGGGTGGATTTTGGCAGGAGCTTTTCCGGCTGGTGGGGGCAGAGTTGACACCGAGTACCAGCTACCACCCACAGATAGATGGACAGACAGAGATAGTTAACAAGTGGCTGGAGGGCTACTTGCGTAACTATGTTAGTGGGAAGCAGAGAGCATGGTTGAAATGGCTGGACCTAGGAGAGTACTGCTACAACAACACACATCACATGTCTATCGGTATGTCTCCGTTCTATGCATTATATGGTTATCATGCTTTATCTTTTTTTGATGTGATGTTTGGTGCCAGCAAGGCTCCGAGAGCCAAGGATTGGATCCAAGAGAGTCAGGACATCCTACGAGCACTTAAGGATAACATGGCTACAACACAGAACCAGCAGAAGATGTATGCCGACAGGGGTCGGGTGGAGAGACAGTTTGAGGTAGGGAACTTGGTCTACCTACGCTTGCAGCCATACCGACAGTTGACTCTGAAGCAGAAGGGAGTTGAGAAGCTCAAGCCCTATTTTTATGGGCCTTACAGGGTGATACACAGGGTTGGGCATGTTGCTTATGAGTTGGAGCTACCCCAAGGCAGCAATATTCATAACATATTTCACGTATCATGCCTGAAGAAGGCATTGGGACAGCAGGTGACAGTGACAAAGGAGCTTCTGCCTACGGATGATGAAGGGAATTTGGTGCTACAGCCGAAGGCCATTATTGATATCAGGGAGAGGCTGTTCCAGAGCAGGACAGTCCGGGAATTCTTAGTGAGGTGGAAGAATTTGTCGGATGAGGATGCCACTTGGGAGAGTGAGAAGATCTTGTAGCATCCATCACTAGAGTTGCTTGGGATCAAGCAACATTTTTTCAGGGGAGACTGTAATATTCCCAATTAGTGATAGCTAATTGGAAATATTAATTTTGACCAATTTTTCCTTATTATAGTCGGAGCATGAATAAAGTGGGTAAAATATTAATTAACTTACTTAGGATAAAACACTTTCCTAAATTCCACATCGAAATTGAGGGAGTGGGGCCTAGTGGCCAAGTGGATAGCATAGGAGAGGGACGCAGACCACGTGGGCAGCTTGGGGCCTACTTCATGCAGATGAGAGGGATAGTGTGGGGCCAAGGAGCACGTGGAGATGGTGGGGCCTAGGGAGAGAGAGGCCCAACGTTATAAAAGGGAGGAGAGCCCCCTCATTTTATCATTCATGTTTATGCATTTTGAGCTAGTCATTTGGACTTGGAGCACGGTGGCTATTTAGCTTGTCTGTAATACTGTTCAGTACATCGGGTGTCTCCGTTCGGAGATCCCACCCTCAGCCTCGAGAGACTTCGAGTGCTTTCTTGGGTGAGGTATTTCCATCAGCATTTTGTATGAGGATCGAGGTTTGCATTCGTGGATGAGCAAAGCATTCAGATACTGCGCAGTCTTGAGAGGGAGGACGCAGTCCATCTTGGGGGAGCTTCGGATTGGCATCTTTTTGGAGGATTTAGGCCAGAGGATTGAGCAAGGGGCCAGCCCTTTCCTATTAGAGGAATTTGGTAGAGTGGGAGGCCATATTTTGGAGGATTACATTCAGTATCAGTGTTGCCCTTGGGAGGATAGCGTAGATCCTTAAGGGATGCATTTTTTAGGGTCAACCATTTCAGAAACACTCTCTGCGCTTTTCTGGGTATTGTGAGTAGAGGCTGATTCCAGAGTTTCAACTTTTTCTGAGTAGGGGAGCAGCCCCAAATACTCATTTTGTTCCAGCAGTAGCAGCAGCATGGCAGTTTTCCACCAGCTTGGACGCAAAGCAGAGAGTAGCCATTTCCATAGATATTCTGAGAGTATTCCTACACTTGCCTGGTGCAAGTCGAAGTGCCATCACTCCGATCACCTCTTGTACTCATTTCTATTTCTCAGTATAATAAAATGGCTTAGCATACTCTCTATTTCATGTGTATCTACTTCATGATCTGTTTCTAGCATTTTATATCTTGTTTTATGATTTTTATTACTGTCTATTTCCCTTTTTGGATATTACAACTCCTTCACATATTACACTACATCTCCATTCCGAACCCTTATAAAAACATATTTCCCATCAAGGGTTTCAAAAAAAATTGAAAAGATACCCTCCTTTCCCTTCAACATTTGAGATTTGAAGGGGATCTTAAAAATCTCATCTAGATATGTAAATAGGGCACCATTTTCCTCCAAATATGGAATTGTTGATATCATACTCATGGAAGAAATCGTTTTTCCAGTGGTTTTCCTCTATGAAATCACAAAAAAATACCCCCACAATACATGTTTTTGGTTGCACTAGACAAAGAAAAATACTATTGGTTCTCGTTGCGATGTCGTTTAAAATAAACCCATTAGAGGAAAAAAGCCTTGTTCTGTGATCCCTCACACCAACCCTGACCATGTCTTGAGAAAAAGTGCAATGTCGAAATCGCTAACTATTTTCTTAGTGGAAGAACGTCGAAGTTTTCTAAAAAAAATCGGGCAATATAACCCAACCAAAACCCACAAACATTATTTCCCAATGCCTAGATTGTCATAATATGAGCGATCTCCATGTGCACTTGAAGTAAATCAACACTTCGTAGAGGCAAAAAATAAAACTCTGCAATCATCGATCGAAATTGTAATGCTCGTCATGGTGCCTCCTTTCAGGATCCAACTAAGAGTCGACTTAGCTTAACTAATTTTTTTAATATTAACACACTTTCTTCATATATAAATTTAATTTTGAATATGAGTTTCATATCTATCAGATTTTAAGACTCAAATCAACAAATTTCTTATTTCATTATCATACGTTGCAATTTATACACTGGTTGAGCCGAAGATTCAATAGTGAATTTGCAGACTAGAAATTACTCTTACTAACTATTAATTATGAACTATATACTTCCGACTACGGAACCGTCATCGCTGACATATGAATATATTTCATCGTCACATGAACAAGGGACAATGATTATTTCTAACACTTCCCCTTAATCATGATCTAAATTTTAGCTTTCTTGCTAGGCTAAGTCTTAGCTGGGCTTACAAAAATGACTCAAATATTTCATCTTGACTTTCCTTGCTACAATATATTGATGAAACTTTTTCTCGAACTTGTTGCGCCAAACCTCGTTATTCTTCTTCTTACTCCAGATCATGAACACTGGATATTTCTCCTTGTTACAAATATAATGATGCCAATTCATTTCAACTCCTTTTTCATCACGTTCACTTCCATCATTGAGATTTTTTAAGTATTTTTCAATTGACATTACAACTGAGTTATATTATTTTTTTTTGTTGCTTCTTCCTCGTTGCTACCAATACTTACACACTCGTAAACATTCGTGAGACTTAAAAAATCATCATAATTTGGGTTCTTTCCAACTTTATCTCTATCTTCCTATATGAAATATTTATATTCAATTTCATCTGACTGATCCAATTTATTTTCAAGATGAGTTACTCCACTTATCAAATCATCCACAAGTTTCTTCTCCTATAACATTTGTAACCAATATTCACTTGAAAAGTTTTAATCATCATATAGTTATTTATAAGTTGTTGCAAATTCATCATTAAATAGTGCATCACAGGGAGTTTACTTACTATCACAAGCTACTCTATTGTGAGCTAGAGACATACTTTTAGTCTTAATCCTAGTTATAATGATTTCAACACAATCACTGATTTTAACAACACTTTCATCAACTTCAGCTTTCTCAATCCCCTCTTTAATATACTTCATTTCAATAATATCCCAAGATATTTTTGCATTACATACTTCACCAAATTCATGCAAAATAATAGACAAGACACATTCATCCAGTTTTGATATACTAAGAAGTAATGCTATTGCACCACTACTCTTACCTTGGGGATTTATAGAATTTTCTTGAGAAAATTTCCATAAATATACCAAGTAACCCTTCCATTTTCATTGCCCAAAGTTTAAAAATTTTACTTGAGAAATATGGAAGAAGTGGCATTCATTTTTTCAATTTTCCACCAGTTTCTTCAAAATTTTCATTGATTTGGTCGAATTATGTATATAGATCCTCAAGTATAGGTTCTTTTGTCGAAAACATTTCATATTCTTCTACAGATTCTGCTCTTTGATTCTTTCTCCTTATGTTAGGTCCTTATATTACTAGTATAGTCCCTTATTGTTGTTAGTGTAACCCCCTTATTATTATTGATGTACTCCTGTAACCCACATATTGTTATTATTGTGCCCTTAAATTATTATTGTTAGGTCGGCTAGGATTACATTGTGGCCACATGGACTCCTATATATAGAAAGGAGATTTTTTCATTTTTATCATCCAGGAATTGTTAATTTATGTAATGTATTGGAGGTTGCCCCCTCAAAGTGGCTATTTCTAAGGCATTGATATCTCTTTTATTCTATTTTTGGAGCTGGTTTCATAACATTTGGTATCAGAGCTTTGGATTCTAGGGTTTCGCTGATCCAAACAGGTCACCGTTGCATCTTTGATATAACATTTTTTCTACGAAGGTTTAGAAGCTAAAATTTTTAGAGTGCGAATCCGAAATCCTGAAAAACATCGTCACAAAAATTTAGATCTTGGTTTGCAATAGTTTTGGAGATATGATTTGTGAAAGTTAGGATTGTTTCAGGATCCCGAATTTCATATCAAAAAGGTGACAGTGGGAAAAAAATCGTAACTCTATCTCTGAGTATCAGATTGGGATTTTGTAAAACGTGGCCACAAGTGCACGAACTTTAGTTTTATTTCTATCAATTTCAGAGCCGACGGAGGAAACAATGACACGTGGCAAGTCGTACAAGTTCACTCTACTGAACCAGTCCATAATTAGGTTATCATAGGATATTGGGCATAACTTTCTCTTCAAGAATCCAAATCAGGTCAGACTCATGGTGTTCGAAAGAAGATTCAAAGGGATAATTTAGGGCCGAATTTCAGATATTCAAGATCCTATATCACATAGATAATTCAGTTTCAAAATCGAGCTCCTCAAAATCAAGAAAAATGTGTGTATTTTTTTTTCAAATTGCATAACCCTTGTTTGAAAAATCGGTTTTAAGTGATTCCAAAGGCCTGTTGAGCATAGATATCAGTATTGGGTTCTAAAATGCCTCCAAAAAAGAATTAAAACCTATTAATCCCTCAGAGTACTCTACTATGACTCATGAAGATGAAGAATTGCAACATGATCTATCAAAATTACAAGAGCAAGTGCACCAAAATTCGCTCTCGCAAAGAGCAACAAAAAATGAAATGGATGTTTTTAAGAAAAGTGTGGAAGCTAAGATGGATGGTTTGAAGAAAGGCATGGAAGCTATGATGGATGGTTTGAAGAATGGTATGGAAGAAAAAATGGAAGGTTTGAAGGAAGGTTTGTCAAAGTTGATACAAGAAATGATTCCTAATGGCGAAAAGATAGTAGAGGAAACTCATGATGAGAACAAAATAAATGTTAATCATAATTTCATAAACTCTAATGTTGGATTAAAGAACCACCATATTCCAAATATGGATATGATTAAGTTTGATGGCAAGGACCCCATAACATGGATACTACAGATGGAGCAATATTTTGATCTCAATAATGCGCACAACACACAAAAGGTAGGCATTCCAACTTTACATTTAGAAAAAAATACATTTGTATGGTATCAATGGCTTTGCTCCCATAAAAAAAGTTTCACTTGGTCAATTTTTACAGAGGAAATGATATCACATTATGAGGATACAAAGAGCAACACCTTCTTTAGCCAATTGATAAATCTCAAACAAAAGGGTTCAGTGGTGAAGCACATTGAGGACTTCCAAAAATTGAATATAAGGGTAACTGATATTCTAGAGGAACACAAGATTGATATCTTCATAGGGACTTTAAAGGATAACATCCAACATGAAGTTCGAATTTGGGAACCAAATTAATTAGAGAAGGCATTTAGGTTGGCAAGAAAAATTGAATGTAAAATTATGGTGACAAGGAAGCCTACCACTCACATCTATAAAGATGGAAGTGTTGCTACTCCTAGACTTCCACAACCTACAAGGTTGACACCGGAAAAATTGGAAGAAAAAAGAGAAAAAGGGCTTTGCTACAGTTGTGATAGAAAATACACTAAAGGTCATAAGTGTGCTGAGAAGAAATTATTTTACATAGATTGTGAAGAGGAGGAAGAAAATGAACAAGAAACTTCAAAAGAAGAGGATATACACTAGGAAGAAACCCTAGAAGAAGAAGAAATGAGTCCGACCATATCATGTAATGCATTGGCAGGAATTACCACTCCTCAAACTCTCAAGATAGAAGGACATATCAAGAAGAAAAAGGTAATAGTGTTGATTGATTCAGGTAGTACCCATAATTTTATCCGTTGTAAGGTAGCCAAGGAATTGAATTGTTTCCTATACCCAACACCAGAATGTCAAGTGATGGTTGCAAATGGAGGAACTATAAATTTCTCTAGAAAATGCCATAATATCAAGCTATCCATGGGGGAATATGTATTGAATAGTCCAATGATTTCCATCCCAATGGGAGGTGCTGATGTTGTACTAGGCATATAATGGTTAAAATCTTTGGGGATGGTAGCTTTTAATTTTAAGGAACTTTTCTTAAAATGTATTTCGAAAGAAAAGGAAATCGAATTACGGGGTATCACAAGGAATCCAAGAAAGATAATAAGCTCTAATGTCATGACAAAGCTTCTGAAGAAAGAAAAATGGGGCATAATTGCACAATTATGCTCAATAGAAGTTCCAAGGTGTTTGATACTCCCAAAGGACTCCCACCTATTCGTGATCATGATCATGCTATTCATTTGATTCCAGGAAGTGTTCCTCCAAACATCAGGCCTTATAGATATCCTTACTTCCAAAAGAGCGAAATTGAACGTATGATTACAAAAATGTTAGAGGCGGGTATAATTCAACCTAGTCAAAGTTCTTTCTCTGCTCCTGTAGTATTGGTACACAAGAAGGATGGATCATGGCGCATGTGTTCGGATTATAGGGAGCTCAATAAGCTCACCATTAAAGATAAATTTCCCATTCCTGTGATTGATGAATTATTGGATGAATTACATGGAGCAATTTATTTTACCAAGTTGGATCTTCGTTGAGGATATCATCAAATTAGAATGAAGACTGAAGATATTCTGAAAACAACATTTCAAACTCATGAGGGTCATTATGAATTTTTGGTCATGCCTTTTGGCCTTACCAATGCACCTTCTACATTTCAAGGTGTTATCACTCAGTAATTTCTCAAGGTTAAAGAAATAAATAGTCTGAGGTAACCATAGACCAACTTTTAAAATCTATGATGTAGCCTTCCTAGGGTTCAGAGAGGGCTCCCTCTATAAGATTTAACTTTGTTTGATTTGTAAAATATTAGGCTAGTTATGAATGTGAAACTTTGGTTTGGTTTTGTTAGATTTGGTGGGAAGAAATCACTTGAAGGGATGGATAGTGGGAAATATATTTGTCCATTGCACTAAGGATTCAAAATCAAGCAAACAAAACTAGGATCAAGGCAAAAAGGTCAAATGTTTTCAGGGAAAGATAGATAACCCTTTAATATCTTGGAAAGTTTTTTTTATGAGGTGGTATGATCAGGATAAAGGGAAATTAAGAATCCTTTGATCCGGAAAAGGAAGTAGTAGGAATAGGTCAAACGAGAGAGGGAGCAATTAAGGGTTCCCTACACTGGAAATCAGAGGAAAACATATAAATGATAAGTAGTTAAAAACAGGGTGCTCTTAACAAATCCTATAGAAATTCTCCTAGTTATTCATTCAGATTTAGAAAAAACATAGATGGATGCATGTAACAAAGAAATATAACAATGACAAGTAAGGAAATACTTCACTCCAAATAGCTCATCAAAGGAATCCTGAAGTATGATGCCAATCGGTTTGATCCAACCTGCTACTCGAAATTTGACACAAAAAATATTTAAGTTCAACAAAAATTACTATAACAATCTCCAACAATTTTATTCCACAAAAATACTTCTAAATATGAAGTATTTATACAAATTCTAAACTAAAATATCTTGAAAAAATATCAATATTGGTTTACAAATATTTCAATCTGTTTTACATAAATAGAACTTAATAAAAGGACACTCAAAACTAATGAATCTATTCAGCACTATACTTATGGATTGATGATGACAAAGAAGAGAATTTGAATTTGATATCAACTCTTAGTTGATGATGAGGCATCCAAGTCACTAATTGTCTCCTTTCTTTGTGCATTTTCCTCCAGCATTTCTGCAAACTAGGGTCCAATGATACCTTTTTATTTCTCAATCCGAAATAGATATGTAAAATGTGAAAGAGGTTATTGTAGATAAATATTTTTTTTACCTAAACCTCTCTCAGTTCCCTAAAATTCTTCTCTAGAGGGTCACAACAAGCTCTGCAAAAAGATGTGAAAAACAGAGCTTTGCAAAGTCTGAAAAATCGGCTATAAATATGTGCATGTATATCTCATTCTGTAATACCTATGAAAAAAGTGAGATAGGCTTTTGTAGATAGGTCTCGTAGGAAAAAAAATATCCTTCATTTTTGTAAGATGTATTTCAGATCGACCACAATCTTCTCTGCAAACTGATGACTTAATAGGAGTTTTCTGTAAAAAGTGCTTTCAAATATTGTTTAATATTCCAAATCCACAATGGCTGTTAGAAAAGGAAGAGAGGTTTGTGTAGATGGAAATCTTAGGAATATAAACCTCCTTCAGTTTTTCAAAATTCATCTTGGATTGGACACAATATTTTATGCAAAACTATGACTTAAACATGAATTTTCTGCAAAAATGTCCCTTCGTGCTATGTTTTCATCTTTTAAACTTTTTGTTCTCTTAACTGTTTTGAATTTTACTTCGGATAAAATTCATTGTTATTGGTGAAAGTATTTTTATCTCTATTTACCATTTACTCCCTCTATATTTACTTTTACTGTTTTACCTTAACTGCTCTGTTACTCTGTTATAAACTTCACTTTGAATTTCATCTGATACACTTTAACTTTGATGCTATTTGACTGTTCTATTTTCACTGTCACTGTGAATTCTTACTTTACTTTGAATTTTTCACTGTGCAATTTCATTACTCTCTGATATCTCTCTGACTTTATTTTATCTTTCTTTGTATACAAACTGTTTTTTGAATTAAGCTTTTGAATTAAAATCTAAGAATTTGGAACTAACAAGTTTTTCAACTAGTGTTGAAACTGTTGGCCCAATTTCATATCCTTGGAATAATCTACAACAATCAAACAATTTCATTAATAAAACCTTGATCTGAAGGGAATCCAATAATGATTTTTAGGGAACAGGGAATATAGTGAAAGGAGTTCTAGCCATAGCATGGTTTTTCTCGCAATTTTGACCTTCAAGTCTTAGGAACTCTGTTTTTTAGGTTTTTTGTACACTTCTGTAAGCTTAGACTATTTACAGAAGTATTTTTGGCTTAGACAGGGGTTGGATTAAAATAGACAGAATATGGTTCTATCCTTGAATTTATCCTTCAATTCCAATCTTCAAAATGATTTGAAAATGACTTTGAGGCATTGTCATAGGTTCTGCAATATATTTTCTGGTCTCTGAAGGCTTTATGGAGTGTTTCAGCAGTCTTTAATAGCAAATTTAGGCTTTTCACTGGTTTTTGGCTTCAAAATGAATCACAACTTAGTTTCTTTACTCGAGAGGAGCAATACAGTTGGAGAATGCAGAAAAGGGATCAATGAAGCGATTTCAAGGTTTATTAGGCATTTTTAGGGTTAATTTAGTGTGCAATAAATGAATGTCAAATCGGGAAATGGCAGTTTTCAGGCTTCAAAGGATAGAAACCACGAGTGGTTATCGTGCGCCCCATCGGCAGTAAGTGGTTTCGGGGCTAACCCATGCGATCCAACAGGAATTGACCACGTGGAGGATTGATAAATATTCAATACCACTCATTTCACGCAAGTTTGAGATGGGTTTGATCGAGCATGTTTTCTATACGATATTGGTTTTCATCCGTCAAATCTCAGGGTTTGAATGCGAACGACCTAGATCTCTTGGGAAGTTACATGGGGATGTAGGAGTGGGACTGGGGCAATTATATGCGGTGGGGTCGAGTTTTAAACTTTAGAAATAAACATTTATAACGTGAAAACTTTGTATTATATGGTTGGCGGAGGGGTAAGTAATATGTGTTTTAATTAAAACATTAAACAAATGTTTCAACCAATAATGTCGGCGCAAGTCTTATTGTATAGTTTTTAGGCATTTGTCATTTGTTTAATAACTATAGGGGCCCGATATTTTTATATAGATACGTTTAAAGCCAATGGGAATATGGGTGGGTTATATTTCATCACGTGGGGTTAAATAACATTGGTTTAAAACATTAAATAGTGGGTTTTTATTTGGGTTATTAAAATACAAAGGATTTAATACTATATGGGTGGGACTAGTTTTAGGGATTTAATAACTAAATTAGAAATTAACATGGAAAAAAGGTGTAATGTAGGTAAATGAATAAAATACATGTTTTAATAATAAGTAAAGTGTAAATAAAGCATAGTTGTCCCTTTTGTATTTTTCACACTTAGACTTAGGATAAAACGAATTTTATGGTTTTTTGAGTGATTTTGAATGCAAATGAAATGAGTTATATAGGGTTTTACTTTTACTAAGTAAAAATGGGATTTTACTTAGGGAAAGGGATTATGATTAATGGATGAAGTGTAAATGATGATGAATATGGGTTTTGTGTAGGAATTCAGTATTTTTAAATCAATCAGTTATCGAGCCTTGGTTCCTTTCCCAACAGAAGTCAGAGAAATGCTCTGAGCCTTTTTAACTGATAGTTTTGAATATTGAGTCATTATAGGGGAAGGGAAATTTTTAATTTTTCCCAATGATGCTTTATTAAATTCTTTCACAACTGCTTTCTACCTACCCATCATTATTCTAACATTTTTACTTCATTTTCACGGGTGCATTTAAGCCTACAACCCTAAATCCATTTTTCTTTCAAAGCATAAATCTATCTAAGTCTAACCTTATTTCATCCGAGGGCTCAAATTAAACTATTGAGCTCCTCATTTATTCTCTATCTACTGATTTGTCAATTTTAAACAGTTTGACAGATCTTTATTCTCCATCTAACAACATGAAATTTAAAGCATGAGAGGTCAAGTTTAAACTATTTGACCCTCATGGATTGTTGCATTTAGGACAAGCTGCACACAATCTTATTTGCAAAAAGTAAACTAAAGAGTGGAATTTAAACTTGCAACACTTTCATGATTTATTTTTGATGGGGTTCATGTTTAATATTCTTTTGATCTTTGTTTATTTTTGTCCTTTGATTGTTCTTTTAGGACATACACTCTTTTCATTTTTTATTTGGGAATACATTTGCAGAAAGAAAAGGTATGTACAATATTTCAAGAATTTTAACAGATTCAAATCAAAATTATGAATCCTATATTTATAGGACCCTAACAACGGCTTCACATGGAGATGGCATCTCCTTGTGAGATGTCAAGAACACCATCGACTAGTAGCCTGATCCACTGGGCCAACCCCAAACATGAATATGCTGTGACTGAAAACTCTTGAACTGAATTTACAACTTTTTCTGCAAACTGAAATCTGATCTGAGACTAAAAGGTGCTGCAACCTTCAAACCAAACTACTACATCATCAAAATATTTGGGCCTTTTCCTTGGTTTCAAATCTTAATGAATTATTTCAAACTAGCTAGAAACTGAAAACTAAAATAAGCTGAACTCCTACCTATTTACTCTAATCAGCTGTCCAACTGCAGGTTAGGTAAAATGAAATAACCAAGGCAACCATTCAAGAATTATGTACTTTGATAGATTTTGTTGCATTTTCTTGTTGATTATCAAAACTTTAATTCTGCAACCTATTAAAAACTTGTCAACAAATGAGATGATAAGGAAATACTTGATTTCCTTTGTTGACTCTAGAAACTTTTAAAAATGATCTTCCAAGATATATACACTAATGTTTAACTAATCTAAACAACTGTACATCTATTCTGGATGGCCTCCATGCCATGAAACTAAAATGTTATTTTCATCTTTATCTCCCTGCAAACTTTCAGATAAGTCTTGTGATGATATTCCTACTGATTGGAATGTTTGACTGCTAAAACCTTTATCATCTTGATTCTGAAACTCATAGTTAGTTAATGGAGGTAGTATTTGAATGCATTCAATATCAAAAATATCTGCTATTGGATCATGAAAAACTTATGAGGATGGCTGCAATCTATTGAATATGGAATTCCATGGGACTTCATATATTTCAACAAGTTGCTCATCCTTTTCTTTAAATATGTTATACCACATTTCCTTTAAAATATGAAATGATTCAAAACATAGTGGTATGGAACTTTCTTGTGTCATTTGATCATTTATTTCAATGGGAACTGATAACTGCAATTGTGAAACTGAAAAATCTTGATTAATAGTTGTTACACAGCATTTTGTCACCGTCCTTGCAATCCCTCGTCTCAAATATTGGATGATCGTTCTCATGACCTGTGAACCATGTCATACTCTGCAAACACCCTCTTTTCATCCTTCTGCATAAGGGAATCATTTATCTTGTTGAACATTTCCTCAAAAAAAACACAAAACCTATGTTTTAGCTTTGGTGCGGTTAGCTAGTTCATCCCTTGCGCTGATGTGGAAGATTTTCACTAGAGCCCACGCCACGTGGCGCTCTCTCTCAGTGTATTTCCCACGGAAGCTGTTTTAGGAATGTTTTTTAACAAATAGAGGCGGAATTTTCCTTATAACTACCTCAGGGATGACTTATTAGAAGTGGTTAAGTTGATGAGCCACAAATATCTCTCTTTAGGTAGTGTTTTTTTACCTCCCATGGAACACTCCTTGAAGATAGGACTCCCTTCCATGATTATAGGGATCCTAACCTCTCCCTCTCCCTCTATAAAAGCAGGCCTTCTCCCTTTATGAAAGCTAGCTGAACAGATAGCCAAGGGGATGAACTTGGAGAAGAAAGGCTATAGCTGAGTAATTTCCATTAAGAATGTAGAACCAAGGAGAATTCCATAGAGAGAGTCCCGTCCGAATTCCCGACGAGCCTTTGTTAAGTCCCTATATTAATAGTGTAGCCCCTTATTATGTTAGTGTATCCCCCCTTATTGTTATTATTGTACCCCTATAACCCCCATATTTTTATTATTTTTCCCTTACATTATTATTGTTAGGTCGGCTAGGATTACATTGTGGCCCCACTAGGATTATATTGTGGCCCCATGGACTCCTATATATAGAAGGAGGTTTTGGTCATTTGTATCATCAAAATTGTTCATTTTATGTAATGTTGGAGGTTTCCTAAAGTAGCTTGTTCTAAAGGCGTTTGTATCTCTTTTCTTCTGTTTTTGGAGCACAATTTTATTGTTTCGTGCAAACTTTGGATTCTAGGCTTTCGGTGATCCAACCAGGTCATCGTGGCATTTTCGCTATAAAGTTTTTTCTACAAAGTTTCAGAAGCTGAAATTTTTAGGGTGCGAAGCTGAAATCCTGAGGAAGATTTTCTAAAAACTTCAGAGCTTGGTTCGTAATATTTTCGGAGATATCATCTGTGGAAGTTAGGTATTTTTTCAAGCTCCTAAACAGGTCATCGTGGAATTTTAGCTATAAATTTTTTTCTATGAAGGTTAAGAATCTGAAATTCATATGGTGCGAAGATGAAATCTTGAGGAAATTCGTCAAAAAATTTCAGAGCTTGGTTCGCAATATTTTCGAAGATATGATCTGTGGAAGTTAGGTCTTTTTTCAGGCTCCTAAACAGGTCATCATGGAATTTTCGCTATAAATTTTTTTCTACGAAGGTTCAGAATCTGAAATTCGTATGGTGCGAAGCTGAAATCCTGAGGAAAGTCTTCAAACAATTTCAGATCTTGGTGCGCAATATTTTTGAAGATATGATCTGTGGAAGGTAGTGCTTTTTCAGGCTCCTAAATTTCATCTCAAAGAGGTGATCGTGGGAAAATCTTCATAACTCTCTCTCTAAGAATCGGATTGGAGTTCCGTAAAAATTGGTTGCAATTAAACGGATTTTAGTTTCTTGGCTATCAATTTCAGAGACAAAGGATGAAACAGTGACACGTGGCAAGTCGTACAAGTTCGCTCTACTAAACCAGTCCAGAATTAGGTCATTGTGGGAGATTGGACACAACTTTGTCTTGGAGAATCCAAATTAGGTCAGACCTGTGGCATTTGAAAGAAGCTTCAGAGGGCTAATATAGGGATGAATTTGAGATATTGTATATTTTTAATTACATATATAATTCAATTTCAATATCGAGCTCCTTAAAGCAAGAGAAAGATGTGTATTTGGTTTTTAAAATTGCATATCGTTTGTTTGAAAAAGCAATTGAAGTGATTCCAAGTGCATATTTTAGAATTTTTATCAGTATTGGGTTCTATAATGCCTCCAAAAAATAATTCCATGCCCATTAATCCCTCAAAAATCTATTCTATGACGCATGAAGAGGAAGAGTTGCAGTATGAGATATCAAAATTACGGTACCAAGTGCAACAAGTTTCAATCTTACGAAGAGAAATTGAAGATGAAATAGATGGTTTAAAAGCAGAAATGGAGGCTAAGTTGGATGGTTTGAAGGATCAAATAATAGCAAATATGAATGATAAATTAGTGGAAGATCACATCGAGCATCAACAACAAGTTCTCCAACTCTCAAAGGATAACCCAACTTTGGTGTAGAATCTAATGAAACAACAGGAAGATCAACATCACATCGAAAGAAGTTATGAAGTAGTCATAGAAACAAGAACTCGACAAGTACGATCAATTTCAGAGTATCTCAGCAAGTGGAAGAACTTTCCTGTAGAATATTTCACATGGGATGATGAGAATTTTATACAGAAGCATCAAGAAATAATCAAGCGTTGAGGACAACACTTGTTTGAAGGAGAGGGGCATGTTAAGTCCCTATGTTAATAGTGTAGCCCCTTATTATGTTAGTGTAGCCCCCCTTATTGTTATTATTGTACCCCTGTAACCCCCATATTGTTATTATTGTGCCCTTACATTATTATTGTTAGGTCGGCTAGGATTACATTGTGGCCCCACTAGGATTATATTGTGGCCCCATGGACTCCTATATATAGAAGAAGGTTTTGTTCATTTGTATCATCCAAGAATTGTTCATTTATGTAATGTATTGGAGGTTGCACCCTCGAAGTGGCTTATTTCTAAGGCATTCATATCTCTTTTCTTCTATTTTTGGAGCTGGTTACACAACAGCCTTTGTGAGACATTCTCCGCTTGAACCTTGCTGGAGGAGATCGCAACGTCGAAGCTTGGTTGTAATCTTCCTTCCATTTATTAATATACTCGACTATGGTGTTGTTTCCATCATTATGTTATGTCGTTTATGTAATGAAATTGATTTAGTCATCTTCGACTGACTGATATTTACGAATGTGAAATAGTATGTTGTATATCGTCGTTGTTTTCTTGTGTGCAGGTGTCCGAGTATGAAAGTGAGCGGATCGTGATCTGTCAAACCAAGAGTGAGGAGAGAGACACTCTTTTCAACGACAATAACAACGTAGGATTTACAGTAAGTCATCTATCGAATCTTCGTCCAATTGTTAACTAGGAATCATTTTCATGTCTTGTTTGTGGCTAGACCCACTCTAGGGCTAGTGGGATCGCCTCTGTCCGCAGAGGGGATTTACCTCACCAACAAATTGGTGACTCAACTAGGGAGCGGTGTGAGTTTGTATTTCACCCATTAGGTCTTTCTGTTGGTCTTTTCTTGCTTGTTTTTCCTTTTATGATTATTATGCTAAGTCCAAGAGCCTTGTTTAGTCCCAGAGGATCAGATATGACCTCTATTGTTTCAAAATTTTCCTTTTACCTGAGGTAACTGGCTTGGCGCGTTTTCTAGTTGGACAGTCGTGCCAGCTGGCACTTGTTTCTAGTTTAGCACCCGTGCAATTCCCTGTTTGGCACTGATTACAACCAAATAGTTGTGCCATTTCCTGTAGGTGTTACAGTTTGCTAGGTTTTGGATTTTTTGGTCAGTGTTTATGCTTCTGGGTTATTTTAGGTATGCATTGAGTGCTCTGGGATGGTTTTTTATTGTGATCAGCTTCATTCCTTCAACTGTTTGTCCGTTTCTTATCAGCATCGTAGCCTTGGGGTTGTTTAAGTGCTTTGGTATGCTGAGCCTCTTGTAGGAGTTTGGAGCCCTTTTTTTTCGCAATCATTTTCATTCCTTGTTTGATTGCATTCAACCCCCTTGATCCATTTGAGTGATTGCATTGGTTGAATGATTCTTACCTCTTTCGTTCTGTTTTGCTTCTTGTCACTCCAAGCATAGATCACAGTGCTTGTATGGGTCTGTTTCGAAATATTTCTTCGATTTGAGAGATTAAAACATTGGTTTGAGTTTGGCTTTGTTTGTTTTGAGTTGATTGAAGTTATTTCACTTCAACTCTCGCATTAACATTCTTAAACTTGTGTGTTGGTTTGTTTTTCATGTCATTTAGTGCACTGTTTTCTCTATTACATTTAAAAATAAAAAAAAAATGTTTGAATTCTTGCTTACATTATGAAATTGAAAGTCTTTCGCATATCTAGCATTGGACAATTATAGGAAAGATTGCTCATTTTTATTAGCTTGCATTGGATACTGTAGTGGATGTTTCCGCGTGTTCTCATTATTTTCTTTCACTGAAAAACAACTAAATTTCTCGTAGATAGCTTTTCATCGAACGAAATGGTATCTTCTGGCATGTAGCTTGAATTTAGGGATTGGTGAGATCCAACATTCGGTAGGACCTTGGAATTGAAACGTAAATACAAGATCAACTTAAAATTCACTCAATTAACCTAAGGCAACATTGAAACCTAACGAAACATTTAGTGGTCTAAGTTAGAGACGTGTTCTGGTGTCTTTAAACCTAGCAGCTGTCGCTCGCCATCTGGCTTCAGACAGCACTAGTATGGACTTGTGCTCCCCGTACCGTCAAGTATATAAAAGGAGACCCCTCTAGGTTGCAATCCTTTTATCCGTAGGAAGCCGAGTTTGCCACCTTGTAACCGTGATACAACAAACACAACATTCAGGTAGACTACCTGCACATACATCAAGTCCTTGTTCATTTCATCTTTCATTTGCTCACCAAGGTGTATATGGCAGTTCATAGAAACCTGGTACACCCTTCTACCTAGACTACCTGAGCAGTCATTTTCAATCTTTATTGACTCCATAAATTTGAAAATATTATTGAGCCCTTGTCCTTTCACGCTCACTTAAAATTGAAAGTGACTAGAGTCATATTTTGCTTGTTTCTTGACTCTTAAAACATGAAACAATGGAATTTTGGTTTCAATGTGGTAAAATAAACTACCTACGATTACACGCCCATTAATGTTTTATCACTTGGCCTGTATTTGTTTGCCTTGGTTTTTATCCAAGAGTCTTCGTTTTCGATCTCTTTTCCTTTTATAGTGTGCTACGGTCACAGTGGCGGAACCATCGGTTTCATCCAGTGGTAGTCCTTTCTCGGACGATTCATCTGAAACTTCTAAAACCTCTAGGTCTTTCAAGCTTCAACAACCTACTCTCTCGTCAGAGTACCCCTTTGGAGAACCAAATGAGTTCATTTGACCTCTTTCAAATGCTTGGTTTGGGTTTGGGGTCGAGGAGCATTTCCCCCCTCTTACATCGGGATCACCATTTTTAGCTGCTATCATACCTCCTAGTCCCCGTAGTTTTTTACAAGATCTTACGGTGGATTCAGACATGGACTCATCTGGTCCTATTAGTAGTGAGGGGATTCCTATTTATGATGAAGATTACTAACTTTTTCTGGAAAAATTCCCTCAAGAGTCTGCTCAATCATCACCATCGGTGTCACTTCCAGCCGGATATAGGTCTTTGGGCCAGATAATGGCCGGTATTACCTCCATGGCAGCATCAAATCCATCAAGGGGTCTGGTTCTTCAATCATTAGGGATGTCGCCAACGACACCTATCTCATCAACACCTTTTGTTACATTTGTCCCAACTAGGCCTACTATCTGTGTGGCTACGTCGGCACCGGTTGTCACCACTCAGCCATCAAGGGCTCCACCTTCGGTAGAGACTTCAATTGCCATGGAAACCCTCAATGGCCTATCGTTTGAGGAGCATCGGCTAGCTACTCAACAACAGAGCTCCTAGACTTACCAGTCCCCTCAGGATTCTGGTGAGCCTTATCTTTCTCATTATGACCCGATCGGTAACCCCATTTATACACTTCTGTTTCATTATGATGGGTACGGTAACCCTATCTATTTGTCTGTTTTGGAAGCTTATCAGTTCCTTTCTGGTTTTATACCTACCTTTCCTGTGCAACCTTCTAACCAACAAGGACAACCCTTTCAAGGACAACCTTCATTTCAGCAAGGGTATGCTTTCAACCCACAAGGACAACCCTTCTAGGGACATCCTTCGGTCCAGCAAGGGTATGCTTATGACCCATAAGGAAAACCCTTTCAGGGATAGCCTTTGGTCCAACAAGGATTATTTTACGGTTCACAAGGATAGTTGTACAATCCTCCAGGCCAATCTTTACAAGTTCAACCTGTGATCCAACCTGGGCAACCTCAAGGACCTGTTGGGCAACCGATATATCAACCAGGGTCTTCATACGGTCCTGGGGGGTAGATTTATCCATCTCAAGGGCAACCTTTTGTGCAACCGCAACAACCATATCTTCCAATTGGTCCAAATGTTGCGCAGCCAGGGCCATCTTATGGTCCTACTCCAGGTCAACTTGGTCATCAGGTACAACCTGGCCCATCACAACCAGGGTCATCCTATGGTCTTGCTCTAGGTCAACCTGGTCATTAGGCACAACCTGGCCCATCGTAGCCATCAGTCTAACCTGCTCAGCAGGGGCAACCTGGTGGCCCCCATTAGTCAGGTCAACCTACCCAGCAGGGACAACCTGCACAAACAATTCACCCTGCTCAGCCACCGCTCTACTCCACACCACAGTCGGGTCAACCAGTGCGCCTGAATTATGTAGCTCAACAGGGCCCTACTTATCAGTAGCCCATCCAACCCCAAGGCGCTTATTACCCTCGAGGTCAATGTCAATCGGTTTACAATGCGCCTCAAGGTTCTGCTTAGTACCCTCTTCTGCCAGGCTATACTTACATTCCACAGCCAAATATGTATGCTACTCAATCAGGACCTACATATACTCAGAATCAGTCTTCTGGTCCTCAACCCCCGTACCCTGGTCCTCAACCACCGTATCAGCTGAACTATTGGACTTATACCCCTTATGGTCTGAATCCTTCGGGACAGAACCAATGGGGGCAGAGTTATACTCAACCACGATGGAATGTGGGTAATGGTAATTTTCAAGGACCTGCTATGTCTTTCAACCCTCAATTACCTTTTCTCGCCACGTTGGAATTACCGGATGTGTCCATTCTAATGAATGATCCAATCCTTCCTAATCCATATTGGCCTCCGGTTCCAACCAAGGTTCCTGGTGATTGCTGCAAGTTTGAGGGTAAGGCTAGAGAAGACCCCCAAGAACATGTCATGACATACCATTTATGGTGTTCTCTGAATTCTTGGGTGGATGACTCTATTCAACTCCGCCTTTTCCAGCAAACTCTCACTGGAGCTGCTGCTAACTGGTACATCGAACTGTATCGCAGTATCTTTCAAGATTTTAACTCTCTTGATATGGCATTCCTTACTCATTTCCAGTTACCGGTTCATTATGAAGCCGTGACACATCTCCTAATATCCTTGAAACAGGACCGGGCTACCCATATCTCGAACCATATTCATGAATGGAGACGTCATCGTCGTCTAATCAAATTCGAAATTCCTGATCAAATTCTTACCCATTGCTTCACCACCTCTTTTTTCAATAAAATTGCAAAGGATATAGCCATGGGGGCATGTGTTACTGAGGAACAAGCCATTGCGCATGCCCAGTACCTTGATTTAGTGTACTCTCAATCGGGTATTTTGTATGATATCTTGACTAATGCCCCATGACCTGGGACTTCTAAAGCACTGGCCACCCCATCCGTTGATGGCGTTATTGGTTCCTTGTCTCAGACTTCATGCAAGTCTTCCAAAATTGGGAAGCAAAAATCCAATTCTTCCAATGATTCTGCTTCTCAGCCCACCTTAGATTCTGGCAAAACCTTAGAGGTCAACACTATTCAGGCCAATCCTGCCGACAAGAAATCTAAAGGGAAAAAGAAGGGAAAAGGCAAGGCCAAATCTGATGCCCCAAAACTAGAGTCGTCTAAACCCCGTGCTGATGATGGTTCACAGTGCAAGCCGAAGTATCCCTGTATGATTTGTGATGAGGAACATTACACTAAGGATTGTCCTAGACGTGCTAAAGTTAGTAAATTTCTCAAAGGCACTAAGGGAACTCCGGTTGTCCTCAAAGAACCTTTTCCATCTCAGCAAACACAGATGGTCAATCAACCTACGCCATCTGCACCGTTTGGCTCTCAAGTGTTTATGATGTACGATTTTGCACCCGTTTCCATTGCCACTCGGTCGAAAGATTATGCTGGATCACGTCAGGCAACCAGGAAAGAGATCGTTGATGGTCCTCATCCCCCACCTACCTCTTGTCCTCTTGAGATTGAAAGGCCCAGTGCTGAACCCGTTGTACGACCACCTTCTAAAGGTGTTCTCCGAAAATATTCTTATAATACTAACGCCTGTGCTGCTCAGAATTACACTATTGTTGAGGATTTAGCACATGCGCCATCCACGATGTCTGTGTTGGAAGTGCTTTAGAGTTATCCGTCTCAATGGAAAGCATTATTATCTGTGATCGACAGAATTGATCTTGCTGATTCTAGCCTCCTCTCTTTCGATTTAGAGAATTTCGTCCCTTGATTTCCGCACTAGATTGCGCTTGTCATACAAGTCGGCATTAACGGTCTCAACATCCATAGGGCTATTGTGGGTGAAGGTAGATCGACTTGTGTCATGTCATCCGCTTGCTAGAAAGCTATTGGCTCTCCAGCCCTCACTTTGTCACCAAATTCCCTTGAGGCGTTTGATGGAAGGGAATCAAAACCCTTGGGTGTTCTTGCCAGCTTGCCGATCACGTTACAAGGAAAGATGGTCAATGTCTAAGTAGAAGTATTTGACGCTAAAATCAATTACAATCTTCTACTCGATCGCAGTTGGATTCACACTATGTTGTGTGTTCCGTCCACCCTATTTCGTCTTCTAAAGTTTCCACATGAGGGTAAAATCATTACTTTCGATCAGTTGTCATTATTTACCTCGTCTTCTGAGAAAAATGTTCCATACATGGATCACATTCCTTCTCCCCTCGACAACATAGGGCCCGGTCTTTTCAAAGACCCCGCCCTCATGGTTATCTTTCCTCTTCCGCCACCAAATACCATTCAATTTAATATGATCTCTCGGTCAGATGACCTGTGGATCATCCCTTTACCTGAACAGGATGATTCATTTGGGGATTCAATGTCGCTTACTCCAATTGAAATCAATTATTGTGAGCTTCTAGCTGCGTCAAATTCTCCACCTTCTGAAGATGCTCCTTCGATCATGTCTCTCGACATTTATTCTCAATCCCCCTGGCTCGGTGATTTAGATTTGCCTGATCCTTTGAAAGAAGTATTTCAATTTGATGAGTCCATTGTGGAAAAAATGTCTCTCGAGGACTTACCGTGGAGCGATGGGCATCATCATTCCTCTTTTATGCCTTGCCTCGGGGCAATGTCTAACTGTCTTGAGCATTTTGTGTCTCAAGTTCCTTCTCCGCCACTTCAAACACGTATCTTGAATCACAAAGTTTTCGTTGGAGGTAACTTGAGTAACATCACCCAAACGATGCCTATCGACATTTTCGTGAAACTGGGAGTTTTCGAGAACATCCATGTCAGAGTCACTTATTCTTCCGATGAATTCCAAGTGTACACTAGCCTCTTTCGCAAATTCCGTGATGTTTTCACCTGGTCATACGAAGAGATGCCTGGAATCGATCCTAGTATTATGGTGCATGAGATTCCCACCTACCCTGGTGTGAAGCCTGTTCGCCAGCATCTTCGTCCAGTGCATCCTCTGAAAGTGGTTGCCATAAAAGCTGAAGTTGAAAAACTTCTTAAAGCGGGTTTCATTTATCTGACCCCTCTGACAGAGTGGGTTTCTAACATTGTTCCTGTGGATAAGAAGCAGGGAACAATTCGCGTCTGTGTTGACTATTGTGATATTAATCGGGCTAGCTATCCTACCCCTTTCATCAATTAGATCATTGATGATTGTGCGGGGAGTGAGATTTTTTCCCTTATGGACAGATTCTCTGGCTATAATCAGATTAATGTTCTCCCGTCCGATCAACACAAGACCGCTTTTATCTGTCCTTGGGGAATGTTCACATATAAGAAACTCCCTTTCAGCTTGAAGAACATTGGAGCTACGTTCCAGTGTGCGATGTCTTACGCCTTTCACAATATTTGTCATATTGTTCAACCATACCTGGATGACCTTCCAGCTCATTCAACTATGTGAAAATACCATCCGAACCATCTTTGCCAGATATTTCTTCGCTGTAGACGCTACAACATTCGGCTCAATCTACATAAATGCGTCTTCAACGTCGATTCTGGTAGACTTTTAGGGTTTATCGTATCCAAAGATAGAATTCAGCTCAATCCGCTTAAAGTTGAGGCTATTGTTAATCTCTCGTATCCATCCTCGTTACACCAGCTCCAAAGTCTCCAAGGGAAAGAAAATTTCTTATGATGTTTTATCCCGAACTATGCCGAAGTAGCCAGGGGGTTCACACAAATTTTAAAACAGGACGTCCCTTTTTGTTGGGATGAGATTGCTCAGCAAGCTTTTGATACACTTAAGACGTTGCTTCTCAATGCTCCTCTATTACATCCTTCGGATTATCATCGTGATTTCACCCTGTATCTAGCTATTTCCTTCAATATGATCACCATGGGTTTGGTTCAAGATGATGATGACGGTAACGAGCATGTTATTTACTACTTGTATCGAAACCTTCTTGACCCAGAAACATGTTACGCACATGTTGAGAAGTTAGCACTGGCTATGGTCCAGGCCGTCCAACGTTTTCGTCATTATATCCTTTTACGGATGGTAACCGTGATTTCTGATTGTAACCCCATGACCTATATTCTATCTCGACAGTTTATAGGGGGCAAGTACTCGAAGTGGATCGTTATCCTCCAAGAGTTTGATTTGGAATTCACTACCGCCAAATCAAATAAATCACTCATTTTCGCTGATCTAATTTGTTCTCTCCCCGTTGACTCTGGTCCTTCTTATTCTGAGGATCATATTCCAGAAGAAACTCTTTTCTTGATTAGCACCCTCGATATATGGTACGGTGATATCATCTTGTACCTCCAAACCTCTACTTTTAGGTCCGAGTTGACAAAAGATGCTCGACGCCGCATTCGGCATCAGTCACAACCCTATCGTATTGTCGGAGATGCCCTTTATTGTGTTGGAGTCAATTCTATGCTCCGTCGATGTCTGACCCTCAAAGAAGCTGAGAAAGTTTTAAATTACTGCCATAGTGGCGCCTGTGGTGGTCACATGTCTGTTTATTCCACCACACAGAAGATCCTTCAAGCTATCTATTTCTGCTCGTCGATTTTTAAAGACTGCATTGTCACAGTACGCAAATTCCATGTGTGACAAATATATCAACTCAAGATGCGTGCGCCACCTGTTCCTTTACACCCTGTCATTACCATTGGTCCTTTTTCCAAATGGGGCATTAATTTTATGACGTGTAACCCTCGCTCGGACAAGGGGCATGCCTATATCATGGTCGCCGTCGATTATTTTATGAAATGGGCCGAAGCAATGCCTACACTGGCTGCGAATAGTAAGAAAACAACGCAATTCATATTCAATCATGTTATTACTCAGTTTGGTGTCCCTCAAGCCATCGTTACTGATCATGGTTCACATTTTCATGACTATATGATGGCGGAGCGGACGTCTAAGTTGGATTTTCACCACGGCAGCTCAACCTCGTATTCCCCTCAAGATAACGGTTAGGTTGAAGCCATAAACAAATTTATTGTTACGATGCTTCAACGAAAAATCAGGATCCATAAATCAAATTGGCATCTCATTTTGTTTTCAACTTTATGGGCTTACTGAACGTCGATTAAGAGTGCAATTGGATTCACTCCATTTCAGTTGGTGTATGGTCTGGAATCTACTCTTCCGATTGAGTGTGAAATTCCTTCACTCAAATTAGCTGTGGAATTACTACCTAATACTTCACCTGAGGAAGAGCGTCTCCTATACTTAGAGAGACTGGATGAAACTCGTCGCTTAGCTGCTTTGGTCATCGAAGCACAAAAGAAGCAAGTCAAATCCCACTTTGACCAAATAGTTTCCCCTCATTCTTTTATCGAAGGCGACCTCGTTCTCCCATATAACCAAGCTCATGATAAGCTGGGGGCGGGTAAATTCCAACCCATGCGGTATTTTCCCTACATCGTCAAACGTGTGTTACATAATGGGGCTTATGAGCTTATTGATTATGAAGGTCATCCCTTAGCACGGCCCAGAAATGGGTTGTATCTGAAAAAATATTATGTTTGAGTCATTTCTGCATGACATGTGTACATAGGTGATTTCTTTTCATTTTTGTGCATATTTATGTTTGATGTGCTTTGTGAGCTTTTTTCTGCATATTGGGTCTTGCTGGTTCTACAGATGTCTATTAACCCTTATGTTGGTTTCACAGATGGTGCTTCTTGCAGTACCAGGAGTTTGTCTTTGGCAGTCTGGGTAATTTATAATCCTACTGGTGAGTTGATTAACCAACAAAGTATTTGTCTAGGTCAAACAACAAACAACGTTGCTGAATATAGTGCTGTTGTGGAACTATTAACCGAGGCAGTTAACCTCGGCATATGCGCATTTCTTGTAAATCTAGATTCGCAGCTTGTTGTTCTTCAACTTAATGGTCATTATTCAGTTCGAAACCCATGCATTTTGAGATTTTATTTATGTATTCATTTGCTTGAAAGACATTTTGATTTCATCACATATCAACATATACCAAGACGAATGAATACATTAACTGATGCAGTGGAAAACATTGTATTAGACAGACATTTGCACAATTTATAAAACATCATCATATGTAAATAGACCCATGTAGAAAATAGATGTATATATATATCAATTTTTTACAGTGTGTGCATCATACAAACCCAAAAAATATATATGTATGTTTTAGTTAGATACCGAGACGACATGTCTCTCAAAAATATGTAGAAATGAAAAGTCTAGGTGACTAATCAGCATGGTGCTCATGATAGCACGTCACCGCCTGTACCAACCACCTTAGCAAGTAGTGGATATGACTCGACACCCCTACAGTATGCCTCTGATAGGCCTGAGGCACATCATCCGAGCGAGCATAGTCTGGGATCGCATGGGCGATCCCCTCGAGATTATGTACTATCTCCTCCTTGTCGCCCTCACCATGAGGATCGAAATTGTGAGGAGTTCACCTCACTATCGGCGACGTACCTGCAGGCCTCTCTAGGGAAACATCTGCATACATATAAGATTAATTTTCAGAACATGCATATATACCAAAAAATCATAAACTCATGAAAATAAAAAATGAGTCTCACCTAGCTCTTCGTCCCAATCCTCTCCCTCCGGGAGCGGGAGGTCTAAATCACCGATGAAGTATGTGCCAGAGTAAAGCCAATCCTCTATGACAATCAGTTGTCGTCAGAGCCAACCGAAAAAATCTGGCCTCCAGGACATCTGTTGGCCACCCCCTGCTCTAGGCATCAGCTTAGCCCATCGGGCCATCTGTGGTTGTGGCATCGGGACAATGACTTCCTGATGCTGGAATATCGGTAGTCATTCCAAGAAGAACGATACCAAAATGGATCCATACCCAAAATATTTTAGTTTGGTCTTCTTCCACTTGGTGAGATGTCGCTTGATGTTAATGGTCACGACATCTGCCCAGTTATAGAGAGTCGGGGTCAGGCAGCCTATGACAAGAAGCAGTTATGTCATTGTGGCCTCATGCGGTGCTTGCGATCTTGCAGCCCACGTGATAGTGTGCAACACTACTTTTAGTGCCAGATCCGAAATGGTTTGAATGTCAACCTTCCCGCTCCCTATTCCTTTGCATGCCCCCCGGCACACTGTCAATCACCATCCCCATACTCTCTCCAGAGGGACGGGTACCAGTCAGCATAGGGACTATGCCTCTTCATGAGAATCCAGTGATAAAATAGACATCAGAAAATTAAAGTTAAAGTTCCTCATCTTGGAGAGAAAAATTTTCTTGATCCTCGTCCCAAATGCTTATCAAATGTTGAAGCAATTCCGGCTGAGCCCGGAGGCACGGTGTGAGGAAAAATTTATTAATCCCACAGTCTCTAAGGGCATTCATGCATCGCTCATTCTCCATGGAAATTTCATCTTCCTCACTATATTCTCTCTATTTCCACTCAATCACCATTTGTTTTGCTTGGTACCCGCACATTGGTCATATGAGCATTGTTAGTCTACTTAGGCATCAAAATTTTCAAGCAATTGACTTCATTTTTTCAAATTCATGCGAATTTTTGGGTTGTGTAGTTGGAATGACTATTTCGCTAATAGTCGCGCCAATGGGCGCGCCCTCTGTGTAAAAAAGGAGTGATTGGCACGGGTCCATTCCCGAAACCCGCGCCAACCGCGATGCCCTATTTTTGACCAACCCTCCCCTAAAGGGCTCAAAATGACAAATTCAAGTAATGAAATATAGCTTAAAAGATGGAAAATGGTGTTGGCTCTTACGTGAGACTGATAGAATCAAGATTGGTTCACTGGATCGCTCACAATTATTGCCACAAGATCACAAGGTAAATGGGTCACTGTTGCTCCACAAAGAGGTAAAAGTGAAAAGTAAATAATTTTTTACCACTCATGGCATTTTATAGCTTTTAAAAATCTTAAATTAGGTTTTAAAACATATTTGTCGATTATTTCATCATATTATTGTCGAGGAATACTTTTTACAAACATCTTTTTGTGCAGTGACAGGTTTTCACATGGTTATGATGAAGAAACGAGTTGTATTTTATACTTTTTTGGACTCGGTAAAAACATGAAAAAGTCACTACTGGAGTCACCTTTCAGCTCTTTTATGACTCTCTGAAACTGAAAATATTGTCGAGACGCTTGTCGTTTTGAACTCTTTAAATGGTTGTGAAACGATATCTACCCGGTATACGTTTACCCCTTTTCGGGCTGGGATAGATTATTTACAAAAAAGGAATACCTTAGCCTATCATGACTAAGAGGTTCTCTCAGATATTATTTTCTACCTTTTCATATCTGAGAGAATATTTACAAAAAGTGCCTTGCTAGTGTTTTATTTTCCACTTTCTTTTCAAACTCTCTAAACATGAAAAGATGCCGAGTTCTCCCTTTTCCAAACTCGTTAAAAACTGATGACATCGGACTCCTTCGTTATGACGTTACTCGAGTTCCTCCTTCCTAGGGCTCGTAAAATGTACAGGTTGGATTTTTTCCTAAGGAAATCCTTACATTGCAAGCATATACTATCCCCTTCAAGCTTGTTTTCAAAAATAATTGGGGTACTCGCCAGAAATGGTGGGGGGAAATGGAACCAGATTATAGTCGTGTTGGCAGTATGTCGCTCTTGAACATGGAACTTATCTGCATTCGTGTCATGTTTGGGACATCTCACTTCATCATTTGTTTGCCTCCACAGGTTTGGATAATCTCTTTTGACTGCTCATCTGCTCTTTGCCTCATCAACATGACCTCAAATCCCTTGATGTCAAATACTGCCAAATCCAGTGTCGTTCTGACGATATGTTCAAGAGAAGTTTTGCCTCTGAAATTTTCAACCTCCCTCTGATTCTCTGTTGCTCTTGATTCACAAATCATCATATTCGTCTGTCTCATGTCGATGATGTGGGAAACATCATGGCCCTCCTTCGACCAAATCACTTCTTGTCGAATTCAGCTCATTTTCTAGGAAGCTGGTCAAGAGACTCCCTTCAGGTACCTTGGAGCCTGCATGCCTTAATGACATGTTTTTTGCATCTGTCGCAAGGTTTACATCATTGGCCTTCGATTGGATGATTCTGCGGGTATTTGATGCCAGATCACTGTTCACATTCTGTGCATTGTACCTCTAGTACCTTGAGAACCATTTTCATTATTGGTGGTTTCTCTCACATCTGTTAACAACTCTCATTATTGGCTGGTGATCAGACAATGTTCCTGCATGTTCGACTTCAACTCATCTATTCACATGCTCGAACTTGTACTTTTTTTGGGTCGGAATGAAGCGCAAGACCCTGGGTTTTGTCTAATGAAATCCAGGCTACGGGTTCTTTGTGGATTACTATGACTTATTACATGACTCTTTTGATTAGATGGCTGTGACCATACCTGAGTCTATTTTTTGATCCTTATCACTGGATGGCTGTGTCCATACCTCAGATCTCATTTTCATGTACTCTATTATGGATGGATGCACCCATACCACATATCATGTATCAGAGATATCAATTATATTTGTACTTGCAGGTCTTCTGACAGTAGTGTTTGGGTTTAACGTGTTCTCATAAATCATTTCACCCCTCCCTCTCTCTCGGACCTCATGCTTTAGGGGGCATCTGTTATTTTTTCACCGTCCCTGCAATCCCTCATCCCAAATATTGGAGGATCATTCACGTGACCTATGAACCATGTCATACTCTATAAACACCCTCTTTGCATCCTTCTGCATAAGGAAATCATTTCTCCTCTTGAACATTTCTTCAAAAAACACACAAAAACCTATGTTTTGGCTTTGGCGCGGTTATCCAGTTCATCCCTCGCGCCGATGTGGAATATTTTCACTAGAGCCCGTGCCACCTGGCACTCTATCTCAGTGTATTTCCCATGCTAGCTATTTTAGGAATGATTTTTAACAAATAGAGGCAGAAGTTTCCTTCTAACTACCTCAGGGATGACTAATTAGAAGTGGTTAAGTTGATGAGCGACAGATCTCCCTCTTTAGGTAGTGGTTTTTTACCTCCCATGGAACACTCCTTGAAGATTGTACTCCCTTCCATGATTATAGGGATCCTAACCTCTCCCTCTCCCTCTATAAAAACATGCCTTCTCCCTTTATGAAAGCTAGCTGAACAGATAGCCAAGGGGCTGAACTTGGAGAAGAAAGACTATAGCTGAGTAATTGCCATTGAGAAGGTAGAACCAAGGATAATTCCAAAGAGAGAGTCCCGTCCGAATTCCCGACGAGCCTTTGTGAGACATGCTCCTCTTGAACCCTGCTGGAGGAGATCGCAACGTCGAAGCTTAGTTGTACTCTTCCTTTCATTTATTAATATACTCGACTATGGTGTTGGTTCCATCGTTGTGTTATGTTGTTTATGTAATGAAATTGATTTATTCCTCTTCGACCGAATGATAGTTACGAATGTGAAATAATATGTTTTATATCATCGTTTTTTTCTTGTGTGCAGGTGTCCAAGCATGAAAGAGAGCAGATCATGATCTGTAAAACCAAGAGTGAGGAGCGAGCCACTCTTTTTGATGACAACAATAGCATAGAATTTCCGGTAAGTCATCTATCAAATCTTGGTCCATTCGTTAGCTAGGAATCAATATTATAGCGTGTCTTGTTTGTGTCTAGACCCACTCTAGGGCTAGTGGGATCGCCTCTTTCCGTAGAGGGGATTTACCTCACCAACAATAGTTTCATTATCTTCTTTGTTGTCAATCACAATTCCTAAAGACTTTTTATCATTGATAGCATGAAATTTGTCTCTAATGAGTTGAAATGAAGCAAAACAAAGAGATAAAGAATCTTTACTTATTTCCACATTTTCTGCACTTTCCTCTTCACTCTCATGGCTGATATGTTTTAGCTGATTACTGTCTTCAAGCTGTTGAAACTGAGTTTCCTCATCCCCCAAACTAGCTTCTGATTTCTCTGTAAAGTTAGCCTGATTTTGAAGAACATAACTATCATATTTACGAAAATCATCAAAACAAGGAATGTCATACAACATACACAGTAAATTGGTAGATTCCTCTTCCACATATTGATCTATAAATCCATTTTCTGATCTATGATAATTGGAATTAGTAGGAATTTGTTCATGGCTATCAACCTCTTCTATTCCTTCATGGTGCTTTTGAATAAAAAATTAATCTTTCATAGTGATATTTTGTATGATTTCATCTAGTTTTCTTACCAAAAGGTTGAGTTTCACCTCTGCAATGCTTTCTTCTCTTCTTATTCTGCTTTAAATTTTTCCTTTCTGATTTGCAATTTAACTTCTACATCAATTTCAATGTTCTACATCTGTACAAGTGTTTCTGGCTCTCTTTCTCTTAACTGAAATTCTATTTCTGGATCAAAGGCACTTGGATAATGCAAGAGAGCTGAATCATGAGGAGGTCTAATATTTTTTGGCATTGAATAATAAACTTGATTAAATCTGTCAGAAAATTGTTGTATTGTTTCATTTTTATGTATTTTTAACTGTTTATATTCTTCTATGATGACAAAAATATTGACTTTAATTATCCATCTGTAAAGAAAAAGTTTGAAAAATTGTTGGAAATTTGAGATGCTTGCAATAGGTAGATTCTTGAACCAAATTTTTACTCTATTTTGCAAAGAAAGAGAAAAATGTATGATTTTAACATCATCTTCATCAATCTCAAATAAATCCATATAATTTTCAAAACCTTGAATATGTTTTTTGGCAATGATGTTATTATTTTCTCCATCAAACCTGGGAAGAATATTGTAATAGTTATGAGGGAAATCATGGAGTATAGGAGGTAATATAAAGGGCTTATATCTATCTGGAACTTTATATGGTATAGGAATATGTACAGGGATTGTAAGATCAATCTTGATTATTTGAGGCTTCTTAATTGGAAAATTATCATCATTAGATTCAAAAGAAAGTTTCTCAAATAGATTAGGAGAATTACTATTTACAATCTTCAAAGGAAAATAATTAAAAAATAATCTAAGATATTCTCTAAAATACAATATAGATTGAAAAACTTTCTTAATGAGAAAGAACATAATGTCTTGGATTAAGATCCAAGTTGAAAGCCTAATATTTCCATATTGTTCTTTCAAGTTCATTCCTCCAGTGGAGTCTTGATTGTGAAATTGATTTGGAGTCCCCAGGTGGATGATTTTAACCTTTGTGTGTCTGATCACTATCCACCATCATAGATCAGATCTAAACCTGTAAAATATTTCTGAAGAAAATTTTAGTCTTCCCCATTGGAGTCACCAATATGTTATCACTCAGTAATTTCTCAAGGTTAAAGAAAGAAATAGTCTGAGGTAACCACAGACCAACTTTTAAACTCTAGGATCTAGCCTTCCTAGGGTTCAGAGAGGGTTCTCTCTATAAAATTCAACTTTGTTTGATTTGTAAAATATTAGGCTATTTATGAATGTGCAGCTTTGGTTTGGTTTTGGTATATTTGGTGGGAAGAAATCACTTGAAGGGATGGATAGTGGGAAATACATTTTTACATTGGGCTAAGGAGTCAAAATCAAGCAAACAGAACTAGGATCAAGGCCAAAAGGTCAAATGTTTTCAGGGCAAGAAAGATAACCCTTGAAGATCTTGAAAAGTTGTTTTTATGAGGTGGTATGATTGGCATAAAGGGAAATTAAGAATCCTTTGATCCGGAAAATGATGTATTAGGAAGAGGTCAAACGAGAGAGGGAGAAATTGAGGGTTCCCTACATTGGAAATCAGAGGAAAACATATAAATGATAACTAGTTAAATACAGTGCGCTCTTAACAAATCCTGTAGTAATACTCCTAGTTATTCATTCAGATTTAGAAAAAACATAGATGGATGCATGTAACAAAGAAAGATAACAATGACAAGTAAGGAAACACTTCACTCCAAATAGCTCATCATAGGAATCCTGAAGTATGATGCCAATTGGTTTTAATCCAGCCTGCTACTCGAAATTTGACACACAAAAGCTTTAAGTTCAACAAAAATGACTATAAAAATATCCAACAATTTTATTCCACAAAAATAATTCTAAAGATGAAGTATTTATACAAATTCTAAACTAAAATATCTTGAAAAATTTATCAAGATTGGTTAACAAATATCTCAAACTATTTTACATAAATAGAAATTAATAAAAGGAAACTCAGAAATAATGAATCTATTTGGCACTATACTTATGGATTGATGGTGACAAAGAACAAAATTATAATTTGATATCAACTCTTAGTTGATGATGAGGCATCCAAGTCACTAACTGTCTCCTTTCTTTGTGCATTCTACTCCAGCAATTCTGCAAAATTTGGATCCAATGATACCTTTGTATTTATCAATCTGAAATAGATATGTAAAACATGAAAGATATTATTGTAGATAAATATGTTTTGGAGATAAACCTCTCTCAGTTCCATAAAATTCTGCTCCAGATGGTCACAATAGGCTCTACAAAAAGATGTGAAAAAAAGAGTTTTGCAAAGTCTGAAAAATAGGCTGTAAATATGTGCATGTATATCTCATTTTGTAATATCGGTGCAAAACATGAGATAGGGTTTTGTAGATGGGTCTCTTAGGAACACAAAATTCTTTCATTGTTGTAAAATGTATTTCTGATTAGCCACAATATTCTCTGCAAACTCATGACTTAACATGAATTTTCTGTAAAAAGCACTTACAAATATTGTTTAATATTTCCAAATCCACAATGGCTGTTAGAAAAGTGAGAGAGGTTTTTGTAGATGGACATCTTAGGAAGATAAAAATCCTTCAGGTTTGCAAAATTCATCTTGGATGGGACACAATAGTTTCTTCAAAACTATGACTTAAACATGAAATTTCTGCAAAAATGTCCCTTCCTGCTCTGTTTTCATCTTTTAACCTTTTTGTTCTCTTAAATATTTTGACTTTTACTTCGGATAAAATTCATTGTTGTTGGTGAAAGTATTTTCATCTCTATTTACCATTTACTTCATCTATATTTACTTTTACAGTTTTACCTTAACTGCTTTGTTACTCTGTTTTAACCTTCACTCTGACTTTCATTTGATACACTCTAACTTTGATGCTCTTTGACTGTTCTATTTTCACTGTCACTATAAATTATTACTTTACTTTGAAATTTTCACTGTGCAATTTCATTACTCTTTGATCTCTCTCTGACTTGATTTTATCTTTCTTTGTATACAAGCTGTTTTTTAAATGAAGCTTTTGAATTAAAATCTGAGAATTTGGAGTTAACAAGTTTGTCAACTAGTGTTGAAACTTTTGGCCAAATTTCATATCCTTGGAATAATATGCAACAATAAAACAATTTCATTAATAAAACCCAGGTCTGAAGGGAAGAGAATAATGATTTTTAGGGAATAGGGAATATAATGAAAGGAGTTCTAGCCATAGCAGGGCTTTTCTGGCAATCTTGATCTCCAGATCTTAGGAACTTTGTTTTTAAGGTTTTTTTTACACTTATGTAAGCTTAAACTATTTACAGAAGTATTTTTTGATTAGACAGGGGTTCTTGGATTAAAATAGATAGAATATGGTTCTATCCTTGAATTTATCCTTCAATTCCAATCTTCAAAATGATTTGAAAATGACTTTGAGGCATTTTGATAGGTTTTGCAGTATCTTTTCTAGTCTTTGAAGGCTTTATGGATTCTTTCAACAGTCTTTAATAACAAATTCAGGCTTTTCACTCGTTCTGGGCTTGAAAATGAATCGCAGGTTTGGTTTCTCTACTCAGGAGGAGAAATATAGTCAGAGAATGCAGAAAAGGGATCAATGAAGCGATTTCAGGGATTATTAGGCATTTTTAGGGTTAATTTAGTGTGCAATAAATGAATGTCAAATCCGAAAATGGTGATTTTCGAGCTTCAAAGGATAGAAACCGCAAGTGGTTATCGCTCGCCCCATCGGCAATAAGTGGTTTCGGGGCTAACCCACACAATCCAAAAATAATTGACCACATGGAGGAGAGATAAAGCTTCAATACCACTCATTTCGTGCAAGTTTGAGATGGGTTTGATCGAGCATGTTTTCTCTGCAATATTGGTTTTCATCCATCAGATCTAGGGGTTTGATTGCGAACAACCCAGATCTCTTGGGAAGTTACATCGGGATGGAGGAGTGGGATTGAGGTAGTTATATGCAGCGGGGTCTAGTTTTAGACTTTAGAAAAAAACATTTATAACATTAAAACTTTGTATTATATGGTTGGCAGAGGGGTAAGTAATATGTGTTTTAATTAAAACATTTAACAAATGTTTCAACCAATAACGTTGGCGCAAGTCTTATTATATAGTTTTTAAACATTTTTCATTTGTTTAATAACTATAGGGCGCAGGGTATTTTTATATATATACATTTAAAACCAATGGGAATATGGGCGGGTTCTATTTCATCACGTGGGGCAAAATAACATTGGTTTAAAACATTAAATAGTGTTTTTTTTTGGGTTATTAAAATACAAAGGATTTAATAGTATACGGGTGGGACTAGTTGTAGGGATTTAATAACTAAATTAGAAATTAACATGTAAAAAAGGTGTAACGTAGGTAAATGAATAAAATACATGTTTTAACACTAAGTAAAGTGTAAATAAAGCATAGTTTTTCCTTCTGTGTTTTTCACACTTAGACTTAGGATAAAATGCATTTTATGGTTTTTTGAGTGATTTTGAATGGAAATGAAATTAGTTATTTAGGGTTTTACTTTTACTAAGTAAAAATGGGTTTTTACTGAAGGAAAGGGATTATGATTAATGCATGAAGGGTAAATACTGATGAATATGGGTTTTGTGTAGGAATTCAGTATTTTTAAATCAATCGGTTATCGAGCTTTGGGTCCAGTCCCAACAGAAGTCAGAGAAATTCTCTAAGCCTTTTTAACTAATAACTTTTTTGAATACTGAGTCATTATAGGGGAAGGGAAATTAGTAATTTTTCCCAATGGTGCTTTATTACATGCTTGCACAACTGCTTTCTACCTACCCATCATTATTCTAACATTTTTTACTTCATTTTCATGGGTGCATTTAAGCTTGCAAACCTAAATCCATTTTTCTTTGAAAGAACAAATCTATCTAAGTCTAACCTTATTTCATCTGAGGGATAAGATTAAACTATTGAGCTCCTCATTTATTATATAACTATCTACTGATTTGTCAAGTTTAAACAGTTTGACAGATCTTTATTCTTTATCTAATAACATGAAATTTAAAGCATGAGAGGTCAAGTTTAAGCTGTTTGAAACTCATGGATTGTGGCATTTAGGACAAGGTGCACACATTCCTATTTTCAAAAAGTAAACTAAAGTAGTTGAATTTAAACTTGCAACACTTTCATGATATATTTTTGATGGGGTTCATGTTTAATATTCTTTTGATCTTTGTTTCTTTTTGTCCTTTGATTGTTATTTTAGGACATACCCTCTTTTCATATTTTAATTTGGCAATACATTTGTAGAAAGCAAAGGTATGTACAATATTTCAAGAATTTTAATAGAGTCAAATCAAAATTATGAATCCTATATTTATAGGACCCTAATAGTAGCTTCACATGGGTATGGCATCTCCTTGTGAGATGTCAAGAACACCGTCGACTAGTAGCCTGATCCATTGGGCCAATCCCAACCATGCATATGCTGTGACTGAAAAATCTTGAACTGAATTTACACCTTTTTATGAAAACTGAAATATCATCTGAGATTAAAAGGTTTTGCAACCTTCAAACCAAACTACTAAATCATCAATATCTTAGGGTCTTTTCCTTGGCTTCAAATCTTAATGAATTATTTCAAGCTAGCTGAAAACTGAAAACTGAAATAAGCTAAAGTCCTACCTATTTAATCTAATCAGCTGTCCAACTGCTGGTTAGGTAAAATGAAATAACCAATGCAACCATTCAAGCATTATGTACTTTGATAGATTTTTTTGAATTTTCTTGTTGATTATCAAAATTGTAATTCTGCAACCTATTAAAAACTTGTCAACAAATGAGATGATAAGGAAATACTTGATTTCCTTTATTGACTCTAGAAACTTTTCAAAAGGATCTTACAAGACATATAAACTAATTTTTAACTAATCTAAACAACTGTACATCTATTCTGGATGACCTCCATGCCATGAAACTGAAATGTTATTTTCATCTTTATCTCCCTGCAAACTTTCAGATAAGTTTTGTGATGATATTCCTACTGATTGGAATGTTTGACTATTAAAACCTTTATCATCTTGATTCTAAAACTCATAGTTAGTTAATGGAGGTAGGATTTGAATGCATTCAATATCCAACATATCTGTTATTGGATCATGAAAAACTTGTGAGGATGGTTGTAATCTATTGGATATGGAATTCCATGTGACTTCATGCATTTCAACAAGTTGATCATCCTTTTCTTTAAATATGTTATACCACATTTCCTTTAAAATATGAAATTATTCAAAACATAGTGGTATGGAACTTTCTTGTGTCATTTGATCATCTATTTCAATGGGAACTGATAACTGCAATTGTGAAACTGAAAAATCTTGATCAATAGTTTCATTATATTCTTTGTTATCAATCACAATTGCTAAAGATTGATTATTATTGATAACATGAAAGTTGTCTCTAATGAACTGAAATGAAGCAAAACAAAGAGGTAAATAATATTTACTTATTGCCACATTTTCTGCACTTTCCTCTTCGCTCTCATGGCTGATCTGTTTTAGCTCATTACTGTCTTCAAGCTACTGAAATTAAGTTTCCTCATCCCACAAACTAGTTTCTAATTGCTCTGTAATGTTAGATTGAGTTTCGAGAACATAAATATCATAATAATGATCATATTTAAGCAAATCATAAAAAGAAGGAATTTCATCCAACATACACATTAAACCGGTAGATTCCTCTTCCACATATTGATCTATAAATCCATTTTCTGATCTATGATAATTGGAAGTAGTAGGAATTTTTTCATGGCTATCAACCTCTTCTATTCCTTCATGGTGATTTTGAATAAAAAATTCATCTTTCATAGTGATATTTTGTATTATTTCATCTAGTTTTCTTACCATAAGGTTGAGTTTTACCTTTGCAATGCTTTTCTTCTCTTCTTCTTCTGCTTTCAATTTTTCCTTTCTGATTTGAAAATTAACTTCTACATCAATTGAAATGTTCTACATCTGTAGAAGTGTTTATGTCTCTCTTTCTCTTAACTGAAATTCTATTTCTGGATCAAATTCACTTGGATAATGCAAGAGAGCTGAATCATGAGGAGGTCTAATATTTTCTGGCATTGAATAATAAACTTGATTAAATCTGTCAGAAAATTGTTGTATTGTTTCATTTGGATGTTTTTTCAACTGATCATATTCTTCTATGGTGATAAAAAGATTGACTTTAACTATCCCTCTGTCACGAAAAAGTTTGACAAACTGTTGGAAATTTGAGATTCTTGCAATAGGTAGATTCTTGAAAAAAAATTTAACTCTATTTTGCAAAGAAAGAGAAAAAATTATGATTTTAACATCATCTTCATCAATCTCAAATAAATCCATATAATTTTCAAAACCTTGAATATGTTTCTGGGCGGTAATGTTATTATTTTCTCCATCAAACCTTGGAAGAATTTTGTAATAGTTATCAGGGAAATAATGGAGTGTAGAAGGTAAAATAATGGGCTTATCTCTATCTGGAACTTTATATGGTATAGGAACAGTACAGGGATTGTAAGATCAGTCTTGATTATTTGAGGCTTCTTAATTGGAAAATTATTATCATTAGATTTAGAAGAAAGTTGCTCAAAGAGGTTAGGATAATTAGTATTTACAGTCTTCAAAGGAAAATAATTAAAAACTAATCTAATATCTTCTCTAAAATACGATATACATTTAAAAAATTTCTTAATGAGAAAGAACATAATGTATTGGATTAAGATCCAAGTTGAAAGCCTGATCTTTCCATATATTTCTTTCAGGTTCATTCCTCCAGTGGAGTCTTGATTGTGAAATTGATTTGGAGTCGCCAGGTGGATGATTTTAACCTTTGTGTGTTTGATCATTTTCCACCACCATAGATCAAATTTGAACCTATAAAATATTTTTGAAAAAAAAATTATTCTTCCCCAGTGGAGTCGCCAATATGTTATCACTCAGTAATTTCTCAAGGTTAAAGAAAGAAATAGTTTGAGATAACCACAGACCAACTTTTAAACTCTAGGATCTAGCCTTCCTAGGGTTCAGAGAGGGCTATTTCTATAAGATTTAACTTTTTTTTTTATTTGTAAAATATTAGGCTAGTTATGAATGTGCAGCTTCGGTTTGGTTCTGGTAGATTTGGTGGGAAGAAATCACTTGAAGGGATGGATAGTGGGAAATCTATTTTTCCATTGGGTTAACGAGTCAAAATCAAGCAAACAGAACCAGGATCAAGGCCAAAAGGTAAAATGTTTTAAGGGCAAGATATATAACCAATGAAGATCTTGGAAATTTGTTTTTATAAGGTGGTATGATCGGGATAAAGGGAAATTAAGAATCCTTTGATTCGGAAAAGGAAGTAGTAGGAAGAGGTCAAACGAGAGAGGGAGAAATTAAGGGTTCCCTACACTGGAAATCGAAGGAAAACATATAAATGATAACTAGTTAAAAATGGGGTGCTCTTAACAAATCCTGTAGTAATACTCCTATTTATTTATTAAGATTTAGAAAAAACATAGATGGATGCATGTAACAAAGAAAGATAATAATGACAAGTAGGGAAATACTTCACTCCAAATAGCTCATCACAGGAATCTTGAAGTATGATGCCAATTGGTTTGATCCAGCCTGCTACTTGAAATTTTACACACAAAAGCTCTAAGTTCAACAAAAATTACTATAATAATCTCCATCAATTTTATTCCACAAAAATACTTCTAAAGTTGAAGTATTTATACAAATTATAGACTAAAATATCTTGAAAAAAATATCAAGATTGGTTTACAAATATCTCAAACTGATTTACATAAATAGAAATTAATAAAATGACACTCAGAACTGGGCGGAAACGTGAAGCTGGGTTACACTTTTGTGAGAATCGGGGGCCGAATTTTTTTTTCAACAATAGTTCGACCAAACTTTTCAATAGTTCGGCCGAACTTTTTTATAAATTTCGGCCGAACTCGTGATTCCGTTTAGATTGACGGCACACTGACGGCGCGAGCAAACAAAATTTTTGCCGGGAATTGGAAAACCGACATCAAAAGTTCGGCCGATTTTTTTTTTTTAAAATAGCTCGGCCGAACTATTTTTTTATAAATAAGTCGCCCGCGAAGGGAAACGGTTTACAGTTTTCATTGTGTGCGCGTTTTTTTTCGCTTTGGCCGCGTTGGTGCTGCTCCTGGTCACCGTGGGTACTCTTGCTGCTCCTAGTCGCCGTGGTGCTGCTCCTGGTCGTCGTGCTGCATCGATTTGAACTTCTCGAGTATGTCACAAATTCTTTGGATTTCTTCTCTATTATCAAATGCCCCGCCAGAATTGGAGTTCTGTGTGCAAAATATTTAATAACCAGATTGGTTTTTCAATGCTAGCTGCCTTTGCTTCTCTTCTCGTGCTAATAGACTTCAATGTCATTTTTTTCTCAACGTATTATGAATGACTAGTTTAAAATTAGGAAAATTGTACTAATTTAAAATCATAGGCAAATGCTACCCCGAACAATGTTTTTCTTCAATGCCAAAAGCCCGGCTACAGATTGTGTTACAGTTTGGTGCAACTCTCTTGTTTTTTATACTCCCCTATATTTTTTCTGTTGCTAACGCAAAAATAATGTCGAAAAGGAACATGCGTCATACAGGCAGCCACCACAGGGAAAAAACAAGAAACATTAAAATCTCCAGAATGTTGAAACGAACCAACAATGTGGGTCGGTCTTGTATATCCAATTATAAAGCCTTTCGGACACGAAACATCATGATCAACCCACTGTTTTCCGAGCTTATCAGAGGGATAGGGAGAAAGTAATTGCAGAGAATTATGGAATTATTTTTTCCATTCTAAAAATGCCTTCGAACATCATTCTTTTTGGGTTGTAAGGGAAAAATTATGGGAGACGTTGAGACACAAGTTAAATTAATAGGGAAAAGGATAAATTTAGAACTGCAAGGCATTTTTAGAGCGCTTCAACAATGATATCACATCAAAATAGTTTTCCTCCTCTGTGCCACACTGTCTCCTGTTTACATCAATAAGCTATATAGGAATGTATAAACAAGAACTATAAGGGAGGGGTGAACATAGCAAGTATTATCATAAAAATGTTGTTGTTGTATGTAGATGATCTGGCACTAATTACTAGGACACAATGCAGCCAAAGCTAGCCTATAAGCTTTGGGGTCTTTTTACGCACAAAGTTGAAATCACTATTAGCACAAGCAAACCAGCAAAAATAAAACAATAGTCTTCCAGAATAGAGTAAACAATAGTCTTCTTTATTAAAGATAGAGTAAAGAATAGTAAAATAATTCTGTGCAGAAGATCTTAAGTCTTCCCCCTTAACCTCTCGGGCAAACCAGCTTGTTGAAATTTTAGGGACCATAAATATATTTGACTAAATAGGGAGAGAAATCCAAGGAAAATATTCTATCTATTTGACTAACTATTCTTTACTCTATCTTTAATAAAGAAGCACCCAATATTGTGTTTCTTTTTTCATTATATCTTTAATAAAGAAGCAAACTGATATTGTGCTTCTTTCTTCATTATAGATACAAAAGCTTATACATCTCAATAAATGTCATTTTCTTTTTTTTTTATAAAAAATTTATGCTATCTTCTTACATATCAGAATGGTTAAGTGGGCCTAATGATTAAGAACATGTGTTTCTTCCTAAAAGATTACAAAATATGTATGCCTGAATAGTAAGACACAGGAACTTCTCTACCATATTTATTTTCTTTATAATAAGACACTAAAACTTCTCTACCATATTTATTTTCTTTTATGTATTCGAAAATAACGTGACAGAAAGTTAATTCAGTGATTTATTCCAAGAATCCACTGTGAAGAATCCAATATGACTGGAAAGAAAGTTTTGTCGTCATTATTATTGCATGGTAATCTAAATAAAGAACGTTAGTTGTTTTATTTTGAAAAAAATTTCGTAGATGTAACATTTATTCTTATTCTTCTATGTATTCCAAGATAACGTTCCAAGAAAATAATTCAATAAATAGATAATAATTTGCAAATGCCATATCTAAGCTATATTTCATCTAAGTAGCTTTCAATTTAAACTTATATCTAATGGTAAATTATATAAAAGAATAACAGTAATCCAAACTTCAAAATAATATTTAGAGTTAGTATAAAATGTGACATAATTTTCCTGTGTGGAAAAACATAGTTACCGAGAGTTCAAAACTCATGCATTTGAATAGAAAGTGGGTATACGAATGAGCAAGTAGATTTTTTCTAGAAATGAGGAAGTGAAGGTTGATAGAGAGCCACACAAAATTGAAAATTCATACCTTAACAAAATTGTTAGGTCCTTTTAAAGAAAACATATTTAATCAACTTTCATTGAAATATATGATAATCTCAACCCAATTTTATGAAAAGTAGTATACCATTTTTTACATAATTTCACATAATACAAATAGATAAATTTTACTTAAGTATTGTTATAAATATTTAACTACCCATTGAGAGATGGCCAAGTGATTGAGACAGGGCATCATCACAATAAAAAACCAAGTACAAATTGTAGTAATCCTAGAATCATGCTTTACATGAGGTAAAATTGGGGAACTCATGACTTGTACTATAGAAAAAAAAAACATTTACCCTTACCAAAAAATATATGATAAAAATTGACAAACTACATAAGCTTAAGCTTAGGGGTATATAATCCTTCTTGCCTTCCATATAGATAATGAAAATGATTGTTCCAAGTCTCATGTTGCTTCTCATCTTATTTTATAAGCCTTGATTGGAAAGACAAATAGGCTCGGGCAGAAATGTAAGAAAATAAAACATAATGAAACACAACGTAAGAAATAGAGAACATAATGAAACACACACATACATATCTCTAGACAATCAACACAATTATTTTCCTAGGAAATCCTTATATGGGAGACAAGCAACCCTGAAAAGTAATGATGCTCTAGACTCCTATTTCCCTAGGAAATCCTTATGGGAAAAAAACAACACTAAAATGTAAACATGCTCTACTCTCTCTTTTCTGGTATGGAAAATATGTGAGTACAAAGAAAGAGGTAATCTCTCTAGAGTTAGCTCAGACTTTTAGCGTGTAAGGTTGCTATAAAAACTTAACTTCATGCATTTTTCTCTCTAACTTCACACTCCTAGTTGTATTTTCAACTATGGAACAAAATACAATAACACAAAATGGAACTCTTATTCCTCCTAGTGGCCAAGTTTCCCTTTTTCATATGACCATATGCATCAATATTCAAACCCCTTACATCACAACATATGCAATTATTTATATCACAACATCTGCACTTGTGTCCATAGCTCTCACCACAGGGGCTTCACTCAATGAAGCTTTGACATATCGTGTGCGTTCGTGGCATATTAAAAAATAACCTTAATTTGACTACATATTGGAAAATACCTTTGAAAATCACATTATTTAGCCCCCTACCAATACGAACCCAATACACCTTCACAATTTAAAAAACCCCTCCTTTCCCATACTAAAGTATGTTCTTTTAAAACATGTTTTCTTGGTGATATGGGTGATTTAGAAATGATTGGGAGAGCGAAATTCATCATTTAATATGTACAATATGTTTGGTTGAATCCACATGAAAAACAAGACTCCCAACCGTGAGAAGAGGAAATTACATCCTATTTCTCCCCCCTAGCATAATTACCAATCCAGTTAGAATTTAACAGCCCCGAACTGGATTTTACTCTTAGGTACCGGAACCTCTACAAAGGTTTGACCTGGAAACATAGTTTTTCCGTAGGTTTCTCCACTGGTTCTATGTCCAACTTGGATAACCTACAACAACATCATTCTTTTCATTTTTTATATCCCCTCTTGGATAACCATAATATCTTGAAATGGAGCTAGCCAACTCAAATATAGTATTGCAAATCCCTGGCTAAGTTAGATGAGGATTACATATGGTCTTGAATGAGAATTTGGACTCTTTAGATATGCATACCAATTATGTTCATATAACACAAAAAATAGATGATTCAATACAAATGTCACATAGAAGTCATATTTATCTCATGGGCCTTCAACTTAAATTATATATCTAGCATTACATTAAGCTATAGGAGATAAATCAAAGAAGCATTTGAATGTAAATTAAACGTGTAATAATTATATGTCCTTTCTAGTTCAATAAATAGATAATAATTTGGCTCAACTATGCCTTGTACATGTTTTCCTTTAAACCTTTACTTTCATAGCACATTTTCATCAAAAAATTTATTTGTCAATTTGGACTCTTTAGATATGCGTACCAATTATGTTCATATAACACAACAAATAGATGATTCAATACAAATGTCACATATAAGTCATATTTATCTCATGGGCCTTCAACTTAAATTATATATCTAGCATAATACATTAAGCTATAGGAGATAAATCAAAGAAGCATTTGAATGTAAATTAAAAATGTGTAATAATTATGTCCTCATTTAATATGTACAATATGTTTGGTTGAATCCACATGAAAAACAAGACTCCAAACCGTGAGAAGAGGAAATTACATCCTATTTCTCCCCCCTAGCACAATTACCAGTACAGTTAGAATTTAACAGCCCCAAACTGGATTTTACTCTCAGGTACTGAAACCTCTACAAAGGTTCGACCTGGAAACATAGGTTTTCCTTAGGTTTCTCCACTGGTTCTATGTCCGACTTGGATAACCTACAACAACATCCTTCTTTTCATTTTTTATATCCCCTCTTGGATAACCATAATATCTTGAAATGGAGCTAGCCAACTCAAATATAGTATTGCAAATCCTTGGCTAAGTTAGATGAGGATTACATATGGTCTTGAATGAGCATTTGGACTCTTTAGATATATATCTAAAGAGTCCAAAAGCTCATTCAAGACCATATGTAATACATAGCCTCCTCATTTAATATATAAAACTTTAATCCATGTGCTTAACCTTAACATTGACACAAATGGAATACAATTTTACTCACCGCTTTATGATAGAAAAATATGCAGATGAATATTGCCCACATATCCGAAGTCAAAAGGGATAGATTAAAAAGGGATGCTCCGGTCATCTATAAAAGATAAATTAAAGAAGCATGACATATTAAAGTAATGTAAATTAGATATGCGTACCAATTATGCTCATATAACACAACAAATAGATGATTCAATACAAATGTCACATGCAAGTAATATTTATCTCATGGGCCTTCAACTTAGATTATATATCTAGCATAATACATTAAGCTATAGGAGATAAATCAAAGAAGCATTTGAATGTAAATTAAAAATGTGTAATAATTATGTCCTCATTTAATATGTACAATATGTTTGGTTGAATCCACATGAAAAACAAGACTCCCAACCATGAGAAGAGGAAATTACATCCTATTTCTCCCCCCTAGCACAATTACTAGTACAGTTAGAATTTAACAGCCCCAAACTGGATTTTACTCTTAGGTACTGGAACCTCTACAAAGTTTTGACCTGGAAACATAGGTTTTCCTTAGGTTTCTCCACTGGTTCTATGTCTGACTTGGATAAACTACAACAACATCCTTCTTTTCATTTTTTATATCCCCTCTTGGATAACCATAATATCTTGAAATGGAGCTAGCCAACTCAAATATAGTATTGCAAATCCCTGGCTAAGTTAGATGAGGATTACATATATGGTCTTGAATGAGCATTTGGACTCTTTAGATATGCGCACCAATTATGTTCGTATAACACAACAAATAGATGATTCAATACAAATGTCACATAGAAGTCATATTTATCTCATGGGCCTTCAACTTAAATTATATATCTAGCATTACATTAAGCTATATGAGATAAATCAAAGAAGCATTTGAATGTAAATTAAACATGTGTAATAATTATATGTCCTTTCTAGTTCAATAAATAGATAATAATTTGGCTCAACTATGCCTTGTACTCAACTATGCCTTGTACATGTTTTCCTTTAAACCTTTACTTTCATAGCAAATTTTCATCAAAAATTTTATTTCTCAATTTTTTTATTATATATTATGTTTTTTAATTAATTAATAATGGCCATTATTACCGAAAGGGATTTTACAAATTTATCTTTTATAAAATGAATTATGGGGGGCATATTGAGATGGTTATCTCACTTTTTACTGATTCTTCTAATATTCCTAGAATTTTATGAAAGAAAATATGAATTTGAAATGTTTGTATAAATTTAATGAGGATACATGAGTTGATTTGGAGAAGACCATCATCACTTATGTCTAGATTGAGACAAGGCATCATCACAATAAAAAACCAAGTACAAATTTTAGTAATCCTAGAATCATGCTTTACATATAAGGTAAAATTGGGGAACTCATGACTTGTACTATAGATAAAAAAAATTTACCCTTACCAAAAAATATATGATAAAAATTGACAAACTACGTAAGTTTAAGCTTAAGGGTATATAATCCTTCTTTCCTTCCATATAGATAATGAAAATGATTGTTCCAAGTCTCATGTTGCTTCTCATGTTATTTTATAAACCTTGATTGGAAAGAAAAATAGGAGGGCAGAAATGTAAGAAATATAAAACATAATGAAACACAACGTAAGAAATAGAGAAAATAATGAAACAAACACATACATATATCTCTAGACAATCAATACAATTATTTTCCTATGAATCCTTATGGGAGACAAGCAACCCTAAAAAGTAATGATGCTCTGGACTCCTTTCTCCCTAGGAAATCCTTATGGGAGAAAAACAACACTAAAATGTAAACATGCTCTAGAGTTAGCTACTGATTTTTAGTGTGTAAGGTTGCTATAAAAACTTAACTTCATACATTTTTCTCTCTAACTTCACACTCCTAGTTGTATTTTCAACTATGGAAAAAAATACAATAACACAAATTTGAACTCTTATTCCTCCTTGTGGCCAAGTATTTAACATAGTGTGATAGCCAATTCTCTCGTACCATGACCTGGTCAACATGATAGGTCAACTTACTAAAGGCATAAATTTTGAATGAACTTCATTTGATGTTTTTCTTGCACCTTGGATATGTCTTTAAGTGTAGAATAATGGTCAAGATTTCGGCACAAGGGATCATCGTTTGACCCCCAGAAATGTCATTTAATACCTCAAAATGACTCCAAAAGGTTTTTATACCCCAATTCTCCACCCACCATTAGAATGACCCTACAAGTTGATTCTTTCAGTTTTTTCACTCTATAAGCATCAAAATATAATATGACAAATATTTTTTTTCAGTTTTTTCAGTTGATCCATTTATGGTAAAGAAATCAAATAGTTCTATCAATTCCACCTTGCAACTCTAAGAGACATTGAATTAAATTTCATCTCAAGACAGGGCTTTGAGAGAACACTCTCAAAGCCAACCTTCATTATGGCTTTGAAACACATGGTAAGTATCAAGACTTAGCAACTTTATTTGCATAATTTTTTCTAGCATGGACCTTAATGTCATAGCCTTCTTTTGCCTAAATGAATGCAAATTTCCTTGCCATTTGGCTTGCGACATTCATAATTCATGCTCATGGAACATGATTGTGTTTCAATTGTGATAACATTTGCTGTATGCAGAAGCTAATAAAAAATGATCGAAAATGACATTTTTGCTCTGTTTTTTTGAAGATTTAAGGAAAATTACACTAAGTAGCTTCCAACCTCATATGACCATCATGTCAAACTCATCTTAGGATATTTTCCAAGTAGGAGCCACTTAAGTAAGCAATCTAGTATACATGACTTCAATTTCAATTAGCAGCAATGACAGTTCTAAGTATGGTGCAAACATTGCTCTAGATCCTTAATGGGGCATGTTTAATGACAATAATTTTGGGAGTGAGAGAGGGAGATGGTAGGAGAAAAAAATCAAGGAATCCTCGGGAAATTGAAAAATATATAACTAATAAGGTGGAATACATTTGTAACCTAAGAGAGAAACCTGTGAGGAAATGTGTGAAGTTGGTATTACACACCCAATTGGACAACCTCGAGGAGAAAACATTTCTCCCACTTTATTTGTTGGCATAACCTAGTAAGTGTTATTCACTAGCATGTATTTTGTAAAGGCCTTTCAACCTAGTTCCCATTAAACTCCATCCACCAGGTTGTAGAGGATTCCAAGCCTAATTTCATAAAAAGTAATTTGGGGGATGATCACATTGACTTGCTTGATGACATTTCTATGAAGATTAACTACCTTGAACTATTTTTTTGCGTAGGGAAAGAGACACATTCCCATGTCTAAGCATGAAAACTTTCTTTGATATTGTTAATGCCTCTAGTGTTTACTTCTACAAGTTCTATAGGCAGAGCCTGTAAAGGGCCAGGTAGCCTCTGGATCTCATCTTTTATGAAAGGTGACATATCTAGTAAATGCCCCTACAGTCAATCTCTGGAATGGATCTAAATAGAAGTTCTTCATTTTAATATCCGTAAAACACAACTACTTTAAGGTAAACTATGTACATGTGTCATTTCTTCCACAAACTAAAGTGTATAATTAGGAAATTTTATACCAAGTGTGCTCCCACCATGTAAAGCGCAATTTGGTGAACTTATCATTTTTATAATATCTTTTTCGATTAAATTTATTTTCACACATGATCAATTATTTCTTTGAAAGTTGTGTTCTACATAATTTGTGTACAGTAAATTACAAATTGATTTTTTGAAATCTATTTTGTGAATATCGACCAATAGATATATATCATGGAGGATGAAAGACGAAGATCAGCCGAATCCCATATGGAGTTTCAGGGATCAGAGGATGTTCACGGTATTTAAATATAATCTTAAATCTCCATACATGTGTGTACATATGGAATTGATTTTTTTATTAACTTTGTGAGTGAAATTAGTTGTTAATAAGTTTCATATTTTAATTTTTAGGAGGCAAGAGGAGAAGGGTTTCTACTCCATCCATGGAGCATGGCCAAGAATCAACTGGTCGAGGTATGAGTGGTAGAAGGTTGCGGGAAGGGGGTGATATTTATTCCCCCGAAGGCCAATCAACAACTGTTGGTTCTCAACAGGGTCACTGTGGGTCTGGTTCTCAACAGCGTCATTCTGGGGTTGGTTCTCAGCAGGGTCATGTTGGAGATGATGTTAACCAACAACATCAAGGTTGACATCAATTTCAATATTTTTTCATTAAATTTGTGCAACTTTTTTTACACGTGTTTTTTCTAATATACGAAATTATATATATATTGATGTAGAGGCTGAAAATGTTCGAGCCAGTGGTCAAAATAGACGCAGGGCAGCGCGCTACATTCAAGAAGAAGGCTGTCAACCCAACACAACTTATCCGGCTGAGATTACTGATATACCATGGGAAACGAACATGGCGGAATGCACCTTACAAAGGTGTCAAAGCCTTCATGCAAAATTGCAAAGAGATCTCGAGGCTTTGTCTCTACCTGCTGAGAGTAGACAAAGCCTCGAAATAATTACACATTCATTGAGTGAAATGGTAAAAGTGTACAAAAATTTGGGGCCAACGACTAATTCGTTTGTAGAAGTGATGAGAAAGAGAAAAGAAAAAGTGATAGGTCCCGATAAATGGCAGGACATAAAACAAAGAGTTTCAAGAGATGATGCTAAGTCAATGTTTAATTATAAGGAAGGGCCAAAAATAAAAATGTTGAAGGTGCAGTATTTCAAGCACCCAGAAAAAGCAAAATATTTGTATGATCGACATCTTGCGGCCTTTGGAAGGCTTCCATGGAACGATGAGGTTCCTGTTTATTTTGCACAAATGTTTTATGCAGAATTTTTTTTGGGTATGAAACCCGACTACAATGACCTTCCTTCAAAATTTTTTGGCCCGGGGAGAGGTCGATTATATCAATGTAAGGGCGCTAAGCGAGATGTGGAGTTGCCTCGCCCTGAGCCGCCATTGGTGAGTCGACCGTTTCGAGTCGAAACCCTGCGATCAGAGATGGATGCGAATTCTCAAATAAGTCGAGAAGCAAGAGATGTTATGATCGACAATGTTCATAGCGGATTGAGTGGAGTCGATCTTTGTTTAAATCGACAAAGAGCACGTGAAAATGCACATGCCAATTTTGTTTATCGTACAGATGAGGAGATTTACAACATGAATGTTGAAGATCTCTGAACATATGCAATAAATTGTTGCAATGGTCTGCAAGACCTAATTTTTCATGAGGAAGAGGGCACTGGAACAGTATGTGTTAGTGACCTTAGGGTTTGAAATTATTTTTACATATACATGTGTACAATTTGTAATAAACACATGTGTATGTACATGTATACATTTATTTGTATGTGTACATTAATCTAACAAAAATGTATGATTATATGTTAAAACACCATTTGCAGTTCTCAGGCATGATGCGTGATGAAAATGTTAATATTACGTTCGGGACCTCTGGCTCAAACGATGCAGATGGGTCCGACCATCATGATATGTTGGCACATGTATGTTAGTGTTTTTTAAGTGACTCTAAAATAAATAATTGTTGCCACACATGTACATGTATGTATATATATAATTTGATAAAATGTTTTAACAGGTACCGATTCCGTCTGATGTTTTTGGGATGGCGGTACCTTCTTCTTCCTTAGGAGATATACCTTATACTTCATTAGGAGATGTGCCACAAGTATGGACAATTTTTCACAAGTTCAAAATTTATGTTTAAAAGTTTTATATATATATATATATATATATATATATTCTACCTCAAAAAGTTTCATTAAAAATTGAGATATATAGAGAGAGAGATCTATATTTTGAGTTATTTAAAATTTTTTGAATTTAGGTTCCTATAGAAGATTTTTTTAATCCGGGGACTCTAGCGACGGAGATAGGAACATCCACAGCATTTGAACAAGTTGTCTTTAGTTCCTTTTTTTAATATTATTGAAAATAAGTTTATATATGTACACGTGCATTTTCATTTGAAAGTTTTTAATTTATATAAATTATATATATATATATATATTTACATTTAACTGTACATGTATATTGTATAGTTTACCACTGCAGATGTTTCTATGGGAGAACCTGTTCATCAAATGGAGAGGGAACCTTACGAGGTATTGCATGATTTTTTTGTTATATTTTGTTTTTTACATGAAGTTCTAGATATGTATATTCTCATTCATTTTTAAAACTTCAAATTTTAATGTTCAAGTACATGTGCATTGTGTATGTAGGTTTCCTATTCACAGGATAGGGCGCGGACTGAGACCCAGACGCTAGATCCTCCATTTGATGGACATCATTTACAGTAGATTTGATTTTAAAATTTAGATGGTTTTAAAATTTGTTAAACTTGATATAGTTTGATACTCAAGTGAGATTTACAATTTTTGGACATATTTTATTACATTGTTATTATATAATTTGTTTTATTTAATTTTTGGATGGTTTTAGTACTTTTGGCATGTGAATGTGAAGTAATGTTGCCATCTGAACTAAATTTGGCATGTGATGTTTAATGTTAAATGTTTTTGTTGGATAGTTGAATTATAATTGGCATGGCATGTGAAGTTTTTAAAACTCAAGTTTTGGATGGTTTCAATCTACATTTTGCATGTGATATTTAATGAACTTTAAATGTTTAATGTTTTAATGTTGTACAATATATAATCAAAAGGTTTTTAAAACTTAAAGTTTTGGATGGTTTCAATCTACATTTGGCACATGTGGTAAATTGAAATGTTACTTGTAACAAGACAATCCCCATTGATTTCATTGTATATGTTGATTTCTAATTTGATATAATTGCATGTATGATTGTACATTACTTGTAAATTCATTGGATTAATAGTGTTCATTGATTTCAGTGTAAGCGCAAAAAATTATTGACAATGTAGAAAGATTTTTGTGTTATAATAATTAAACCTAATAATATTGGAGAGAAAGAGAGACTTGAGGTATGGTGTTTACTACAAGAGTTCGAGCTAAATATTTAAATGGTTTATGATTTATGATTTTTACTTTCTTTTTAATATAATCGATACGGAAATATGACAAAACTAATAAGGGTGACAATAAGAATGGAAGAAGAAAATAGTTTAAGATTCATCACAATAAATGCTATTTGTAATTGATTACATTCTAATTATTCACATTCTATCATTCAATATTATTACATTGTCACTTTGCATTCAAAAATTTTATTCGATCATTTTCCATTATTAAAGTTATTCTACAATATTTATCATCTCAAAAAATTGAGGTAACTAAGAAAATTTAAAATTAAAATGACTTGATAAATCTCAAACATATTTAGCATATTTAAAATGGTTATATTAATATTAGATGTATTTACATATTATTGATAAAATTAATCATATGTTTCTCATATTATCGATAGTTTTTCCTTGGTTGCACATGATTGAAACCAACTTAGATCCATCTTAACTACGGATCTATCAAGCGCTGAGAGGGATCAAATCTCCTGAGGTGCAAACCTTTCTTCAAGTTTTGCACTCAAAAAAGAGGTTTGCACCTCTAGATATTTGATCCCTCTCGGCGCTTGATAGATCCATAGTTATGATGGATCTAGGAAAATAACTTTCTAAAAATAAGTAAGGGAAAAGCAGCATAGAGAACAATTAGGAGTAGATTTAGGGCATAGGGAACAATTAGGAGTAAATTTAGGAACATGTGATAGTTGGGTGAGATAAAATCATATATTTTAATAAAATAATGGGAATTTGTAGGAGATACAAATAGTGGATATGACATGTATTTTGGTGAATAATCAAATTTATGGAATTAAACAATTAATTATTTTTGTATGTGAAAACAAGATTCACACCTAATCCTCACCTAAAAGACTAAATTAAACACATTATTATTAAGGGGACAAGGAGCTTTCTAGGTTTTGAGCTCCCCATTGTTAGATGAGTGTCGTAATGGCATTCTAAGTATTTTTGTGAGAACTTATGATATTGTGATATTCTAATTACGAAATAGTGATCATGAGTACACACTGGATAATGTAGTAGATAGGAACTTTTTGATAAGGGGAGATAAGGGATGTGACCAAATTCCCATCAGTGAAAAAAATTTTCTTCACCTTCCTATAACTCCATTGTAGCTTTGGGGGCCAAAGGTAAGAAGAGTACCTTGGAATTTCTTGGGTGAAAAACCAAGTGGGTCACCAACTTTGGTCTAGTGCATTGGAATTCATTAAAGAATTGGTCATTGGAGCTGCTTCAAGCTAGGAGTCAGCATCGTCACCAACCTACATTGAATATTTTAAACTCCCTAGGGTGAATGATACTTTAAATTGATTGACAGTCCAAGACTTTCGAATTTTTCCGAATGCCAAATGATCTTACAAAGCTAGTATTTATAATATCCTAGTAGGTCATTCGGTGACAACTTTTACCGAAAACTTGAAACAAAGAGAATCTATCCTTGGCTAGGACATCATGTAAGATGTCCGCCATAAACAATAAAATTGTACTTAAACGCTGAGATTCGGGCAAGTGGGGACAACCACTTGTTATCTCGTCCCTTGGAGGCTAGGCCATATGGGGACCGAATCTGACCTTACAAAATAAAGTGAAATAATTTGTACCATACGGTCGGAAAACATATACAAGAACAATTAATATACAAGAGAAATTAATTTCATTCTAGAATATATATATCCAATACATATAACATTTTTCATCAATGCACATGTATAGAAAAGCTACTTTCAGTTGATACTAGAGCACGTGCTTGTACCCAAACAATTTGTAACATGTGAAAACCACAAATAACATAAGCAATTCAATTTTTAGTTGAGTATTGGAAGTTCTAAAACATATTTAATCCAAAGATAATAAATTGTTGGACACTTCACTGAAAAAAATTCTAATGGAATTCCATCTTCAATAATCCGTTCATGATCGGATTTTGACATTTTCCATTTCTTAATTTTCGATTTTTTCTTTGATTGAACTTCTATCAACTTTATGGGTGCTGCACACACCAAGTGACTATATTGACAACTTATGGAATCAGGTTCATAGTCTTCAAAGTAAACAAAGTATCCACTTTGATGAGTTTGTCTTAAAAATAACCCTTCAGTATAATAGACCCTCTATCATACTGAAGTCCGTGATCATTATAGTCTTGTAATAATTTCATTTTTCGTTCAGTGCAACGCATAAAATAATACTTCACATTTTCATCATTGTCAATAGGTGCAATTATAGCAAAAACATCTCCTGCACAATAAAATAGAAATTTAACATTTAATTATGCATATTTAAATTTATTTCTAGATCTTTAAATCATTAGAAAGTAATTCAAATGTTACCTTCTCTAACAAGATCAAAAACTCGATCACCATCGGATGATATTGTAGTTTCCTCTGATTTCATTTCTTCAAACATTGCAACAGACATTTTTCCCTTTGTATTTAGCTCTGTATGTTTCCAATCGTTCACATACATTTTGTTTTCACAAACGTCATTGTATTTTGTGTTGTCTATGCAAACATCACAAAAACAAGAATATTTTCTTTTATCCAATGCAAACACATTTCTGGACAACTTTGTTTGAATTGAATGCAATTTTCGAGTCCCTTTTATTGTTTCAATGTCATTTCCAATTGATCTATCTATGTATTCGATTCCAATATGCCAGAAAAACCTTTATATGGAAAATTAGAAAAATAATTTGTAAATATGATATCAAAATACAATTAAAAATAATCATTGCATGATAAATGTACAATGTTTAAAATTAGCTTTCCAATATAAATTAAATTGAATGTACCTTCGCACTTCTCTTGATGGGTTTTTCTCATGGCTTAGAGCAGCGATGCACCATTGAACAACTTCTTCAACGTTCACAAATCGGCGTGCAGAGTGGTTCATTTGATATCTTCGAAGTACTCATTTTATGCATGCTCCCGCACCGTCATGTTCTCCTTTTCCATGGCCAGTCTCGAAGAAATTCCAACAATGTTTAATGCAGGTTTTCTTATGAAGACAACACAACCAAAAAAATGATCGTGCAGATTTGAATTGACCTGCGCATCCGTCTGACCATATCCAATGTTCATTGAATGTTATTCCACGATTTTTCAATGAATCATAAATTTCTCCAAAACAATGTTGTACAAAACATGTATCATGTGTACGATCGTCACTGATATAAAAGTGATATTCTTTAATGATATGTCGATTTTCACTCGTGCTTTCTATATGATCGACATTTTGTTCAGCATGTCTATATAAAATATGGACGAGCATGGAGACTTGGTCAGAGTGATAGTATTCACTCTGAATTTCTTTTTGTGGAACAAATGTGTAGTTTTCTGCAAAATCAATCACTGACAAAATGGTCCCTGGTGGAAAAACTTCACGAGATTTTTTGAATTGCAAGTCTTGCCATCAAGCTCTATGGCAATGCTTGGTGTATTTGTAAATTTCTGCCTCAAACTTTCTCAAAAAGTCTATCAGAAAAATTTCGTCTTCTCGTAATTTGATTCTTTTAACACTATTTGCACCTTGAATCGATGAACTGATATATTCATATCTCTTCCATTTCACTTTCACGTTAGACAATGATTGATCATTTATATCAATACGATATTTGTTTTGAAATTTAATCAAATTTCCACAATCATCGCATATTTTACCACCAACACATTTCTTTTTGTAAAATAGTTCATCGCTTTCTCTTTCACATAGAATTTGAGATATGAATTCACGGATAGTGGAAGGAGGAGGTGAATCCTTCCATAATGTTCTACCGAAATCAAGGATTGTGTCATAATATAACTCAAATTCCACATGATAACGACAACAACAAGTGTCGCGTACGGTGATAGGTTTTACATACCATGGTTTTTGTTGAACAAAAGCACTGAGTGAAACTTGAATTTGACGATTCTTTTCTTTGAACTTGTTGAATAACTCTATTTGGGTGGTTTCCAAGAGATGTTTTTCATGTTCTTCGTATTGATTTCGTTCTATTCTTCTTCTCATCACATGTCTTGCAGTCGGTGAAACACGCTAATTGTTCTTCCAATATTCATATATTATTTTTTTAACATCTTCTCCAAGTCTATCTTTGTATGGTTGCCTACAAATAGCTCTCCAACAAGCGAGTTCATCATTTACATCTATTTGCAGTCGAAATTTTCGATGTTTGTGCAGATTTTTTCACGAGGTTCCCAGTGCTCGTGCCATAGATGTTATCAAACGATTCTCTTGAGTACTTGGTGAAACCATTGCCATCTGTATTCCTCTACGTACATTTGAAACATCTTTATCTCTAGATCTCTTAATTGACTTTATAGCACTACTCATATTTTTTATCACCTCTTCCTTCATTTTTTTATCTTTGGTTGATTTTCAAATACCCAATAGTGTCGTAGCTTCTTTTAATTTCTTTAATGATAGGAGACCTTTCAACATTTGAGCCTGAACTGTCACCCGCTCATTTAAGAAATACTTTTCAAAAATGCAGTTAACACGATATCGTATAACATGGTCAAGTTTTTTATCTCCATATGTGTGAGTGTCAACATTTTCTAACATCTCATTATCGATAGTGATTTCATCTGTACATATTCGAAAAAATAGTACATATTTAATAAATCACTAAATTAATAAATATGTCAATAAATATTAGGAAAATTTTAAATATATCAATAGATCATAATATATACATTTACATACCCGCTTCAATTTCTGCTTGAGGTTGATTTTCTTCTTCAATATTTTGAGGAATATCTCTGTCTGTTTACATTAAACAAAATATTTTTCAAATTAGTTCATCAAATAAAAATTAAGCTTCACATTTTACATTAGAAAATTTTTAAATATATCAATAGATCATAATATTTACATTTACATACCTGCTTCAATTTCTGCTTGAGGTTGATTTTCTTGTTCAATATTTTGAGGAATATCTCTGTCTGTTTACATTAAACAAAATATTTTTCAAACTAGTTCATCAAATAAAAATTAAGCTTCACATTTTACATTAGGAAAATTTTAAGTATATATCAATAGATCATAATATTTACATTTACATAGCTGCTTCAATTTCTGCTTGAGGTTGATTTTCCTCTTCAATATTTGAGAGGGCTTCTAATTTTCTTTTGCGAGATTGTTTAGTCTCTTCTCTACGTGTCTCAGGGTCTCTTTTTCGATCATATTTTCTCGCACAATTTCTTCGATTTCCCATGATAATAGGGTATGAAGCTCAAAAAATTTCCTTCAAAAAATTGGACAATAACTCAATTACAAAAAATATCACAAAAGATTTAATTTAAAAAAATTGAGTGTAAATTTTTTGCAAAAAATACATATTCCAATTCAAAACATTTACTTTAAAAAATTTGAGAGAAAAATGTCGTATAAAAATGAAACGAAGCTCAAAAGATTTACTTCAACTCAAAACACGTACATACCTCCAAGAAATGTATTTTGAATGTACGTCCAAGAAATTTTTTACAATTTTTTCCAAAATCACGCCGCCTCTAAGAAATGTCCTCCAAAAAAATTCTTTAAACCCAAAATTGTAAAATCAACCAAGAAATGCTCTTAAATCCAAATTTTGAAGAAAATTTTTTGAACCCAAACCAAGATCTTTGTAAAATGAGAAGAAGTGTGCGAAATGTGTGAAAATTGTGAATCATTTCGCGCCAATTTATATTGACGCGAAATGTGTTTTAGTAGAGGGCTCCGCAAAACTCTCCGGCTGACTCTCCGGCTGACGGAGAGTTACACAATAGTTTGGCCGAACTTTTGATCAAAAGTTCGGCCGAACTATTAAGACATTAGATTCAACGGGTCTTAAGCGGAAAACATAGTTCGGCCGAACTTTATTAGAAGTTCGACCGAACTAACGCGTCATCAATTACGCAAAAACCAGATTCTGAATACGGTTCTGAAACTTTGGACTGATTAAACTCCATGAAAGGTTGTTAATTAACTGTCGAAACCAAGACAAGCATTTTCAGAATTGAATCTAATTTCATGAAATATAACTTTTATGGAATTTCATAAACGTTTAATAATTTTAACTATTTTTCTAATAAAATGGGTGCAAACAATTTCTGAGGGTCACTGTGATTCAGTGAAATCAAAATTTTGTATCTCCCAAAATACATTGTAAAAAAAATTGAAAAAATTATGGGGCATTACATTGGTCCGTCATCTCTAATGGGTAGCTTTTAGATTTTTAGTTTATAACTTATATGTTAAGAAATTTCTTGCGACACAAAACATATCCAAAATACGCAGTTTTTTGTATTGGACCAGTTCAAAAAATTCTAGTAATTATGATATGCATCCATTGGCTTTGTAAATATGACTAAAACAAAGTAGACTCTATCTAGATTGTTGTAACACATTTTTTTTTTTCAAAAACACAAATTTTCAATGAATACAACTTTGTGTCATAACATGACTTCTTATGAATCCTTTGATTGTTAAGAAACACACACTCAAAAAAACGCTAAGTTGACATATCAAATCTTCATAAAAAAATTTCAAAAAATAAGTAATAGAAAGCTCACAAAATTTCTCACAACTTTTATTTTTATCGCAAAATGAAATTCTACATAGAAAAATTGTTATAGTTTGCAGAAAGTTGAAGAACCGAAAAAAATGAAAATTTTTTCTCAAAAAAGGGCAAAAAGTGTAACCCAGCTTCACATTTTCACCCAACTAATGAATCTATTTGGCACTATAATTATGGATTGATGGTGACAAAGAAGAGAATTAAAATTTGATATCAACTCTTAGTTGATGATGAGGCATCCAAGTCACTAACTGTCTACTTTCTTTGTGCATTCTGCTCCAACAATTCTGCAAAATTGGGGTCCAATTATACCTTTGTATTTATCAATCCGAAATAGATATGTAAAAAGTGAAAGAGGATATTGTAGATACTTATGTTGTTCAGATAAAACTCTCTCAGCGCAATAAGATTCTTCTCTAGCTAGCCATAATATGCTTTGCAACAAGATGTGAAAAAAAGAGATTTGCAAAGTCTGAAAAATAGGTTGTAAATATGTGCGTGTATCTCTCATTCTATAATACCTATGAAAAAATTGAGATAGTTTTTTGTAGATGGGTCTCTTAGGAATACAAAAATCCTTTCATGTTGTAATATATATTTTTGATTAGCCACAATCTTCTCTGCAAACTGATGACTTAACATGAATTTTCTGTAAAAAGTGCTTTCCAATATGGTTTAATATTTCCAAATCCACAATTGCTGTTATAAAAGAGACAAAGGTTTTTGTAGATGGACATCTTAGGAACATAAAACTCCTTGAGTTTGGAAAAATTCATCTTGGATTGGACACAATAGTTTCTGCAAAACTATGACTTAAACATGAAATTTCTGCAAAAATGTCCCTTCCTACTCTATTTTCATCTTTTAACCCTTTTTTTCTCTTAACTGTTTCAACTTTGACTTTGGATAAACTTCATTGTTGTTGGTGAAAGTATTTTCATCTTTGTTTACCATTTACTTCCTCTATATTTACTTTTACTGTTTTACCTCAACTACTCTGTTACTCTGTTTTAACCTTCACTCTTACTTTCATCTGATACACTTTAACTTTGATGCTCTTTGACTATTCTATTTTCACTGTCACTATGAATAGTTACTTTACTTTGAAATTTTCACTGTGCAATTTCATTACTCTCTTATCTCTCTCTGACTTGATTTTATCTTTCTTTGTATACAAATTTTTTTTTTGAATGAAGCTTTTGAATTAAAATCTGAGAATTTGGAACTAACAATTTTGTCAACTAATATTGAAACTGTTGGCCCAATTTGATATCCTTGGAATAATATGCAACAATCAAAAAATTTCATTAATAAAACCTTGGTCTAAAGGGAAGCCAATAATGATTTTTAGGGAATAGGGAATATAGTGAAAGGAGTTCTAGCCATAGCAGGGGTTTTCTCGCAATTTTGACCTTCAGGTCTTACGAACTCTATTTTTTAGGTTTTTTGTACAGTTATGTAAGTTTAGACTATTTATAAAATTATTTTTGGCTTAAAACAGGTAGAATACGGTTCTATCCTTGAATTTATCCTTCAATTCTATACTCTAAGGCATTTTGATAGGTTCTGCAATATCATTTCTGGTCTTTGAAGGCTTTATGCAGTCTTTCAATAGTCTTTAATAGCAAATTTGAGCTTTTCACTAGTTTTGGGCTTGAAAATGAATCACAAGCTTGGTTTCTTTACTCCGGAGGATCAATATAGTCGGAGAATGTAGAAAAGGGATCAATGAAGCAATTTCGGGTTTATTAGGCGTTTTTAGGGTTAATTTAGTGTGCAATAAATGAATGTCAAATCGGGCAATGGCGGTTTCGGGCTTCAAAGGACATAAACCGCAAGTGGTTATCGCCCGCCCCATTGGCCGTAAGTGGTTTCGGGGCTAACCCATGCTATCCAACATGAATCGACCACATGGAGGAGAGATAAAGATTCAATATCACTCATTTTGCGCAAGTTTGAGATGAGTTTGATCGAGCATGTTTTTTGTGCGATATTGGTTTTCATCTGTCAAATCTCGGGGTTCGATTTCGAATGGCCCAGACCTCTTGGGAAGTTACATTGGGATGGAGGAGTGGGACTGAGGTAGTTATATGCAGTGGGGTTGAGTTTTAAACTTTAGAAATAAACATTTATAACGTTTAAACTTTGTATTATATGGTTGGCGGAGGGGTAAGTAATATGTGTTTTAATTAAAAAATTTAACAAAGGTTTTAACTAATAACGTTGGCGCAAGTCTTATTATATAGTTTTTAAACATTTTTCATTTGTTTAATAACTATAGGGGGCAGGGTATTTTTATATAGATACGTTTAAAACCAATGGGAATATGGGAAGGTTCTATTTCATCACGTGGGGTAAAATAACATTTGTTTAAAACATTAAATAGTGGGTTTTTTTTGGGTTATTAAAATACAAAGGATTTAATACTATACGAGTGGGACTAGTTTTAGGGATTTAATAACTAAATTAGAAATTAACATGGAAAAAAGGTGTAACGTAGGTAAATGAATAAAATACATGTTTTAACAGTAAGTAAAGTGTAAATAAATCATAGTTGTCCCTTTTGTATTTTTCACAGTTAGACTTACGATAAAATGCATTTTATGGTTTTTTTAGTGTTTTTGAATGGAAACAAAATTAGTTATTTAGTGTTTTACTTTTACTAAGTAAAAATGGGCTTTTAATTAGGGAAAGGGATTATGATTAATGGATGAAGGGTAAATGCTGATGAATATGGGTTTTGTGTAGGAATTCAGTATTTTTAAATCAATCAGTTATCGAGCCTTGGGTCCGGTCCCAACAAAAGTCAGAGAAATGCTCTGAGCCTTTTTAACTAATATTTTTGAATACTGAGTCATTATAGGGGAAGGGAAATTAGGAATTTTTCCCAATGATGCTTTATTACATGCTTTCACAACTGATTTCTACCTACCCATCATTATTTTAACATTTTTTACTTCATTTTCATGGGTGCATTTAAGCTTGCAACCCTAAATCCATTTTTCTTTCAAAGAATAAATCTATCTAAGTCTAACCTTTTTTCATCTGAGGGCTCAATTAAAATATTGAGCTCCTCATTTATTCTATAACTATCTATTGATTTATCAAGTTTAAACAGTTTGACAGATCTTTATTCTCTATCTAACAACATGAAATTTAAAGTATGAGAGGTCAAGTTTAAACTGTTTGACCATCATGGATTGTGGCATTTAGGACAAGCTGCACACAATATTATTGGGGTTCATGTTTAATATTCTTTTGATCTTTGTTTCTTTTTTTACTTTGATTATTCTTTTAGGACATACCCTATTTTAATTTTTTAATTTGGGAGTACATTTGCAGAAAGCAAAGGTATGCACAATATTTCAAGAATTTTAATAGAGTCAAATCAAAATTATGAATCCTATATTTATAGGATCCTAACACAAGGGTTGATGAATTCCATTTTCAAACCCTTCCTTAGAAAATTTGTGCTAGTATTTTTTGATGATATACTAAACTACAGCAGGTCTTGGAAAGATCATGTTCAACAAGTTGACAGGGTGCTCAAACTATTGGAGGAGAAACAATTATATGAAAAAACATCCAAATGCTTCTTTGGAGTACAAGAGGTGGAATATCTGGGTCATATTGTATCTCACGAGGGTGTTAAAGTATACCCTAACAAAATTAAAGCCATTAAGGAATGGAAAGTTCCCACAACCATAAAGCAGTTGCGAGGATTTCTCAGGTTAACAGGGTATTATCGCAAGTTTGTTAAGAATTATGGGAGAATAGCAGCACCTCTAACAACATTATTGAAGAAAGATGCATTTTTATGGACTCCTGAAGCAACTAAGGCCTTTGAACATCTTAAAGAGGCAATGTGCCTAGCACCGGTCTTAGCTACGCCAGACTTCACAAAAACCTTTATTGTGGAATGTGATGCCTCAAGAAATGGAATTGGTGCGGTTTTAATGCAGGAAGGAAGACCCATTGCTTTTGAAAGTCATTCAATCAAAGGAAAGTATTTACAGAAACCTATTTATGAGAAGGAAATGTTAGCAATACTGCATGCACTAAAGAAATGGCAAACTTACCTAATGGGAAGACACTTCAAGGTAAAAACTGATCATGATATTCTTAAACACTTTTTGGAACAAAGACTATCTTCAGAAGAGCAGCAAAAATGGGTCACAAAGATGTTGGGTTATGACTTTGAAATCATCTACAAAAAGGGAAGCTAAATGTTGTTGCAGATGCACTCTCAAGAAAGGATGAAGAGGTGGAAGCATTGCTTTGTGCCATTTCTATTATCCAACCAGATTGGATAACCGAAGCAAGGGATGAATGGAAGAAGGACGAGGAAGTTTGGACACTCATTCAAAAGTTGCAGTAAGATCCTAGCACATCTGTTACATTTAGTTGGAAAAATGATTCTTTATGGTGCAAATATGGCTTATATATTTACAAGAATTCCCAACTAAAAAAAAATATTCTTTTGGAATTTCACACTTCTCCTTTAGGAGTACACTCGGGATTTTTAAAAAATTACCACAGGGTGAAGAAAGAATTTTTTTGGGATGGCCTTAAATCTTATATTCAAAATTTTGTGGTGGAATGTTTGGTTTTCCAGCAAAATAAAGTTGAGATAATTAAGACCCCAGGTTCTCTAAAACCTTTATCCATTCCAAGTCAATGTTGGGAGGATATAAGAATGGATTTTATCATAGGTTTACCTAAGTCCCAAGGAAGGAGTGTCATCATGGTGGTAGTTGATAGAATTACCAAGTATGCACACTTTTTTTCATTATCTCATCCATTTAAAGAAAGTATAGTGGCTACTGCATTTATGGAAACAATTCAAAAGCTGCATGGAAACCCGAAGATTATTGTAAGTGACAGAGATCCCATTTTTACAGGAAATTTTTGGACGGAATTATTTTCTTGTTTGGGTACTCAACTAGCTCATAGCTCATCTTATCATCCTCAATACGATGGTCAAAAAGAGATAGTGAATAAATGTTTGGAAGGATATCTTAGTTGTTTTGTATCTGATAACAAAGCAAAATGGGTCAAGTGGTTACCTCTCGCTGAATGGTGGTCTAACACTTCCTTCCATACTGCAACAAAAATTACCCCATTTATGGAACTTTATGGATATCATCCACCGTCCATCACATCTTCTTTAAGGGAAAATTCTAGGGTTTAAGTAGTGGAGGATCACATCAAGCATCAACAAGAAGTTCTCCAACTATTAAAGGATAACCTAAATTTGGCACAAAATCGAATGAAGCAACAGGCAGATCAACATCGCAATGAGAGAAGTTTTGATGTGGGGGACTGGGTATTTTTACTGCTACAACCATACAAATAAATGTCCCTCAAGCAAGCTAAGAAGGATAATAAATTATCACCAAAGTACTATGGTCGTTACAAGGTGTTGCAAAAGATTGGTACTATGGCATACAAATTGGAGCTTCCTGCTTCTTTGCGAGTGCATCTAGTTTTCCATGTTTTATGTTAAAAAAGGTTATAGGGGACAAATTTCCAGTTCAAACAATATTGCCAGAACTTGATGAGGAAGAAAAAAACCATATTGGAACTTGAAGCAGTCACAGAAACAAGAACTCGACAACTATGAAATTGATCAATTTCGGAGTATCTCATCAAATGGAAGAACTTACCCATGGAAGATTCTACATGGGAGGATGAGAATTTTCTACAAAATCACCCAGAGCTACTCAAGCATTGAGTAAAACACCTTTTTTAAGGAGAGGAGCATGTTAGGTCCTTATATTACTAGTATAGTCCCTTATTGTTGTTAGTGTAACCCCCTTATTGTTATTGTTGTACCCCTGTAACCCGCATATTATTATTATTGTGCCCTTAAATTATTATTGTTAGGTTGGCTAGGATTACATTGTGGCCCCACTAGGATTAAATTGTGGCCCCATGGACTCCTATATATAGAAAGGAGTTTTTTTCATTTGTATCATCCAAGAATTGTTCATTTATGTAATGTATTGGAGGTTGCCCCCTCGAAGTGGCTATTTCTAACGCATTGATATCTCTTTTCTTCTATTTTTGGAGCTGGTTTCGTAACACCTTAGCTATTCAAATTCTCTCTAGAACTATTTTATTCTCCTTTGTCGACCCATGACCACTATGCATGCTCATTTTCTCTTCTACAAATTCTTTAACCACAATTAACTAAACATTTTTTCCAATCAACAATGACAACAAATTCCCTTCCTTTAACACTGCACAATATCTAAACCAAATATCTCCAATATTTCAAAGAAAAAAGAAATACCAACCAATGTATCAAATTAAATCACACCATCGCTTCCAATTCTTTGGTTTTCATTTTATTTTTTTTAAATAGTGATTCTCAGTGGATGGCGTCTTCTTCAAAACTGATGGGTATGCAAACACATTCTTATGCACAACTCCAATCTCCACTTACGCCATTTCAAAACTTTATCACACTTCTTGATGGAAGGTGGCTCATTAGCACATAGCATACCAATACTCCAGAGGCCAATGCCTTACGCCCCTCAACTCTCACAACCCGAGCTCAGATTTGAAGACTCATCTCAACAGATTGCTTGTTTCATTACCATAAGTTGCAATTTATACACTAGTTGAGCTACAGATTGAATAGTGAATTGCAACTACTCTCACTGAGTATTAATTATGAACCATGTACCACTGACTATGGAACAATCATTGTGGAAACATGAATACATTTCGTCGTCGCATGAACAAGGTCGTGATTATTGCTAACAATATCTTAATTTTTTATAACTTTTATAATGGTGTCTTGTTTACATCTCAAATCTCAAATGAAGTATTTCGTTTATTAATCGAAATTTCAAGGATATTTGAGTGAATACATATAAATAATTACATTTACTAATATTGCAATTTGTATAGGAAATATATATGAATTTTTAGGAAATCAATTAAATTCAATAGCACCATTTTTCAACTCACAAATTCCATTCTTCATAGGCATGAAAATTGTAAAATTGTTTTATAATGTAATTATTTTTCTTATTTAGGTTTAATTGTTCAAATAATTGCATTGATTTTGTTAATGATAAAAAAAAATATAGTGTTATTTTATGGATATCACTAAAATATCTAATTAAAAAAAATAATAATAATTATTTAAAACATCCAATATCATAATGTTCCATAAAATTAATATAATTTACAAGAATATTTTACCATAATAGCTATACTTCTAACTGCACAGCTGCATTATGAAGCACAATTCCATCATACCATCTACAATATATATATATATATTATTTTTAAACAGAAATAAACGTTTAAATTGGACACTAATATTTTAGTGTTGAATTTTTTATAGTAAGAAATCATGTGTACATCAAATCAATTTTGAGCCCTCGTACTTATTGTAGTGTCTTCATATCAAGTAGGTATAATGTTATGAAACCAACTCAAAAAATAGAAGAAAAGAGAGATCAACGCCTTAGAAATAAGCCACTTCGAGGGGGCAACCTCCTTTACATTACATAAATGAGAAATTCTTAGATGATACAAATGAAAAAACCTCCTTTCTATATATAGGAGTCCATGGGGTCAGAATATAATCCTAGCCAACCTAACAATAATAATGTAAGGGCACAATAATAACAATATGGGGGTTCGAGGGGTATAATAGTAACAATAAGGGGGGCTACACTAACATAATAAGGGACTACACTAGTAATATAGGGACCTAACATGCCCCTCTCCTTCAAACAAGTGTTGTCCTCAACGCTTGATTATTTCTTGATGTTTCTGTATAAAATTCTCATCCTCCTATGTGGAATATTCAATAGGAAATTTCTTCCACTTGCTGAGATACTCTGAAATTAATTGATTTCGTAATTTTCAAGTTCTTGTTTCTGTGACTGCTTCAAAAATTATTTCGCTGTGATGTTGATCTTCTTCTTGTTTCATTCGATTTTGCACCAATGTTAGGTTATCCTTTGTAAGATCCAAAAACCTAATAATTTAGTTAGATCTAGCACATTATAGTGTCCTCAATAAAATGTCATTCAGTAAAAGAACATGAACATAGACTAGATCTGGAAATGCAACATTTTATTTATATTATTAACTGAAAACAAAGATACACGCCCACACAAAAATATCTGAGCCTTTTCAGTGGCTACTCATTAAAACATACAACTAATACTGAAGCACAATCGTGGACCCTCAATGGATCCAATAGACAAATTCACCACGGGGTTTTCATCCTGGGATCAATGCTAGAACTGGCCATGCCAAGTTCTCAACCTAAACAAAATAAGGTAGATAAATTAGAATGAATCTAAATTCCTAGCTTCTATCTCCTTTTATAGGCTTGATGGACCTTATTTTATTATTTTTCCTTGAAAACCATTAACAAATACCATGGGTCGATACCATGGGAAAATACCACAATAATACCATGGACCGTTTCCGTCCACTTTGATCGGATCAAGAGAGGGAATATTACAAATCCTCCTGCCCAAAGATTGCTTGTCCTCAAGAGATCCACTTATATCCACAACAAAATAATTTTTACATTGATACTAGGATCCCATACAACCCGATGTATTGTTCCATCCCTCCATGTTGAATGGTCCTGAATGGATCCTTTGATGCTTGGATCCCAAACAATCCTCTCACAAATTCTTCCCTCGATAGATTTACTTGGATCACAAACAATCCTTTGGCAAATCCCGCCCCAAATGGATTCTCCTGGATCCCAATGCCACCTAAATCCTAGGACCTATGGGTTATGGTACCATTTCAACCCTCCATCGCTGCCCGCGCCAAAGGGCCCAAGCTATAATATGCCCTTGGCTATGAGTATCCTCCCAATAATGAACCCATCAATAGAATACCAACTCATAATATCTCACCAATCCATATTTGGGGAAGGATGAATATATAAAAATATACTATGTTGATGTTGTTAAATGCTCAATTCATGCTTCTCTAGTTGGTTACCCAACATGATGCATTTGGAGAACTCTACCCAACTCTTCCCAATGTATAAAGGTGGGTTGGTGGTGTCGCAAGCCTTATCTATGTATTCCTGTAGAGAGCTGCTATGGCAATCCCAATTGTACTCCTCATGCTGCCTTGTGAGGGACTTGAGTTGTTCCTCAACACTAGACAACTTGGTTGTTGATTTGGCACATACCCCTATGAGTTCCTAAATTTTTCTGTTCTCCTGTAAGATAGTTTCTCAGACTGTCTAGAATATTTTCTTCAACAACATAAGATCTGTCTTGAAATGCATGATCCTCTCCCAGAAGTCTTTCATTGGAAATTCTAGTGCCCTGTGGAATTTATTTGTATTTGACTGCACCAGATGCCCCACAATCACTTCTTCAACTTAAATCTTTGACTGGCCCTTTAGAAATGACTCATCCTGCATACTATATTTTTCATGCTGGCTTGCATGATCATGCTCATCATATCATTTTATTACTACCGACTCCTCATTTGATTCTCCTTGTGTGTATTCATCCTAAACCTCTTTACATGTGAAGATAAGTAGTCCATGATCTCTGGTTGTCAAACATGGATGTACTAGTAGAATGTTGTATATACCTGATTGCCCATACTCTTTATGGATGTCCTCTGGTGTATTTATAAATTCAACTACCACACCATTAGGGGGAATTTCATCCTTCCCTTCATCATGTAATTTTTCAAGCTGATTAATCATCTTGTCCTGCAAGTTTCTCTGAATAGCATGGTGTTGTTGCTCACCATTTTTACTTGACTGATCAGACCCTTCATAGGCCCTCTCTTGAAAACTGACAAACCCATCTATGGATGAATCCCCATGATCTGAATAATTCTCTAATTTTTCTATCCTTGTCGCCTCCTTATCATCTGGACATGAATGGTCAAGTGCCTAAACTCCCTTGCATACAAAGCATAAGCCTTCCCTCCTTAGTTCATTCTTGCTATCTCCACAAATATTTTTTAGTTCCTCCTTGGTTAACTTCTTTCTAAGTAGTTTGATGCTCTGTTTGATCAACCCCTTAGCTAGTTCATATGCAGCAGGTGATGCAATTAGCTCCTTCCTCCAAATGGCCAACAATTTGGATCTCAATTGTTCACAGATGGCCCTATCTTCTCCTCATATCAGAGACATGATATTTTGCATGTCTGTTTTGATGAAGTTTGGATGAGACGTTGTGATTCTAGTGCATAAGTATTGGAGCATCTCAAGGATTAAGTCATCACACTCTAGATCTAGCATAAGTATACCAAATCTGAATTTCACCATGCGTTCCAAAATTGTGCGCTTCTAAAAAAAAGGTAAGAAGGGTGGTGTTGTCCAACCCTTGGAGTGCTTCTACCATTACCTGAAAAGTCCTCCTCATGATGTCATCATTGTAGGGAAGTAGCGGTGCTATTAAGGCTATGATTTTACAGAGACAAGAGGCGACTATGAGTCTAACCTTTTCACAAGAATTCTCCAAGAACCTAGGTTGTATCAAAGCAAGAATGGATGGCTTCAAGGCCCAAATTGACCCTTTCCATTCTAATTTCTCTATCAAGATCAAAGACATATTTAATGTGTCTAGCTATAGGAGGATATCTTCTAACTTTGTATCCTACAATTTGGATCCAAGCTCAAAGAGACACTTGCTTGTTACATCTTACTTCTGGATATCTTTTGATTGGTGAAGGATAACATGGACCTTTCGAGAGAAAGGCCTATTATTCTGCTCTTTCTTCTGATTTGTATGTTGTTGCCATATTTGATCCACAAAAGTATTGTAGCCCATAGAATCAAGTGATGTATCATTATGTTGATTCTTGTGGTGTTTCCAAAAGTAAAATGATGACATTGTGGCTTGGCATCAATGGATCTCAATACTTTTCCTTCTCTCCCCGGCTTTCTTCAATAAAAATGATTTAAATCCTTTTTAGAACTTGGCTTGAATCTTCTGCCTCCACAAGGAAATCGATCACCTACAAATAATAATAGTAGAGAAAATAATCCAATGTAACAATCAAGAATTCAAAGCCTTAAATATATATATATATATGTATATATATTTCCCAAAATATTTTCACACTCATTTCCTTTTCTTTTTTTTGATATAGTTGTAAAAGAGCGATCTTTATTTAAGGCCAAATAACAAATAGCAATGGAAAAATTTGGAATGACTAATCTATAACTGGTTTGAGACCAAAATAGGCTGCTATAGTTGTAGCTATAGAGAATACTCCATATCCATAGTATTCTCTATTTCCAGCACTACTCGTCCTTCCCAACAAGTCTTCACCAATTGATTCGAAATTCTCCTTTTTGTAGACAGTGATGGAGAAATATACTATTATTCAATTTTTTGGCCATATAACTTGTTGTTAGTGTTCAATTAATTTGTTCACTGCTTGATTGGAGATTGTAGGAAATGATTGAGGTATAACCTTGGAATCCTCGAACCCTTCTTGAAGATAAAACTTGGCTTCGAAGAAAAGTCTAATCTACCCAATAGCCAACTGATTTGGATGCAAATTTTGGTGGGAACTCAACCTCCATGTTTTTGGAAACTTGAATTGATGCCACTGCATTCATCCTCTTTAGAACGAGAAACAGGAATTCCAACCGAAATATTTGGGGAATTTATCTCAGTTGCACGAGCCTTTCTGGGAGACTCGATCTCTTTTTGGAATGAGTTTTGGTGCCCAATTTGACAGTCTTCCTTCGAATATTCGACCCTCTTCAAATTTCCACTACCTTAGGCTCTCAATGTTCAATATAGATGCTTGGTTTGACCAAATGGGTCAACTACTTTCAACACAACAAATTTTACGGGGGCTCAGTTTAATCAACAAAGCGACGATAATCCTGATAATACTGTTTTTCCTGTTAAAGGAAGGCGTGTTTGCTACAATGGTGTGATCAACTGATTCTCTGTGTTAATGGGTCAGCCACACCGATTCATCCACATTCATCACACTGAATCAAAACTTCGACTTGGTGGATATGCTGCAGGCAAGGGAAATCATCGATCTCTCGGCTGGTAGGATCTGCACACCTAGTCTCATGTCAGAGAACCATCCTCTATGCTGCACAGGGTTTGTGCCTATTGTTGTTGGCCGACCATACTCACTACGCTGCAGAAAGGGTCGTCTGGAACCTCGATCAATCGACCTTCTTCACTACGCTGCGGATGTTGTGATATGTGGCACACAACCCTCTCTTCGACGGTGCAACAACCAGATTTGGCTCTGGTGTGAATGTTGCCGTTGGCACAGTGTATTTTTCTTGTAGTTTGTGGCCCTCCTCATGGCTTCTGCAAAGCAAACCCGCACCTGCCTAAAGATGCCCTTCGATCCCCTATCTTAACTTATTGCTTCCCAATGTATTCTTTTGTCCTACCTTATTGGTTCCAAATGCAATTCCTTCTCTACATGAGGCTTTTACATGACGTTGGACAAGGAAAAAACACTCTTTCAATTGACCTCGGCTCCTAAACTTGAATGTGAATAGGAAGATCTGGTGGAACTGATCAAGATTGATGTAATAATCTCTGCAAGAAAATTAATAAATTTTCAACCTGAACACAGTCTTCACCCATTCACCTCTACCCAATACCAAATGAATGACATGGATCTGTTTTCACTGAGAGAATCACACACTAATCCAATTAATGATGATGGTGATGCAAATTGTGCCACCACTACTTAACTCTAGGCCTTGGTTTGGCCTTTCGCGTTCTGAATCCTGAAAAATGGCCTTATGGCCCTTTCTCCTGTAGCCTCAACAAAGAAAATTTTGGCCCTTCATAACCTTAAAAGACGTAAAAATTAGGAAATCAACTAGGTTGATATCAAATACCACCAAATCTGAAAGATGCCGGCTAAGGTGAGAAGAAATCCCACCGAATATCCCTGCATAAAACTCTTAAATTATTATGCAGATAAATTGAAGTTTGTAGATAAAACCCTCAGGCTGACAGGATGCACAGCTCTGATACCACTATAATTTCCCAAACCTTAATAATTTATTCAGATCTAGCACATTCTAGTGTTCTCAATAAAATTTCATTGAGTAAAAAAACATGAACATAGACTGGATCTAGAAATGTAGCCTTTTATTTATATTATTAACTGAAAATACACATTCCCACACAAAAATATATGATCCTTTGCAGTGGTTGCTCACTAAAATAGAAAACCAATACTAGAGAAAAATCGTGGACCCTGGATTGATCCACCAAACAAATTCAGCACAGGCTTTTCGTCCTGGGATCAATGCTAGAACTCGCCACTCCAAGTTCTCAACCCAAACACAATAAGATAGATAAAGCACATTGAATTTAAATTCCTAGCTCCTATCTCCTTTTATAGGCTTGATGGACCTTATTGTATTATTTTTCCTTGAAAACCATCAACAAATACCATGGGCCGATACCATGGAAAAAATACCACGATAATACCATGGACCGATTCTATCCACTTTGAGCAGATCAAGAGAGGCAATATTAAATCCTTTGAGAGTTGGAGAACTTGTTGTTGATGCCTGATGTGATCTTCCACTAATTCATTATCCATATTATATTTTATTTGATCCTACAAACCGTCCAACTTAGCCTTCATTTTTTCTTTTAAACCATCTATGTCATCTTTGATTTCTCTTTGTAAGATCAAAATTTGTTACACTTGCTACTGTAATTTTGCTATCTCATACTGCAATTATTCATCTTCATGCTTCATAGTATATATTTATGAAGGCCTAATGGGCATGGAATTATTTTTTGGAGACATTATAGAACCTAATACTGATAAAAATTCTTCAATATTCCCTTGTAATCCCTTCAAACTACTTTTTTCAAAGAAATGTTATGCAATTTTAAAAAACAAATACACACCTTTTTCTTTCTTTTGATGAGCTTGATATTGAAACTAAACTATATTTGTGATTTCATATCCTCAACATCTGAAATTCAGTCTTGTAGTAGCCCTTTGAAGCTTCTTTCGAATGCCATGGGTATGACATGATTTGCATTCTTAAAGCCAAAGTTATGCCCAATTTTCCTTAATGACCTAATTATGGACTCGTTCAGCATAGAAAACTTGTATGGCATGCCACATATCACGGTTTCCTCCTTCAGGTCTGAAATTGATATACAGGAAACTAAAATCCATGCACTTTTAGCTACTTTTTACAAAATTCTAATCTGATGCTCATAGAGAGAGTTATGATGAATTTACCAAGGTCGCCTCTTTTAGATGAAATTTGGGAGCCTGCAAAAACCCTAACTTCCATAGATCATATCTCCGAAAATATTGTGAACCGATATTTGAAATTTTTACACAATGTTTATCAAGATTTCGGCTTTGCGTGATAAAAATTCCAGCTTATAAAACTTCATAGAAAAAATATTATAGCGAAAATTCCACGATGACTAGTTTGGAGATGCAAAAACCTACAATTCAAAGCTATAATACCAAATGTTATGAAACCAACTCCAAAAATAGAAGAAAAGAGAGATAAACGCCTTATAAATAAGCCACTTCGAGGGGGAAACCTCCTTTGCATTACATAAATGAACAATTCTTAGATGATACAAATAAAAAAACCTCCTTTCTATATATAGGAGTCCATGGGGTCACAATATAATCCTAACCAACCTAACAATATGTTGAGGCCTTGGAATTCCGTTGCCAAAACATGGGGAAAACCACCCGGTCCGGACCTTAAAGCAGATCCTTTTCCATTTGATATAGTGGCTCTGACTGGGGATAATGGGACCAGTTTCCCAATAAGGATGATTTTGAGGGTGTTGTCAATATAGCATGCAAATGGATAATGAATTTAATCTATATGCATATATATAAATTATTAATCTAATATATACCCGGGGTGTTTTTCCTTTATGCGATGTAAAATGATATCTTTCAACTATCAGTAATATAGATCATTTAACAGTCGAAAGAGATGAAAATTATGTAAAATTATTCTTCTAACAAAGTAGTTTTCATAGAAGAATTGTGAAAGAAATATTGCATTTATCAGTGTGATTACATATTCGATAAGAAACCATAGCTAAATATTATAATAGAAGTGCATGTAATATTTATATATGATGATATTTCAAATATATAATGCAATAAAAGATAACTGTCAATCTATGAAGTAAGACTTAATACAACTGAATAGAAGTACCATATGTACGAAGTTCTACTCATGTAAAATGACAGAAATGAATTTGTTCCTTCTCACTTTCGATCAATTTAATGAGTACAGTAGTGAAAAATCATTTAAGCAACTTTAGTTATTAAAATATAACAGAATGTGTTTCATTAATTCATCAAAGCACTCACAAACTTACAATAGTCCATTATTTGCAAATGTTTTTGACAAATTTCTGGACCCTTCTCTAAAAGCATGAGAAGGGTTTAAATACTAAACTAACTATAAACTAAAATAGATTATTACAAAAATATAGAGGAGTTTTCAAACTGCCTTCCACAAAAAGCTAAACTAAACAATAATTTGGGAAATTAAACTAACAATTCTGGATTTGTGAGTCCACCCTTCTTTTTGAATGTGGTCACGAAGTTGACAAATATGTAACATTTCTTTGAGCTGAGTTAGCTGTGATATCCTTGATCGGATCTGTCCCTTGAAATAGCATTTGAGATTGTCTGGGATATTTTTGCTGAATCTGTAAGAGACTGTAGAGTTTGATGCTAATGGTAAGGTTTGATCAGAAAATTCTATTAATTTTCTTGATCAAACTTATTTTCCTTTTTCATCATTTCTTCTTGTGTATCTGCTCTCTCCTTCCATTGTGTTTCTACCTGTCTTGTTTCTGAAAACACATCAGACGTGTTTTCTTTAAGAAGTTCTACTTTAGATAGTTTCTCACACATAGATTCAATAATCTCACTTGATATCTTGGATGTCTTTGCCACTGCTTTCTCTTCCTGTTTGATTTGTGCTTCCCATTTTGTGAATAGAATTTATTTTTGAAGCTTATCTACTTGAGGTAGATTAGCTTTCTTTCCCGAATCTGAAACTTTCCATTGAATGTGCTCTTCAATTTTATTCTCAAGTCTTTCACATTCAAGTTTCTAAATTGCTATTTGCTGGATAATTATTTTAATTGAATCACAATAAGAATAAATCATAGAGGCTTGATGATAAGAAACTTCTTGTTATTTCTAACTTAGTGTTTAAATCAAGTGCTTATTTGATAAATTGTTCTAATTGTGGTTGACTCTATAACTTAATCATTGTTATTTCCAGTTGTTCTTGCTTTTCATTAATCTCTGTTTGATGCTGAAATTTGAGGCTTTCAATATCTTTATGAAATTAGGTTGTGTTTACTTTTACTTGCTCGCTGGAATTGAATTTCTCTTCATTCAACAACTTCTCTAGTTCTTGTACTCTGGCTTCCTTTTGTTTTAACAACACTCTAACCTCAATAGCTTTATCAACAATATCAGTAGCATATGCCCCTACATATTGTGATAATTTTATTAGATGTTTAGTGGGATATTCTGAGGAATATTTCTATAGTACATCAACTGATTCATCTGTAGCTTTGGAGTTGTTTCATCAATTCTCCTTCTTTTATTTCTTTTAACTACAGCCTTGTAACTAGGATTGTAGAAAATTTCTAATGAAGGAATATCGTCAATCTATATAACTATCTGATCTGTGGGGTAGGCCGATATGATTTCTTTATCATGCATTGCTGGAACTCTTTGTAGTGGATTAACAGTTTTGACTATCTTCTGTGAGTGTTTTGGTGTATGGAAACTTGTTGCTTGATCAATATTGGGATTTTCTTTAGGATTCTTTATTTCTTCAGAAAACTCCTCCCATTCATTTATAATGTATTTTTCTTGCGGTAAAATGGATTTATCTAGTATGTTGTGACTGTTATGGATTGCTTCAGAATTTGATTCTGTCCCATTATTTCTTGTTTCTTCCAGCATATCTATCTCATGAACGACTTGGTCAATTTTTTTTCCTGAGTTTTCCTTTTCAGATTCAGATTCATTTTAAGAGTTATTCGAATTAATATATTTTTGTTGCGACTGGCCTGATTCATCTTTAGACATTTCTTTTATTTCATCATCCATGCTAACACTTGGAGTGTGTTTGTTGTCATCTTCAATAGTTAACAAATTTAGAGGTACATTCTCTAGTCTCTTGTTTTTGTATGCTTGAAAAGCTTCAACATCCTCTTGACTTAGTTGACTAGACACATATTTGATAATATCTGAGAAATTTTCCGTGTCGTGGAAGAGATCATCAAATCCATCTTCCTCCCTTAAAAAAGGCTTCATCTTAAGATCTGTGATCTAATTTTTAATTATATCATTTCCAGATCATATAATCTTCTCAGCATAACTGCCAATTTCAATAAATAAATTTTGGAAACTTCCTTGTAAGTATGGCCGATATTAGACAAAACAAAGGTGCCACATTGTAGAGGGAAATTATGCCAAATAGCCTTTTTAGCATCCTTTAGTTGTTTCATAACACCATTAACAAGCTGATAGGACATTTCTTTTGCGAGTAACTTATCGGGAACATAATAGGGTAAAACATGGGGAGAAGCATAACTCCCAAATACTCTAATATATGTAAAATTCTCTTCTGCAAACATCTAGCTACTAGAAGAATGTCTGCATTGGCTTCTTCTAAAACCCTAGGAGCCCTTTTGTTAAAAATCATCTGATGTATAAACAATATGACTCCATAACGGAATTTATAGAAGTGTAAGTGGAAATATGAATCGAGAGTTCTCTGTGGTAAATATGAATTGGGGTAGGGTCCTTGGTAGTCTATTTCCATCCCATGGTAGGAAAACTGGAAGTAAAACATATAACATCCATAACATAGGCAGACATATAAAAGGGATGTATTTCTCTGAATGAAATACTACTTTTATTTCTATATTCGGTTATGTGCTTGGCTAGGTTATTAGATAAGATGTCTGTGCAATTTAAAATTGATGAATTGACGATTGTGTCAATTAGGGGAACCCAGTCTCTTGAGAATCTAGTGCTAATTGGTTTGGAAAATAATATACATAACATACTAGCAGCATAACAGGAAGGATTAGGGATTTTGGAAATTCGGTACGTGCCAAACTTATCTTGCTTCAATTTCCCCTGATTATCCTTCCATTCTTGGATGACTTTGGTAAGGTATGGATGCTCTCCTCTAAAATTTTGCAAATAGTATTTGTCATATTTTTGCTACGGGGGTGCTAGATGGTACATTGCTATTAAATCTTGTTCCCTAAAAGAACCCATATTTTCTCCCCTCAAATTCTTGAACATTCTATCCTCAATGTTTAAGTGGTCAATTGGCCACTTAACCATGTATGTATAAGGAAGAATCTTTGGTCTTGAAGCTATCCTATGAGTGTATGAGAATGCAACGTTAAAAAGAGTTGCATCGGAGGTAGAAGCAGTGCCTATCGAAGAAACTTTGTTTATCACCCTTGGTCCTTCAATTTCAAAAATTTTATACATTGCCTCCCATGTCGAATTGTCACAATATTTTTTGCAGACGGTGTTTGAAAATAATGGAGACATATTTGTGTCTTCAGTAGATGACGTCTGATAAATTTCTTTACCCTTTCTGCTGATTTTTCTCTTCTTCAGTCCGTTAACTGGTTTCCTGAAAGCAAAGTGAATTTTTACAAGTATGGAGTATTAAAGAGATAAATCTATCATCTATTTGAAACACACGCAAAGAGATATCAATCTATTAAAATATAAAATCAATCATCATTCATAATCACTGATTTAATATTTCACATATCTCCAAACGTAAGATCTATCAATCGCTTTAAAGCCATTAAGATATTAAATTTCATTCTGATATGACACAAGTTTTTTTACACACTTGATCCATTAAGTGGCATTGGTGCGCATATCACAGATTATAACTTATAACCTTTCGTAATACTTACCCTTAAAGGTTGCGAAATGCGATCTGTGCAAATCACAGATCACAACTTTTATAGGAAAACGATTAAGCATATATTATAAGTTGAGTGAAATGCAAATTGTGATTTTTTATAAAACTGAAGTGACCGCGATAGCCGAAGTTTTTATATTTATTCGTCTATTTTCTCGTTGAGTTTGCGGGGTTGCAACTTATATCATTTTGCTTTTAAAGTTTTTTGATTGATTAAGTGAAGTGCGGTGTGATAAAGTAAATATAACAGTAATTGAAGCTTTTTGCAAAGTTTTAAATAATATCTTGAGAGAAATTTGAGCGCGTATTGCAATTCACATATTTTAAGTTTTATGAGTCTTTTTTGAAATTAATTAAGATATGTGATTTGTGACGCGCTTTAAAAGAACAAGGAAAAAATATAAAATATTTATTTTCTAAGTTTTTTGTTTTAGGAAATTTTAAAAGAATTTCCTATTTATTTCTAAAGGGTCCCTATTCATGAAAATAAATAGGGGTTTTTGTATAGCACATCAATTGGAAATTCACTTGGGTGAACCAGATATCTCTGATAATTTTTTTTTGAAATTTCTAACATTTTTTGAAAATGAAATAGTTAAAGGAATGAAATTTCAAATAAATAATATCTTTATTAAGAAATGAAAGTTTCTCTTATTCACTATCCATAATAATTTCTCTTTGAAATATACAAGTATGAAAATCTATATCAGTCCTTACTCAGTTTAAAAAGATAAAGTAAGTGGCCTTTACAGATCAGCTTTATAAAAATTTACTCTTTTATCACAGATAGAGCCTCTCTTCCAACAGGAAATTTAAGCTTTTGGCAAGGTTACCTTTTACTCAGCAATGATTCATTGTCCCATCCAGTATTTCTTATAATTTTCAGAAGTAAATTCTAATCTTTGAGAATTTTCTTTTATATATTTTTTATTTACTTAGGAGCCATTGTCTTGGCTTGGTAACCAAATGATGACAATGGCACTCACTATTAGTAATTAAACTGATCAAGCTAGCTCTTGATGAGACCCCTTGACCTTTTGATATAATCTCAATTCATTACCCTGTATTGTTAGATAGTATTGGTAATTTCAGTTTAACTATTTCCTTATGAACATGGTAAACAAGCTCGTGATGAGACTTATTATATTTTATGTTTTTCTTCTAATCATATATTTTTTATTTTCTTTTGAATTCCTTTTGAAAATTTATAAGATTTTTTCCGGATGGGATGAATCATAGGTCTTTTTAAGATTTTGGATGATAAAGTTGAGTTTCAGATTCATTTTCTGAAAACAGGTATTTACTATATTAAAGTTTCTTTTCTTGAATGATAAATAGAATATTCATGCTATATAAAAATGGGAGTTCATCAAAGAATAACTGATTTCAGTAAAATTCTGTTTTTCAGAAAGATAAAATCAATTTGTCTCTCTAAATATTTTGATTTTCCTTCCTTAACCTTTTTCATTTTTTTATAAGTGAAAAGAAAATCATTTGAGATTTGATTTGAAAAGCCAAATATTAATACTAAGGAAATTTTATTTTAAAAGAGAAAAAACAAAAGATAATAATAGATAGAAGGGGTTACCTCCTACGAGAAATATTTTTTTTAAATCTGCCCATTAACAGGAAAAGAATCATTTTTTCTTGATAAATCTTGTAATATAAATGTTGATGGGCCTATTTCTTCAATTATTTAAAATGGACCTAGCCAGAGTTTTTGAAACTTCATTTGTTTACCTTTTTCCTCATGTGCTTTGTTCCATTTCAATATACCAAATCACCAATTTTAAAATTATTTGGAGTGACAGAAGTTGAATAAAATGAGGCTTTTATTATTTGTTGATGATGAGCATGAGTTTGTTTGGATTTTTCTCTTTCTTCTTCTAACTTAAGAATTTTTCCTTGTCTAAGTTGTAAAGAAGAAGTACGAATTTCATCAATGAATTGAACTAAGGAAAGAGATGGAATAGCTACATTGGTGGGAAGTACAACTTATTTTCCATATACAAGATTAAATGGAGAAATAGAAGCTTTTTGAGTTATTCGATCTGCCCAAAGAGAAAAAATTAATGATTTATGTCAATTTCTTTGATTCTGATCAATAGTTCTTTTGATTATTCTAATCAGTTTTTTCTTTGTATATTATGCTAAACCATTTCCTTGTGGATAATAATTTGCAGAATATTTTAGTTTAAAACCTCTTTTAATTGCAAAATCTATCATAATAGTTCTAGGTAAATAAGATTCATTATCAAAAATCAAAGCAGTAGGTAAGACAAACCTAGTTATGATATTTTGGTCAATGAAATCAATGATATTTTCTGAGTTAGCTAATTTTAATGGAATTGCTTCCACCCATTTGGTAAAGTAATCTGTAGCTGTGAGAATATATCTATGTTGTTTAGAAGAGTTGAGAACAATCTCACAAATTATATCTAATCCCCATTTCTCAAATGGTTGTTCAATATTGACTGGTTGTAATGGGAATGCTAGCTTTTTTTGTTTTCCAGATATACTTTGGCATGCTTTAAATCTTCTTTAATATTCATGGGCATCTTCGAAAAGTGTAGGCCAATAGTAACTTGCATGTAGGATCTTATGTGCTGATGTATTTCCTCCAAAATGTCCTCCAGCTGGTCCATCATGGAGTTCCTGCAAGACTTTATCTGCTTTAGATTTTTCTAAGCATCTTAGTAGTACATAATCAAAATTTATTCTAAATAACACAGCATTGACTAACTCATCTTTTTTAGCGTTTAATATAAGAGCTTGTTTTGTCTTATCACTGAGATGATTTGGAGCATATCCATTTTTAAAATAAAATATAAGATCAAAATATTGTGAATCTGAATCATTGAGCCTTACCTCTGATATTTGCACATTACCTGAATCTTCTTCTGATGGAAAATGTGATGATCCTGCAAGCATTCTGCAAAAACCTTGACTTGTAATGATTTTAGAGGGTTTTATTTCTGCATCATACTATTGTAATGTAGTTACCCAGTTAGCTCTTTTTTCTCCTAATTCTTTCTGCATCAAAAGTTGTCTTACTGCAGAAAATGGAACTATGATTTTCGTATGAGACTTTAGGGGAAAAGGTCTAAAAAATTTTATGGCTTTAAAAACATAAAATGCTTGTTTTTCAACGGATGTGTAATTCAGTTCTGCACCTTGTAAATTTGAACTAAAGAATGATATCAGTGCTTCTATTTTTTGGTCATTCAACTGTGTTAAAGCAACTACACATGATGTATCCGATGAAAAAGTGTATAATGTAAATGGATTACGAAAATTGGAGGTGGTCAGGAATGGAGCATTGACAATTGAATGTTTAATAAATTCAAATGCTTCTCTTTCATTATGTCCCCATTTGAAGACAAAAATTTTCTTAATCATGTTCTGCAATGGTAAAACTATTTGAGAAAAATTCGGGAAAAATATCTTAACAAAATTAATTTTCCCAAGGAAATATTGCATGGTTTTCTTTTTATGAGGGAAAGAAATTTGTTTAATTTCATCAACTCTTTCAGGATAAATATAGATACCATTTTTTTACACGATGAATCGTAAAAGTTTTCCTTCATCTAAAGCAAAAAATGATTTCTTTGGATTTAATGAAATGCCATACCTTTTGCATTGTTCAAAGACTTTCTTTAGGTCATTTACATGATGATTTGTATGTTTAGGGAAGACAATAATGTCATATAAATAGATAACTATTGTTTTGTTTATAAGTCCTCTAAAATTTATGTCCATGGATCATTGGAAAGTGGCACCTGCATTAATTAATCCAAAAGGCATTTTTTGATAAACATAAGTTCCCCACTTAGTTCTGAACATAGTTTTCAACCTGTCATCTGGATGAACGAGGATTTGATTGTAACCTAAAAATCCATCTAGAAAAGACATAAGTTCAAAACCAACTACTTTTTGCAATACTTGTTCCATGGTTGGTAGTGGAAAATTGTCCTTCTAACAGGCTTTATTAAATTTCTAAAATCAATGCAAATTCTAATATCACCATTCTTCTTCCTGACAGGTACCAAATTTGATAACCATTTTGAATTTCTGACTGCAAAGATGATTTTTTCCTTGAGAAGTTTATTCAATTCAGTTTTAATTTGATTTTCCAAATTTGGATGAATCTTTCTCAATTTCTGTTGTATTAGCTTTTCCTCTGAGAACATAGGAATCGTGTGTTGGATTACAGAAGTATCATATGTTTTAAGATCAAAATAATCCCAAGAAAAGACACTTTTGTACATCCTAAACAATCTGATGAATGATAATCTTTCATCAGAAGACAAAACAAGACCTAGATTTATATTTTGAGTCTTTTCTTTGCTTCCTAGATTAACTAACTCGAATCTTAAGGTAGAACTTTGTATTTTTGAGTTAGTTACTCTTTTAAATCTATCCTTTAGATCATATAAGTCTTCTAACTTGAAAACATATTTTGGAATAGGATTTTCATCTTGCTCTTTCTTAATTTGAGTGTTATGCTCATTTTCATCCATGATTTGATATCATAAGATTCTTCAGATGTTAAAAAATCTATGGTATCTGTGTCATTATTGAATACTCTCCAATTAGTGATATTATTATGAATACATGGTCTAAAAATCAATTCAATAGAAAATCTATCGAGACTAAATTCTTGGGATGGGATTAATTTTGATGCTACATTAGCAAGTAATTCTGCACTAGCATTCTGTATTCAAGGTATAGAAGAAATGTTGAAGGCTAAAAAATGAGTAGTTAATTCTTGGACTAATGATTGATAATGTTTTAAATGTCTATAATTACAATGGATAATATCTCCTAAAACCTTTAGATATCTGATATTTAAATCAATAGCTTTTAATAATTGTTGAACTAATGCTTCATACTCAATTACATTGTTGGTACAATAAAATTCTAATTGGCAGGCTAACATAGTATTTTCGCCTTCTGGGTTTATTAAAATGCAACCCACACCTGCACCATCTTTAGAATTAGAACCTTCAAAATAAAGTGTCCAAAACAAAGAATTAAATACTTTTCTATTTGAAAAATTAATACATCTAGAATTATCTGGCTGGGAAAATTTCTCAATATGAGATACAACCGCGTTATCAAAGAAAGGAGATGGTTGAGAATTAAACTTTCCCAAAAATGATTGTGTAGAGTAGTTTCCAATAATGTTGTTATTGAAAGCTATTGGCTCATTAAGCTCTTCAAGATCAATCACTGTGTGTTTCATAAAATTTTCACAATCAATTCGAATTTAGTTTGGCTTTCCATTATGTGGTAACCACATATGTGACCAGTCTGTTGAGAAATAACCATGAATTTTCTTAGACCAATCACGACTTAAAATTAAACCATAAAATTCGGGAATGTATGAAACCAAAATATCAATTATCTGAACAACTTTAGGATTTGATGACAATATGATTGAGATAGATTTTAATTCTCCTACCACTTCTACTCTAGTTCTGTCAAGTTGTACTATATGAACTGGAGAACTCTGAGGAGTAATGTTCAATTTAGAACAAACTAATTTCTGCATTATATTCGAAGGAGCCCCTGAATCTATCAAACGATTATGAAAATTTTTGTTATAGATCTCACAGGTTAAGAGAAATGGGGGAGTATGAGGGATGGACCGATCACCTATCATAATTAAATCTGAAGCATCTATTTTTACTGAAGGAGAAGGTGGCATACCCATTTCATTAGCAGCTTTCACTATAACTGGAGCAGGTAAGTTTGAAGCAAGAACAACTTTTAATTCTCTAAGTAAGATTTGTTGTTGTTGCTTCAATTTGGTAAGCTCATGAATTGAAATATTTTCACTATTTTTCTTCATGTTTTCAACTATATTATACTCAATGGTATCAGAGATGACCATTTTAGATATAGGTGGAGAGTCTGATGTAACAGGACTTGTTTAAGTAGTTTTATACTTTTTGGTTATTGATTTGTCTTTAGCAGGAGTGGAATTTTTTTGTTGTTGACTAGGCTGTGTTGCTTCAGTAATCATTTTGCTACGTGTGCTAATCGTTTTGCTACGTGTGCTGACAGGAAATGCTTCAAGTTGTTCTTAATTTGATAGGATAAAATCCCACATTCCATTAACTTCAACCTCTTCTTCTTCTTCATCCTCCTCTTCCTCTTTTTGTTCTTCCTCCTCTACTTGATCTGATTCAACATTAGATATAACGTTTGGAGGTTGAGAATTAGAGGTTTGTTTCTTCTTGAAATTCCTAAAACTCTTTTTCGAATTTGAATTTTCGGCGACTTGTTTCTTGATGTCTGCCATCTCATTGGTCATGGTTTTCAAATTTTTTTGAAGACCTTCTAGATCAAATGGATCTTTTGGTGTTTTATTTTTAGAATCATCTTTGAAAACTATTTTCTTTGATTTAAAATCTTCCTGAGAATTCTTTTTCTCAAGAGAAGTTAAGCGTTTTTATACAGATAGAGATTCTTTCATATTATCTACAAGATTTGCTAGTTTTTCTCTATCAACGAAAAATAGCTATATTAGATGGGAGTGATGAAATATACCACTCAATTTGAACTTCTGCACTAGGAATTTTATTGAGTAGTTTATTAAATCTTGAATTAAAATATTTTATCTTCTCACCTAGTCTAGCTTTAAGGTTTGAAATATCATCAATTAGAGTCACAGTAGTTCCGTCATCTCCAAACTTAGCCAGAAATTATTCTTCAAACATATTCTAGTTAGTTATGGATTGAGCAGGTAATGAAAAATACCAAGATACTGCAGATCCTTTTAAAGTATATGGAAATAATCGTACAACACAATCCCCTTCAAATACTACATTCAAGTTGACAGCTAACATAAAATTATGAATATGTTCTTCTGCCGGAAGACCATCATCAGGATTAAATTTTGGTAGCCATATTTCGCGATTTTTAGGCAGAGCATGAAGAGGAGTAGGATTACTCGATGGGTTTAAATTTGGTGGAGGGACTTGACTTGCCATTGGATTATGGATAGGTTGATTGTGAATTGATGATGAGGCAGGTTGAGTACTATGACTAGTATTTTAAGTGTTGGAACTAGTGAAAGTGATACTGACTGTTGGAATGAAATTTGTGGAAGTGAGTGGAGGGAATGGGGGTGAATTAGATAAGACCTTGCTAGTGATCTGTCATAATTGAGTCCTCTTTAACTTATTTCGAGTACTACTGATAGGAAATTAAAAAGAGAGAATCCCTGTTTTTTGACTTTCTAATCGAGTAAATATTATTCGAGGTTGTAAGGAGGACGAAATACTAAGATCCGATAATTGAGAAGACTCAGGATTTTCAACAGAAATAGATACTTTCTCTAAATTTTTTATCAAAGAATGAACTTCTGGGGAATGTTGGAGAATTTCGGGAAATAAATAGTTTTAGTATCGCTAGGAGACTTAGGGGAAAGATGATCCACTTCAGATTTTATAGATGAGGATCTAGATAATTTTCTAGAAGTTGATGGGGATCTAGAGGGAGAGAGATTTTGTTATTGACCTTTAGATTGATCAGAAATTTGTGCCATTCACTTGGCCCTCATTCTAGCGCCAATATGTTGAGGCCTCGAAATTCTGTTACCAAAACATGGGGAAACCCACCCAGTCCAGACCTTAAAGAAGCTCCTTTTCCGTCTGATATAGTGGCTCCACATGGGGATAACGGGACCAGTTTCCAAATAAGGATGATTTTGAGGGTGTTGTGAATATAACATGAAAATGGATTATGATTTTAATCTATATGCATCTATCTAAATTATTAATCTAATGTATACCCGGGTGTTTTTCCTTTATGTGATCTAAAATGATATCTTTCAACTATCAGTAATATAGATCATTTAACAGTCAAAAGAGATGAAAATTATGTAAAATGATTCTTCTAACAAATTAGTTTGCATAGAAGAATTGTGAAAGAAATATCACATTTATCAGTGTGATTACATATTCAATAAGAAAACATAGCTAAATATTAGAACAAAAGTGCATGTAATATCTATATATGATGACATTTCAAATATATAATGCAATAAAAAGATAACTGTCAATCTATGAAGTAAGACTTAATACAAGTGAATAGAAGTACCATATGTACGAAGTTATACTCATGTAAACTGACAAAAATAAATATGTTCCTTATCACTTTCGAGCAATTTAAAGAGTACAATAGTGCAACATCAGTTAAACAACTTTAGTTGTTAAAATATAATAGAATGTGTTCCATTAATTCATCAAAGCACTCACAAACTCACAATAGTGCATTCTTTACAAATGTTTTTGACAAATTTCTAGACTCTTCTCTAAAAGCATGAGAAGGGTTTAAATACTAAACTAACTATAAACTAAAATAGATTATTACAAAAATATAGAGGAGGTTTCAAACAACATTCTTCAAAAAGCTAACTTAAGCAACAATTTAGGAAATTAAACTAACAATTCTGATTTTTCTAGTCTTGCCTTCTTTCTGAATGTGGTCATGAAGTTGGAAAATATCTAACATTTCATTCAGCTGAGCTGGTTGTGATATCCTTGATCGGATCTGTCACTTGAAAATAGAATTTTAGATTACTGACTGGGATATTTTTGCGGAATCTGTAAGAGACTGTAGGGTTTGATGCTGATGGTAAGGTTTGATCAGAAAATTCCAGTAATTTTCCTAATCAAACTTATTTACCTTTTTAATCATTCCTCCTGTGTATCTGCTCTCTGCTTCCACTGTGTTTCTACCTGTCTTGTTTTTTAAAACACATCAGACGTGTTTTCTTTAAGAAGTTTTGCTTTAGACAATTGCTCACACATAGATTCAATAATCTCACTTGATATCTTGGATGTCTTTGCCGCTACTTTCTCTGCCTGTTTGATTTTCACTTCCCATTCTATGAATAGAATTTATTTGTGAAGTTTATCTACTTGAGGTATATTAGCTTTCTTTCTAGAATTTGAAACTTGCCATTGAATGTGCTCTTCAATTTTCTTCTCAAGTCTTTCACATTCAAGTTTATGAATTACTATCTGCTGGATCATTATTTTAATTGAATCATGATAATAATAAATCATCGAGGCTTGATGACAAAACACTTCTTGTTATTTCTTTAACTTAGTGTTTAAATCAAGTGCTTCTTTGATAAATTGTTCTAATTGAGGTTGACTTTGTAACTTATTCAATTCTATTTCCAGTTGTGCTTGTTTTTCATTAATCTCTGTCTGATGCTGCAATTTGAGAATTTCAATATCTTTATGAAATTGGGTTGTTTTTACTTTGAATATATTGCTGGAATTGGATTTCTCTTCATTCAACAACTTCTCTATTTCTTGTACTCTAGCTTCTTTTTGCTTTAACAACACTCTAGCCTCAGTAGCTTTATCAACAGAAGCGGTAGCATATGCCCCTACATACTATGATAACTGGGTTAGATGTTTAGTGGGATCTTTTGAGGAATCTTTCCATAGTACATCAACTGATTCATATGTATGCTTTGGAGTTGTTTCACCAATTCTCCTTTTATTTCTTTTAACTACGACTTTGTAACTAGGACGGTAGAAAATATATAATGAAGGAATATCTTAAATCTATAGAACTATGTGATCTGTGGGGTAGGCTAGTATGATTTCTTTATCATGGATTGCTAGAACTCTTTGTAGCGGGTTAACAGTTTACACTATCTTATGTGAGTGTTCTGGTGTCTGGAAACTTGTTGCTTGATCGATATTGGGATTTTCTTTAGGAGTCTTTATTGCTTCAGAAAACTCCTCCCATTCATTTATAAGATCTTTCTCTTTCGGTAAACTAGATTGATCTAGGATGTTGTGATTGTGCTGAATTGCTTCATAATTTGATTCTGTCCCATTATTTCTTGTTTCCTCCAACATTCCTATCTCATGAATTACTTGGTCAATTGTCTTTTCTGAGTTTTCGTTTTTAGATTCGGATTCATTTTTAAAGTTATCAAAATTATCATATTGTTGCTGCGACTGACCTAATTCATCTTTAGAAATTTATTTTATTTCATCATCCAAGCTAACCCTTAGAGTGTGTTTGTTGTCATCTTCAATAGTTAACAAAGTTAGAGGGACTTTCTCTAGTCTCTTGTTTTTGTATGCTTGAGAAGCTTCAACATCCTCTTGACTTAGTTGACTAGATCCATACTTGATAATATCTGAGAAATTTTCCATGCCCTAGAAGAGACCATCAAATCCATATTCTTACTTTACAAAAGGCTTCCTATTAAGATCTGTGATGTAATTTTTAATTATATCATTTGGATCATATAATCTTCTCGGCATAACTACCAATTTAAATAAATGAATTTTGTAAACTTCCTTGTAAGTATGACCGATATTAGACAAAGCAAAGGTGCCACATTGTAGAGGGAAATTAGGCCAAATAGCCTTTTTAGCATCCTTCAGCTGTTTCATAACACCATTAACAAGCTAATAGGCTATTTCTTTTGCAAGTAACTTATCAGGAACATACTAAGATAAAACTTGGGGAGAAGCATAACTCCCGAATACTCTAGTATATGTAAAATTCTCTTTTTAAAACCATCTAGCTACTGGAAGAATGTCTGCATTGGCTTCTTGAAAAACCCTAGGAGCCCTTTTGTTAAAAATCATCTGATGTATATGAAATATGACACCATAACATACTTTATAGAAGTGTAAGTGGAAATCTGAATCCGAGAGTTCTCTGTGGTAAATATGAATTGGGGTAGGGTCCTTGGTAGTCTATTTCCATCCCATGGTAGGAAAACTGGAAGTAAAACAGATAGCATCCATCACATAGGTAGACATATAAAAGGGAGGTATTTCATTGAATGAAATACTTATTTTATTTCTATAATTGGTTATGTGCTTGGCTAGGTTATTAGATAAGATGTCTGCCTAATTTAAAATTGATGAATTGACGATTGCGTCAATTAGGGGAACCCAGTCTCTTGAATCTAGTGCTATCTGGTTTGGAAAATAATCTACATAACATACCAGCAACATAACTATAAGGATTAGGAATTTGGGAAATTGGGTACGTACAAAACTTATCTTGCTTTAATTTCCCCTGATTATCCTTCCATTCTTGGATGACTTTGATAAGGTCTGGATGTTCTCCTCTAAAATTCCACAAATAGTCTTTATCATATTTCTGCTGTGGGGGTGGTAGATGGTACATTGCTGTTAAATCTTCTGCCGTAAAAGAACCCATAGTTTCTCCCCTCGAATTATTGAACATTCTATCCTCAATGTTTAAGTGGTCAATTGCTCACTTAACCATGTTTGTATAAGGAAGAATATTTGGTCTTACAGTTATCCTGTGAATGTATGAGCATGCAACGTCAAAAAGAGTTGCGTCAGAGGTAGAAGCAGTGCCTGTCGAAGAAATTTTGTTTATCACCCTTGGTCCTTCACTTTCAAAAAGTTTATACATTTACTCCATGTCGAATTGTCACAATATTTGTTGCAGACGGGGTCTGAAAATAATGGAGACATATCTGTGTCTTCAGTGGATGACGTCTGAGAAATTTCTTTACCCTTTTTGCTCATTTTTCTCTTCTTCAATCCGTTAACTGGTTTCATGAAAGCAGAGCGATTTTTTACAAGTATGGAGTATTAAAGAGATAAATCTATCATTTATTTCAAACACACACAAGAATATATCAATATATTAAAATATAACATCAATCATCATTCATAATCTCTAATTTAATATTTCACATATCTCCACACATAAGATCTATCAATCGCTTTAAAGCCGTTAAGATCTTAAATTTCATTCTGATATGACACAAGCTCTTTTACATGCTTGATCCATTAAATGGTCTTGGTGCGCATATCGCAGATTATAACTTATAACCTTTCATAATACCTACCCTTAAATGCTGCGAAATACGATCAGCGCAAATCGCAGATCGCAAATTTTATAGGAAAACAATTAAGCGTATATTATAAGTTGATCGAAATGCGTATTACGATTTTTTATAAAACTGAAGTGACCGCGATAGCCGAAGGTTTTATATTTATTAGTCTATTTTCTCGTCGGATCCACGGGGTCGCAATTTATATCATTTTGCTTTTAAATTTTTTTGATTGATTAAGTGAAGTGCAGTGCGATAAAGTAAATATAATGGTGATTGAAGCTTTTTGCAAAGTTTTAAATCATAGCTTCGGAGAAATTTGAGTGCATATCACAATTCACATATTTTAAGTTTTATGAGTCTTTTTTGAAATTCATTAAGATATGTGATTTGCGATGCAATTTAAAAGAATTTCCTATTATTTCTAAAGGTCCCCATTATAAAAATAAATGGTGGTTGTTGTATAGCACAACACAATAATAATTTAAGGGCACAATAATAACAATATGGGAGTTACCAAGGTACAAAAATAACATTAAGGGGGGCTACACTAACATAATAAGGGACTACAGTAGTAATATAGGGACCTAACATATAAAAAAGACACACAGTTAATTTTCATAAGAGAAATTAGTAAATGAAAAGAGGTAGAGTTGGTTGTAAATACAAACAAGTGGAATCAAAAGTAGTACAAAGGTGGAGTCAAGGAATATTGGTGTAACATTCATCCATAGTCAAATCATAAAATTATTTTTTGTTTTGTTTTTGTTTTTACCACAAGTTTAATGTACGCAAATCCCCATGGGCATTTAAATCTGTATTGAACATTGTATAGTCGAATTCATAATCAAAATTCGACCTTGAACATCACATTAGTAATGCAGCTCTTATTACATTATTCAAATATAAATTATACAGGTCTAAGAAGTAATATTAACAATATATATCGCATACCCCAGACTTACATTTGATGTGAAATGCATAAACCAAGGTTTCATATTACAAAGATTATATCTATTAACACTTCAGCATTTATTCAATTGGTATTAACTATCATTTCATGTAGAGCACCAATTTGTTTTCAACCCCTCGGCTCTCACACTTTTCAATTCACTATCTCTTGTATACACATTATGGGTAAAGTACAACCAGATCCATTCACCCGGAAACCTGTTACAAACATTAATTGTAAATATTTGACAACAGTCCTCTCAGAGGGTTTACGAGCGACTAGCTATTGCGTTAGTGATATGACACTTGGAGGTTATGTCGACCGTGGATCTCTAATACATCCAACAACTTGGATTTACTCGAGGGTGGTTAGCCCACCCAAAACCTCAGAAGTCCAGTCTTTCACTCTAGTCTCTAGCGCGACGAAGCTCTGCTTCATTTCTCTCTTCCGGCTCAGATCCAACTCTTCGTCTCATTCAGAGACCCCTGAGGGTTCAAAGACTTAGGTAAGGGTGCTTTTATTCTGTGCTTGTCGAAAGCACACAAATGCAAAGCTCACATCTAATTTGTTAGCTCAAGGTTTAGAAGCAGCAATGCATTGGTAAGTTCACCATCCTCTAAGTATTTACATACCTCTTTCTAAGTGAACTATTCCAAATTTGTTGAACCGTTATCATTTTTATGCATGTAACAGGCTTGAAAACTCACTCGGATGTCTTGCTCCTTTAGGTAAATCATCTATTCCCTTATCTTTTCAGTCCTTTCTTTGAATTTTTCTACAGTTTGTTAATCAATTCTATGGTAATTTTTTGTGCAGGTAAAAATATTTTCCGTAAGGCTTGCAAGATGGGCTTTTGGTTTTTGTAGCAAGGGTTTAACTTTTGTACTTCTCCAGGCACTCCTTCGCTTGGATAATCTACTTGCTATGAATGTGTTTTACAAGAAACATATCCATTTTATTTAAGAAGGGTCCTTGAAGTTATATTAGTTTCAGTTGTTCTGTTATCTAGACTAAACAATAGAGTCTAGGATTTTTCCTCCTAACTTAATCCATTAACCCTGAGCATTTATTTTTGTAGAACCCCTTCTCTTTATATACAATGGTAGTCCTGCTACAACTCCGGTCGTTATTTATGGTTCTGAATTTGGTAACTGAATCCACAGTGGAGTTAAATATTGTATAAAAATACATGATTGTTCTCATTTTAACTGTTCGAGCAATGAATCTCCTTCACCACTCCAGTGTAGTCTTTTTCTGTTAAACAACTACCTATAGAATTTTTTGTAAATTATTTTTGTACGCAAAATCTCATTTTTTTTGTAAAGCTAACGCATACGCCTAAGCATGTTAAGCTCGTCAAAGGTTAATTTACATATTTATCGTCATTTCTTTATTCATTTTGAATGGCTCTCAAATTACATTGAATACCGTATTTCTGTTGATGTATTAAAACTCAATTGGGAAGAATTATTTGTAGTTTCATAATTGTCAATATGCATTGCGCTATGTGGGATGTTCCTCAGTATTTGTGTTAAATTCATTAATTTTATCTCCAACTATTATATGAATATTCTCGAATGTCCTTGTTTGAGTCCGAACCTGTTGCTCTTTCCATGCTCTTGTGTTCCTGTTCTTACATTATTATTTAATAGATTGATGTACTGCTTAGGCAAGCTCTGTATGTTTAGTAAACATTTTGACAATATAATTAGGGTTGATTCCCTCTAACTCTACTTGAATGAGCCTCAGGTTTTTCACATCGTTTGATGCTCCAAACTCAGACGAACTGCTCGACTAGGGTCTCTTCCCATGTTGGGCTAACCGTTTTCAGGCTTAATTTAGTATTTTCCTTGTCAAGACTTAAACTACGGGTACAATGCACCTTCTGTTACATTTCAAGTTTTTAGTATACAAACTTCACTGATATTACAATTTTATAAAATCTCTTAGTGTAAGCTTTTCCTTCATTGTATAGCCAATATCTTCTTTTTACGAGTCCACTACATATTATTTTCACAACTATATTTGATTCAAAGTTATCATTCACTTGCATGAATATCATAAAAAAAGTGATTACGTTACCCAGGTTAGTATTGCAAGATTAGAGTGTTTACAAAAATCAATAACAATAAATAATACATGTAGGATTCACATGATTCACAAACTTTACACTAACTGGTAAAAAGCTTGAGTAGAAAAACTCAGCAGAAGCCAACAAGTCAAGCATATATCTACATAATTTCACCTAATGCTGTAAAAATCTATAAGAGTAGAATACTTATCTATTTATAGAATTATTTCTAGAAGATCTCTCCGCCCAACCTCGAGACTGGCTATGACATCGAGACTCGCTATGACATCGAGTCTCTCCCCCGAGCATTAGGACCCCAAGTCCAACTTGGACATTCACCCTTCGAGGGTTAGATTTAGAGATATCCACTGGTTTATTGCACCCATATGGCAACGTCCTACCCAGCCTTCATGGCTCATTCATTTTCTCTTTTGGCCTCCTCCTCATTCTTCCTCTAGGCCCCCTAGTCCTTCCTTAGAATCCCTTTTTCGAATCCCTTTTTCAATAAAGGATGACATAACTACCAGTAACTGTCAAGGAGGTTATTTAACTTGTGACAGAGGCTATTTAACTAATTTTACAAGAAATAAAATCAATTTAACTTTAAATATTAAATCTCTTCACTTTGCTGAATTACTGTAATAAAATTAAATTAAAAGTAAGTGGTGGTGTTACAATTGGTAGGTATCATTTGTAGATTCAAGTCACAAGAGGAATGAAAAAATGTGGAGTAAGTAGTAAATACAAACAAGTAGAATAGAAAGTAGCACAAAAGTGAAGTCATGGAAGATTTGCTAGGTACCATTTGTAGATCCAAGTCACAAGAGGAGGATAAGACGTTGACTCTAATTGAAATTGTTTAGCCTCTTAAAAATATTTACAACAACCAAAACTTTAAATCTTCAATGCATACTCTTACGATATAATTTAAATCTTCAATGCATACATAAACTCTATAACAATAAAATTCTAGTATACAAAAATGATATCATTTTTTTAATAATGTGAAAAAAATAGTTAACATTTTTCTTGTTATTTTTAATTATCATGATGGATGGAAAATTAATTATTAGAGAAAAAATATAAAAACAATGACAGAAGAGTTTTCTTAATTTTCATTTACAAAAGTTAAAAAAATTTAGTATTTGTTGAAATATAATTTTATTTTTATTAAAAAAAAATTCATATTTATTGAAATATAATTTTATTTTTATTTTTATAGAAAAAAATTGCATTTATATCTATTAAAAAAAATAACTATAAAAACAATAACAATTTCAATTTTAAATTTAATAAGATAAATAAATAAATATTAATATTTTAATTCTAATTATAAAAATTATAAAAATAAATAAAAAATATAATTATCAGGATCTATATAATATTATATAATAAAATATATTTATATAGTTTTCTTACCATGTGCATATATTCAAAGCTACCAAAATTATTTACACACTATTTTGTTCTAATGTGTATATATGGTAAGTGTAAACACTCTTAAAATGCAGCCACGTTCTTCTGCACCATCGATCTGTACACATTTTCATCGTTTTACATGTTTGTTTTTTTTACCTCATGGGTATTCTATAATTGGATTTTTATGTATGTTTTTAAAGTAATGAAAAATGGGGATATTTTAGAATATGAATTTTAATTATATTAATTGGTTGTATTTATATTAAAATAGAGTTTTTATAATTTTAATTTAATTATTAATAATTATAATGTAACATCCTCAATTTATGTGTTTGAATTTCAAAGCTAGACATTTGAACTTTAATCCTAAGGGGAGTGGACCCCAAAGGATAAATATTTTGTGGATGTAATTAAATATTTAATTGAGTAAATGAATAAAATGATGTTGTGCAGATTGACCAAAATGAGATGTATGAGATCACTTGCTAAATCCATGAGGATGGATGAGGCAAATATTCCCCACAATCTTTCAAAAATCCTTGAAAGAAATTATTTCTAAAGTTAGATTTTTAAGGAAAAATCTGAATTCCCCAATGATGAGGAAAGTAGTTGGGAAGAGGTAAAAAGCTGGAAAAGCTGGGAAAAACATAAAAAAACATTAAAGAATCCCTAAAATGAGAAGCCTAGGCAAACAGGAAGAAAAGCATCATGAGATTCTGGACGCAGAATTAGAAACATGCTTTGGGGAACAATAGCTTAAATAAGATGCTCTTAAACAGATTAGAGGTTGATCTGTTGTAGGAGATGATCTCAGCTCGGGGGTGAGTTCTGGGAGAAAGAAGAACTCTAAGGTTGGGAGGTTGGTCAATTGCATGAGTGGTATGTCTCTAAATTTATTGATGTGTTTACTTCATATAGTATGAATTGGCTACATATAACAGTTGACTTATATATTATTAGTTTTATTAGTACTACATTCAACAGAATCAATCATAAGGAATTCACCTTCATAAATTCTGTAGTGTAGTAGAGAAGAAGTCTGTAAAGTAGAATCCAACAGAAACTCTAAACCGAGGTGGGTCTAGATCTGTGGATACATAGCTATCTACAAAGAATTTAGCTGTAAATTGTTCCGGATATACTAATATACATCTATGAGTAATATTAGGAGCATGAGGAGAACATCTCCAGAATTTCTACATTAATAGTAAGTTAAATCTGGGGAATTCTAGTACCTCTAAATGTACCAAACTTGTAACCTTAATCTGTTTCTATGGGAAGTGAAATTCAGTTAGTCTACAATGTGAGGAAATTTATAGATATACAGACAGTGAGGAAATGCAGAGAGTACAGAGGTATTCATTTATTAGTTACTAAGTGAATAACAGAGATTTATAATAATTCCAACAGTTGTGCATTTCCATATTTAAAATATTTACTCCTTTCTTCCAATAAGATGGAACTGTAAATTAGGAAAGTTGAGTATTGTATCTTTATGTGAATAGCAATGAAATGGAACCAAAATAAGGCCAACATCTGCAGACATAACTAGAACAGAAGAGTTATGTATGAAAATATGGGAGTAACCCACAAGAAAAGAAAGAGAGAAAGAGACTCAATGGAAGTACATAACATGGGAAGTTAGAAGTGTATGGAGAATTATAAATAACATAACACCTGCATCTTATACACATATAAACAAATATATATCTATGAAGCATGGACACATAAATCTTGTCCCGATATATATAAAGAGGTAAATCAGTCTACAAATGGATACAATGGGCCTGTTCTCTCATAATGAATAAATAGCAAAAGCATTTAGAAATATATAGCTATATTAAGCAATACAATTCTGCACACTAAATTCAAAGGGGAAAATAACTACCCAGACACTCCTGTGAGTCTCTTGCAGAATTCATGCACAATATATATATATATATATATATATATATCAAATAGCTAGGAGGCTCCATACAATTGAAAAACAAAAGAACATTAACTATGAAGAGAAGTACATAAGTTGAAATCTCTACTGTGATAAGTAAAGTAAAGTAGGAATGACTCATTAGTTTTAAATTGTATTGCAAACCACTTCCACGAGTAATTCCATGCGAGGTAGCATGAGAAAGTCTCGAATTTAATAAACTGTAGCTTCATTGAAATTATGAGAAAATATCCGTGACAAGGAAAAAAAATATCCAGATATACGCTACAACCTCTGAGCCTGTAGGGCCAAAATCCTAGCATTCTCATTCAAATTTTGAATCCTCTATGAATACTAGCATATGACTGAAACTATTAATATTCTGACTTGGACAAAGTCTGACTCCTCAAGGGACATTGCTTAAACCCTACAAGAGTTAATGATTCTGCTTCAATGGGACGAAACCATGTAACGAGAGGATGTGAATATCCACACAGGCATATACCGACATGAAATGCCAAGAGGCGAAATTAATATCATCTGAAAGTGAAGGGTTGTGTAGTTGCCGACAATGGAATGCTTCGGAAGTACGCATTACCTAAGGAAACATATTCAGGTTAGGAAATCGGTCAATAATGTAGCTGTTAGCAAATCGTTGAAATAGAGAAAGTTACCCAGACAAGAATAGGTTATCTGCCAAGGCAGACCCTCAGTCTTTACGAGCTCCCTGCACCAGAGGTAAAAGCAGAATATCAATTTAATTGAACGCCTGAAGGTTAATAGGAACCTGAAACAAAAATATGTATACGTAAAAGGGAAAATTCAAACCTCACGAAGCTGAGCTCGATGACTATCGCTCCTCTGCGATGAGGCGAGGAAAAGTATCATCAGCTCTGCATGATAATATCAAGCTTAGCTAATTATAAGATCACAAAATCGACAAAGAAACAATGACGAAGACAAACTAATAAGAATACAGCAAAATTGGTTCAGGAGATATTGCGAATTGGTCCCAAACGATATTGAACCATAAACGCAAAGTTCAGAACGAAACCCTTTCGTATAAGTAACTACCGAGACTTCCATAGAAAAGAAGTATGACAAGTACTGGAAGCCGAATATGAGCTCCCACACAAAAATGCAAGACGTATGCACAAGATTCATACCTTGTTTTTTTGCAGTGGCGTAGATAAGTCGGCCAACGCGTTAGTTCTTCGGTTGCAGAGGTGAATATACCAAATGAAGAGCAAAGAAACTGCCTTCAATCAAAAGCGCAAACTTATATAACCATTCGAAAACTCCAGAACCCTTAATACGGTGAGAAGATCGTAGCCGTCCACATGGCAATATTGCAGAGATGAGGCCATGGATCGGATAGCTGGAGCATACATTTACACTGGTAGTTCAACATTTATTATACCAAAAATACATAATGAAAATTCTGGCGCTATGTCGTATGACGGAGAAGCGCCTTGCGCTCGAAGTAGGCTGGCATGGTGACGGCCATATTGACAGGGAGGAATAGCACGTGAATATAACAAGGATGAAACCATCCCCACCAATAACATGTAACCAGAAGCATTATAAGAGTTGACGTGGCGCAGAAACATCACGTCTCAGTCCCACACCATATCCATTCGATTCATGGCAGGACATTATGCGTGAAAGCGTAACAACTACGTTAAATCTTCACATTAAATGGTGCTATGAATATCCATGTACAGTAAAATGCGATATTTTTAATACAGATCTTGTGAAGAGTATGAATACCACCTGGTTGAACCACCATAAGCACGATATAGTCCTCCCTATAAACGTATGTATATTAAACTCAACCAATGTTAATGACCAAGTCCTGTAGACAAGGACGTTATGATAACGATTAGAACATAGGATTGGAAAACAAAGGGGCCGGAGGCCTCATGAGTACAAGCTATTCTAATGCCATGTAGATGGATCAGTGGAAATGGGTTGAATACCCAAGAGTTAATAATCATCAAAAGGAAAAGTTAAACATAGGATTATAGATGCGACCCATCATAGAGGGTGGATTTATATTAAATAACTCCAATATGATTTGAATACAAAGTAAATCGATGTTGAATTTGAGAGTTAAAAGATATGGACTTGGGGCATAGTTTTTAGGTGGAAATAAATCATATTGGAGAGAAAAGTAGGATTTCACCAGTTAGAAATCAAAAATATTATGTTGAATTTAATTAGAATTTTTTTTTTTATGTGTGAGTAAATGGGAGGTGTGACAAATGGTATCAGAGCCCAAGTTATAAAACTGGGCTGGTGACATTGTGCTCACTGTGGCTGTGTGTTCACTGTATAAATTTATTTCTGTTGAAAAAAAAAAATTATATTTTTATTTTCACTGATCTTTGTTGTGTAGTGTACAGTGGTGCTGAAATGGCAGAAGGTGACGAAATTTATGTTGATCTATGTGATGAAGATATTGCACCAGATCCCAATGCGCCCATGATGACTATGTTGCAGAGGTTGCAACAAGAATTGGCTGAGATAAAAAGCCAGAATGACAGATTGTCATTAGCCAGTGAGGAGCAGGAAAAGCTCATCAGAGAATTAACTTCGCGGAACAGCCAAGAAGGCGAAGGTTCCGGAAAGAGGAAGACTAATGAGTCTGATGATGATGATGCTGTTAGGCATCAGTATAAGCAGAAAAAGGAATTGCAGGGGGAATTTCGAAAGATTAAACCTCCCTCTTATGATGGGGAGGAGGAAGATGCGGAAGCCTGGTTTTTGAACATGATTAAGTACTTCCAGGTCTATGAATATGAAAGTAACTTGAAGGCCAAATTATCTGTTTACCAGCTACAAGGTAAGGCTACCTTGTGGTGGGAGGAGACAAAAATGGTGCATGCCATTGATGAAAAGATAGTTACCTGGGAAGATTTCCAAGTTAAGTTCAAAAACCACTACCTGAATGAACGTTACTATGATGATAAAGCCAAGGAATTTTAGGAACTTAGACTAGGACAGCTCACAATTGATGAGTTTGTAACCTACACAAGGAAAGAAAAGGCAAAGGTACAAAGGTTTTTGAATTGTCTTCCTACTGTTTACAAAGAGGAAATTGAATTTGATAACCCAAAAACAATGGACGAAGCTATTAGAAAAGCTAGATTGTGCTACCAACAGTTCAAAAGCAAAACTGAACATGGAAAAAGCTGGGTAACTAAGAGTGAATTCAAAGGGAAAAACAGAAACCAGCCTATTTGAAGAATTTTGGCAGAGATCATCTGCGGAAAAAGTTTAATAAACCCAAAGAAAGTCAAACTGCTCATTCCCAAGTGGCCTCAAAACAAATTGATGGAGACAATAAGAGGGAGGGTACAGTGAAAATGAGAGAACCCCTGAAATGCTGGGGATGTGGAGAACCCCATCTGCTGAGAGATTTCCCCCATCGAAACATTCAGATGGTTATGAGAGACCGAGAAGCTACCACAGTAAATGACATAGCCAGAAATATACCAACTATCAGTGCAGCCTTGGAAAATCGGCAAGTAGAACATCAAGCTACCATGGTTGAAATGGAGGGTAAGATTTCTGACCAATCTGTTACAGTTTTGATTGACCCAGGTGCTTCTTTGAGTTACATTAGTCCAAAAATTGTAGAAAAATGTAACCTGAAACCTGAAAAATTTCAACAGTCATGGTTGGTTCAGCTGGCCACTGGAACCAAGAGGAAGGTAACACACAAATTTCCTTGAACATCAATTAAATTAAATGATTTTCAAACCAAAGTAAATTTGAACATTCTGCCTTTAGGTTCATATGACTTGCTAATAGGAATGGACTGGTTGGAAAAGAAGAAGGTTATGATGAACTGTTGGGACAAGACCTTACATTGTGTAGATGAGGAAGGGAAACCTTTTATTCTCAAAGGAAAACCAAAACCTATCTCTGTAAGACAAATATCAGCAATGCAATTAAAAAGAATAGCTAGAGAAGGATATCAATTTTATGCAGTACATGTAGAAGAAATCGAATAGAAAACTGAAGAAAACTTGCTGGATGTATTACCAGTGATAAGGGAATTTAAAGAAGTTTTTCCAGATGAGATCCCTCATCTTCCCCCCAAAAGAGAGATTTACTTTTCAATCGATCTGGTGCCGGGAGCAGTACCTGTTTCCCGAGCCCCTTATCGAATGAGTCCCCTTGAGCTTATGGAACTGAAAATGCAATTGCAAGAACTGTTAGATAAAGGGTATATCAGACCGAGTGTGTCTCCTTGGGGAGCACCGGTGTTGTTCGTGAAAAAGAATGATGGAACTTTTCGGATGTGCATTGATTATCGTCAATTGAATAAGTTGACCATTAAAAATAGATACCCTTTGCCTAGAATTGATGATCTTTTTGATCAAGTGAGAGGAGCTTCAGTATTCTTGAAGATTGACTTAAGAACTGGTTATCACCAGCTCAGAATTAAGGAAGGAGACATCAGCAAAACAACTTTTCGAACCAGGTATGGGCACTACGAATTTGTAGTCCTACCTTTCGGTTTGACAAATGCCCCTGCCACATTTATGTGCCCGATGAACAGTATAAATACTTGGATAAATTTTTTCTTGTGTTCATAGATGATATTTTAGTCTACACAAAAAGTGAGAAGGAACATAAATAACACTTGAGGATAGTATTGCAAACTCTGAAGGAAAACCAACTATATGCCAAGTTTAAGAAATGTGAATTTTATAAAGATAAGATCCAATACTTGGGTCATATTATTTTTGAACAAGGGCTGGCTGTTGACCCTGAAAAGATAAAAGCTATTAAGGAATGGCCTATCCCAACTGATGTTTCAGCAGTAAGGTCATTCATGGGGATTGCAGGCTATTATTGCAGATTTGTGGAGAGATTTTCTGCCATAGCACATCCCATAACATCATTACAAAGAAAGGGTGTCAAATTTGATTGGAATGAAAAATGCCAACACTGTTTTGACCAATTAAAGTTAAAACTTACTACAACCCCTATACTGAAGATTGCAGATCCTGATAAAGAATTTGTGGTATGTACGGATGCCTGTAGAGAGGGGTTGGGAGGAGTTCTCTTGCAGGAAAATTCAGTTATTGCATATGAATCTAGAAAACTGAAGATACATGAACAAAACTACAGTGCCTATGATTTGGAGTTAGCTGCTGTTATTCATGCCTTGAAGATGTGGCGATACTATCTCCTTGGAAAAAAATTTACATTGATGACTGATCATATTAGTCTCAAATATTTCTTTTCCCAAACTGATTTGAATGCGAGACAAGCCAGATTGCTATTTTTTCTAAGTGAATTTGATATGGACATAAAACATATCAGGGGGAAAGAAAATAAAATTTCTGATGCATTGAGCAGAAATGCTTGTTAGAATATAAACAGCATTGGAAGTAGTGCCCAGATCGAAGTAGAAGAGTTGGTGAGAAAGGCAGCAAACCAAGATCCAAATTATGAAACACTCCTGGTGAAATTACAGAAAAAGGAGAAAACTGATTTCACTCAAAACCAAAAAGGGCTGATCTGTTATAAAAACATATTATATGTTCCAAATGTGGAGACCTTGAAAAAAGAGATTCTAGATGAATATCACAAATAGCCATATGCAGGACATCCAGGATATCAGAAAATTTTAACAGCTTTGAAAAAGAAGTTGTTTTGGCCAGGAATGAAGAAAGAGGTAGCAAAATATTTAACTAGATGTATGGAATGTCAACTAGTCAAAGTTGAGCATCAGCATCCTGCTGGTCTTTTAAATCCTTTGCCGATTGGAGAATGGAAATGGGACACAGTTTCCATGGATTTTATAACAAGATTGCCCAAAACCAAATACCAACATGATTCAGTGATGGTGGTAGTAGACACTTTAACAAAAGCTGCCCATTTTATACCGGTGAAATATACCTTTGGAACAGCTCAAGTAGCGAATGTGTTCCTAAAGGAGGTAGTAAGGCTCCATGGAGTTCCAAAGGTAATTGTTTCTGATCGAGATGCTAAGTTTACAGCCGCTTTTTGGAAAGGGCTATTTGGAGGGATGGGTACTAAGTTGAATTTTAGTACTGCTTACCACCCTCATACAGACGGTCAAACAGAGAGAACTAATCAAATTTTGGAAGATATGCTGAGAATGTATGTGATGGATAGGCCATCAAAGTGGGAAGACTACTTGCATTTAGCTGAATTTGCATATAATAACAGCTACCAATCCTCCATCAAAATGAGTCCGTTTGAGGCACTCTATGGGAGAAAATGTCTTACTCCTTTGAGCTGGAGCCAGCCAGAAGATAAGTTAATGTTGGGACCAGATGCTCTACAAGAGATGGAAAGAGTTGTTAAACAGATACAAAGAAACATCAAGATAGCCCAAGATCGCTAGAAAAACTACGCTGATAAGAAAAGAGTGCACCAAGAATTTAAAGTGGGGGAGCATGTGTACTTGCATATTAAACCCAAAAAGAGCACACTCTATGCGGGGAGTTGTGCAAAACTGGCTCCTAGATATTGTGGTCCTTTTGAAATATTAGAAAGGGTGCGACCAGTGGCTTACAAGCTGGCCTTACCACCCCATGTTAGAGTTCATGATGTGTTTCATGTTTCGTTATTAAAAAATTATGTGCATGATGCTTCTCACATAGTTGATTGGAATGTTGTACAGGTGGAACCAGAAGGGGAGTTTCTGCCAGAACTGCTTCAAATATTGGAGCGGGAAGAAATTGAATTGAGGAACCGAACGGTAGCAAGAGTAAAGGTGTAGTGGAAGCACTTTACTGCTGAAGAAGCTACCTAGGAAAGAGAAGCTGAAATAATGGAAAGATATCCATTTTTGTTTGAAAAATGAACTATAGTAGTTGAATACCAACACCGAGGATGGTGTTTGTTTTCAGAGGGGGAATATGTAACATCCCCAATTTATGTGTTTGAATTTCAAAGCTAGACATTTGAACTTTAATCCTAAGGGGAGTGGACCCCAAAGGATAAATATTTTGTGGATGTAATTAAATATTTAATTGATTAAATGAATAAAAATGATGTTGTGCAGATTGACCAAAATGAGATGTATGAGATCACTTGCTAAATCCATGAGGATGGATGAGGCAAATATTCCCCCCAATCTTTCAAAAATCCTTGAAAGAAATTATTTCTAAAGTTAGATTTTTGAGGAAAAATCCCCGGATTCCCCAATGAAGTAGAAGGAAAGTGATGGTTGGAAGAGGTAAAAAACTGGAAGAAAATTTTGGGAAAAGCATAAAAAACTTTAAAAGATCCCTAAAATAGGAAGCCTAGAATGAATACAGCGGAAGAAAGAAGCATGAAAGGATTAAGGCCTTGAGAATTAGAAACGTGTTTTGGGAACAATAACTTAAATAAGTGACAAACACATTAGAGTTGATTTGTTCTAGGAGATGATCTCAACTTCGGGGGTGAGTTAGGAGGCAGAAGAACTCTAAGGTTGGGAGTTGGTCAATTGCATAGTGGTATGTCTCTAAATTTATTGGTATGTTTGGGTCTTCACTTCATATAGTATGAATTGGCTACATATAGCAGTTGACTTATATATTAGTTTCTGTGTACCATTCAGCTGAATCAATCACAAGAATTTTCATAAATTCTGTAGTGTAGTAGAGAAGAAGTCTGTAAAGTAGAATCCAACAGAAACTCTAAACCGAGGTGCGTCTAGATCTGTGGATACATAGCTCTCTACAGAGAATTTAACTGTAAATTGTTCCAGATCTACTAATATACATCTATAAGTAAGCTTAGGAGTATGAGGAGAACATCTCCAGAATTTATACATTAATAGTAAGTTAAATCTGGGGAATTCTAGTACCTCTAAATGTACCAAACTTGTAACCTTAATCTGTTTCTATGGGAAGTGAAATTCAGTTAGTCTACAATGTGAGGAAATTTATAGATATACAAACAGTGAGGAAATGCAGAGAGTACAGAGGTATTCATTTATTAGTTACTAAGTGAAGAACATAGATTTATAATAATTCCAACAGCTGTGCATTTCCATAATTAAAATATTTACTCCTTTCTTCCATTAAGATGGAACTGTAAATTAGGAAAGTTGAGTATTGTATCTTTATGTGAATAGCAATGAAATGGAACCAAAATAAGGCCAATAGCGGCAGACATAACTAGAACAGAAGAGTTATGTATGAAAATATGGGAGTAACCCAAAAAAAAAGAAAGAGAGAAAGAGACTCAATGGAAGTACATAACATGGGAAGTTAGAAGTGTATGGAGAATTATAAATAACATAACACCTGCATCTTATACACATCTAGACAAATATATATCTATGAAGCATGGACACATAAATCTTGTCCCGATATATATAAAGAGGTAAATCAGTCTACAAATGGATACAATGGGTCTGTTCTCTCATAATGAATAAACAGCAAAAGCATTTAGAAATATATAGCTACAGGAAGCAATACAATTCTGCACACTAAATTCAAAGGGGAAAATAACTACCCAGACACTCCTGTGAGTCTCTTGCAGAATTCATGCACAATATATATATATATATCAAATAGCTAGGAGGCTCCATACAATTGAAAAACAAAAGAACATTGACTATGAAGAGAAGTACATAAGTTGAAATCTCTACTGTGATAAGCAAAGTAAAGTAGGAATGACTCATTAATTTTAAATTGTATTGCAAACCACTTCCACGAGTAAGTCCATGTGAGGTAGCATGAGAAAGTCTCGAATTTAATAAACTGTAGCTTCATTTAAATTATGAGAAAATATCCGTGACAAGAAAAAAAAATGTCCAGATATACGCTACAACCTCTGAACCTGTAGGGCCAAAATCCTGGTATTCTCATTCAAATTTTGAATCCTCTAAGAATACTATCATATGACTAAAACTAATAATATTCCGACTCGGACAGAGTCTGACTCCTCAAGGGACATTTCTTAAACCCTACAAGAGTTAATGATTCTGCTTCAATGGGACGAAACCATGTAACGAGAGGATGTGAATATCTACACAGGCATATACTGACCTGAAATGCCAAGGGAGGCGAAATTAATATCATCTGAAAGTGAAGGGTTGCGTAGCTGCCGTCAATGGAATGCTTCAGAAGTATGCATTACCTAGGGAAACATAGTTAGATTAGGAAATCGGTCAATAATGTAGCTGTTAGCAAATCGTTGAAATAGAGAAAGTTACCCAGACAAGAATAGGTTACCTGCCAAGGCGGACCCTCGTTCTTTACGAGCTCCTTGCACCAGAGGTAAAAGCAGAATATCAATTTAATTGAACGCCTGAAGGTTAATAGGAACCTGAAACAAAAATATGTATACATAAATGGGAAAAATCAAACCTCACGAAGCCGAGCTCGATGACTATCGCTCCTCTGCGATGAGGTGAGGCAAAGTATCATTAGCTCTGCATGATAATATCAAGCTTAGCTAATTATAAGATCACGAAATCGACAAAGAAACAATGACGAAGACAAACTAATAAGAATACAGCAAAATTGGTTCAGGAGATATTGCGAATTGGTCCCAAACGATATTGAACCATAAACACAAACTTCAGAACGAAACCCTTTCGTATCAGTAACTACCGAGACTTCCATAGAAAAGAAGTATGACAAGTACTGGAAGCCGAATATGAGCTCCCACACAAAAATGCAAGACGTATGCACAAGATTCATACCTTGTTTTTTTGCAGTGGCGTAGATAAGTCAGCCAACGCGTTAGTTCTTCGGCTGCAGAGGTGAATATACCAAATGAAGAGCAAAGAAACTGCCTTCAATCAAAAGCGCAGACTTGTATAACCATTCGAAAACTCCAAAACCCTTAATACGGTGAGAAGATCATAGCCGTTCACATGACAACATCGCAGAGATGAGGCCATGGATCGGATAGCTTGAGCATACATTTACACTGGTAGTTCAACAATTATTATACCAAAAATACATAATGAAAATTCCGGCGCTATGTCGTATGACGGAGAAGCGCCTTGCGCTCGGAGTAGGCTGGCATGGTGACGGCCGGATTGACAGGGAGGAATAGCACGTGAATATAACAAGGATGAAACCATCCCCACCAATAACATGTAACCAGAAGCATTATAAGAGTTAACGTGGCGTAGAAACATCACGTCTCAGTCCCACACCATATCCATTCGATTCATGGCAGGACACTATGCGTGAAAGCGTAACAACTACGTTAAATATTCATATTAAATGCTGCTATGAATATTCATGTACAGTAAAATGCGATATTTTTAATACAGATCTTGTGAAGAGTATGAATACCACCTGGTTGAACCACCACAACCACGATATAGTCCTCCCTATAAACATATGTATATTAAACTCAACCAATGTTAATGACCAAGTCGTGCAGACAAGGACGTTATGATAACGATTAGAACATAGGATTGGAAAACAAAGGGGCCGAAGGCCTCATGAGTACAACCTATTCTAATGCCATGCATATGGATCAGTGGAAATGGTTTGAATACCCAAGAGTTAATAATCATCAAAAGGAAAAGTTAAACATAGGATTATAGATGCGACCCATCATAGAGGGTGGATTTATATTAAATAACTCCAATATGATTTGAATACAAAGTAAATCGATGTTGAATTTGAGAGTTAAAAGATATGGACTTGGGGCACAGTTTTTAGGTGGAAATAAATCATATTGGAGAGAAAAGTAGGATTTCACCAGTTAGAAATCAAAAATATTATGTTGAATTTAATTAGAATTTTTTTTTTATGTGTGAGTAAATGGGAGGTGTGACATATAAAACAATTGATGTTATCTTTAAAATATATTAAAATATTTTTAGTATATATAAATTATATTAAAATAGAGTTTTTATAATTTTAATTTAATTATTAATAATTATGAAATAACTGATATGGATTTAATATCCATAAAATATATTAGAATATTTCGAGTAGTATATATAAATTAAAGTGTAAGGTTTATATTTAGAGTAGCTATGTCTTTTTTCTCTTTCAATTAAATTCATTGACTCAAAACAATATCATTTCAACAAATGTTACATGAAGTGAGATATGGTCTTTTGAGTGCTCTATTTATTAGCATTGATATTTGGTCATCATATTGTAATCAATCCTATTTATAAATTAAGAATCCACATGATAAATTGGAGTGAATATCCATGAATAAGAATCTTGTTACATGTTTTTTAAATTGTATCTATATTTAACTTACATGTTAATTATTTTTAATAATAATGATAATAATAATAAAGCTATAATTTAGTTAATTCTTATGATTTTTTTAATTTTAGAAGCTTGATAGGTATGATACAGTAAGGATTGACTCCTATGGACATGAATAACCATTTAATTTATGTGGCTGAATTCATTATTAGAAGTATGTTATAGGTTTAACCTAAATGGAATATATGTTAATTTTTCTAGTAGTAAGCATAGATGGAAGGTTAATATTTATGTCCAAATTAGTTACCCCCTTCTAATTCACTTAATTTAAATTAACTGTTGGAAAAAATGTGTGTCATATTAGCATGTGGTATTAATAAGACATGGTATTGGCTCATGATATTGTAACAAAGACTATTTACAAGTTAAGAAATAATATAGTAAAGTGGGAGTGAATCTCCATGATTAATAATATTATTACATTTATTTTAAAATGTATATTATTAACTCTTTTCATAATTAATAACGCTAATAATTTAAAATAGAGTTATAATTTAATTTTTGTTACTGTGAAATGTATTATGGCTGAAGTGTTTTATTGCTTATTGGATTAATTCCTATTTTTATTTACTATCCATTTCATTTATATATTTGTGTTATTAGATTTAATTTGAAATTTAATTGTAGATTTTAGTTATGTTATATTAATAATATATATATATATATATATATATATATATATATATATATATTATTCTTAATATAACATAACTAAAATCTACTATATATATATTTCTATTAATTTTAGTTTTTATATGGATATTTGTGGTGAATTCCAATATTTTTAAATATTTATATATAATATTGGTAAATCAATTTTTTTATATTTAAATATGTTTGTTTTATCAAATATAAATATAAAAATTATATATTATAATTTATTAAAATTTAAATATATATTAAAATTTTTAAATTATGTATATTAATTGACATTAATTTTTAATTATTATTAATAAGTTTAGGTTATCTTTTATTATTATTTGAAGAAAAAGGTATTATACATTTTTGGAGTAATTTTTATTGTATTTATGTATTTATTTCATATTCATATTTAGTTAGACATAATGTGTAGGCTTTAAATTTTTTTATTTTAAAAGTTAGAGTAAAGTGACTGACAAGAATGAATTTTTTGGGGAGATTTTGGTAAAATTTGGTAATGTTTTTGGAAATCCTAGGTACAACTCTCAAGCTTCAATATTTTAGGTGAATTTGGGGTTTTTGATGGTTCTAAATCCATTTCCACCATCAAAAATAACATTCAAGAACTCTTACCATCACTTTTTTTAGGGAAAAAAATCATGGGCCAATTTACTCCCTCGCTAGAAAACTTCCTTTGAAAATTTCATTGACATAATAGAGATTGTACATAAGGATTCGTTGAGTGTCTCTCTATATATATTGAAAATCACAACCCTTAGGTGTTCTAGCCCAAAATGAGACTCCTTTGGGTCTATTAGGGAACAACTTACAATGAAGCTTGGATGCAAGAAAAACTAAGAAAACCTCAAAAAAAACTTGGTTTCTCCCCCTTCAACGTCCCTAGTACACTAGCAAAGAGAGTTTCAACACCCTAAATGGTCTAGAAAAGAGACTTGTAATGCTCCAATGCCTCAAACAAAATACTTGAGGTAGTTAGCAAGGAGAGGTTCAATAACCATAAATGGTATAGAAAAGAGACTTGTAATTCTCCAATACTTACCAAAAGAGACTTGAAGTAGCTGCAAGAGTTGACATTGTGCATGGATAATGATGGAAAAGGTAAAAAAGAAAAGAGTTTGAAGATGAGGATGAAAGGAAAATACCAAACGTAGTAAAATAGATGTTTAGATACATTTGATGACTCTCCAAACTCATCTATAAAATAATTTCTTTCCATGTATTAAAGGAAAATATATAAGAGATAGGTACATCCTGAGAGAATGAGAAATCAATTATCCTTGAGATAAGAAAGTGGTGATTAGTAAAGCCTAGTTGTGATTTGTGGTGCGAAGAGGACCTAGGGGAAACGACCACAAGAAACACAATATTATAAGCTTCTATTCATTTAATGAGAAATTAAACCTCCCCCCAAATTACACTTTTGGGCCAAATGTGGCAATTAAATTTCAAAATTTTGATGTTTTATGGGATTGAAGCTCTCCAAATTCATATAATAATTGTATATATATATTAAATTTATCTACATAGAGAGAACTACGTTATGCATAATAAAAGAAAAAATCAAAAATTATATTTTTTATCATTTTTAAAAGTTGTCGAAGTAATATTTCAATTACATTTTACAAACACATATGTTCACCTAATATTTTTTTCAATTGTCTAAATAAATTTAAAAACCAATAGTATCCTTTTGAAGAGGACTCGTAAAGGAATATAGTAGTATTTTTTGAAAATTTTTCTTTTTATATGTTCCAATTTTTTTTAAGCATTATGTTTAAAATAAATTAGATGAAAAATATCATTATTAATTTGAAAATTTTAAATTCATATGTCATTACATAGAGGTTTCCTTCACGAAGCGAACATGATCAACTCCACCACTTACGTCAATTTATTTTCTTAAATCCGATAGTTTGCAAAGTGGTGTTGCAGAGAAATATGTAAAGGGTGTAACACCCCTAGTTTTATGTTTACTTCAAGCTAGACATTGAACTTTAATCCAAAGGGGAGTGGACCCCAATGGATAAGTATTTTGTGGATGTAATTAAGTATTTAATTATGGAAATTAAATAAAATAATTTTGTGCAGATTGACCAAATGAGAATTATGAGATCACTTGCCAAATCCATGAGGATGGAAAGAGGAAAATACTTTCCCCAGAAATCTTTCAAAAATGCTTGAAAGAATTTATTTCCAAATTATATTTTTGAGGAAAAATCTAGTTTTTCCCCAATGAGGTGGAGAGTAGTTGGGATGAGGTAAAAAGCTGAGAAAAGCAGAAAGCAACTTTAAAAGTCCCTAAATAAGGGAAGCCTAGGAAAATAGGAAGAAAAGCATCCTGAAATTCTGGACATAGAATTAGAAACGGGCTTTGGAGAGAAAAAACTTAAATAAGCTACTCCTGAACAGATTAGAGCTTGGTCTGTTCTAGAGGTGATCTCAGCTCGGGGGTGAGTTCTAGAGATAGAGGGACTCTAAGGTTGGGAGGACTGGTCAATTGCAGAAGTGGTATGCCCGTAGTGTTTACGAATGAATGCATTACTTGCAATATTTTTCTTGTGTTCCATACATTTACAGAATTTTTAGAAGAATTAAATCCTCTCAGTTCTGCATAGTTGTAGGAACAAGAATTATGAGGAAAATCAGCCAGAAGCTCTAAAACAGTGACTGGTTTAAATCTGGAGATTTATATTACCTTCATAATTCAAAAGTGTGTAACTTTAATCTACTTATATTAAAAATAATATTAAATCAGCAAGAACTAGAAAATATATTGATTTCAGATCTGTAGATCGTTGAAGTAACAGTACATGTATGTCTATAGATTTACCCTCTACAATAATAAAAGCATGGAGGGATGAGCACAGTTATTAGAGTTAGATATATTCAGATACCAAAAAGTGGGGTAATGATGGGCTAATAAACCTGTAGATAATTATGGTCTGAGAGTTAAACCTAAACTGGTGCAAGAATGACATCCTTTACTGGTGAAATTTCCAAACTGGATACTCTATTGGAAAATAAATATAAGGAAACTCATATGAAGTGCATGCAAAAATTTATAAGCTGTGAAGGATAACAAATATTTCACCCACCAGATCTACATAAAATGCTGCCTAGAGGTGTTAGCTAGAAAACTAGATATACTGAATCTATTAAATATATATATATATATATATATATATATATATATATATATATATATATATATATATATATATATATATATATATATATATATATATATATATATATATATATATATATATATATATATATATATATATATATATATAATTTCCAGAGGTTATTATTGTTGACACAAGTAAATCATACATGTAAACTTTAAATCAAGGAGTAGAAGAAGAATTATATTGCTGGAGTAGTATAATACACATGAACACATAGACCAGGTGGAAATGGTGATTACACATTCAAGAATCACTAGATTAAGTATTAGCACCAGAATTTCAAAAAGGGACGCTAAACGAAATGCTCCAGAATTTAGCAAAGGGACACTAAACTAAATGCAAGAAGTGAAGTTGGAATAAAAAAATCAAGAGCAATAGAATAGAGAGATTTCAATGAGATATTGGTTCATATTTGACTGAGACGGTTTCCCAAAATTAAATGAAAATATGTGGAAATTTTTTTTATTTAACAACTACTCTCGCACCCTAAATCGAGTGTATTTCTACTGGCAAGGAAAACGTGTAAAGTTATTGTGCACAGAGAGAAAATCCGCATACTCAAGCCAGTGAAATGCTCAAATTTACATAATGATCAAGCAATGAAGAAACAGTTGTGCCTAGAAGCTTGAGAGAGCACGACACTTTGTTTCTCCAAACGAGCAGAAGTCTCGATACCAGGAGTCGGTCAGGAAGAGTGAAGGGCGAAAGAACAATCCCTTTGACAACACAAAACTAAATACAATTTTCTCAAATCAAAACCAACAAAACCCTAAGCCATCTCCATCGTCCAAGTGTCCTGGGATCGATGGTATACACGTGGATCGAGTGGGGGAAATCAAAATTCATTACATAGCCGTCCAAACCATAAATGTAAATCCATTGAAAGTGATCCCACAGTACTCAAAATCATATCACATGACCGACATTAATAAATGAGCAGACATACGTTGCATAATATAAAAACGTAAAAACATAAACCCTTGCGTGTAAACGTGACCCAAAGCGTGTCCAGAGATAACAAAAATTTAAAAATCAACAGAGCACCATCAAACCAAGTTGACGTGGAGATGTCAACGAGGTTACCGATGCCAAACACATTAATCCAATTTTGCCAACGAAACACAACCAGTACAATGACCTTAATGTCACCTATCTCCACAGAAAATTCGCCACAGTTGGAGGTACGTGAAATATCCCTGGTGCTATGAGTACGATAATCACACATTGAAAAAAGTGGCCACAAGGCTGTAATGAATTCATATAAATGACATACGATTTAAATATAAATAGATCGTTCAGAACCATGGATAACTCGAATTCAAGACATAGTGTTATAACTCATCGAAGAGTACGAGGAGATAAACATAAATGAATTCAGCCCATTTATACATATATTAGTAATAGGAGGAATAGGAAAACCCTGTGCAATAGAGTTTCATAATTGATGAAATTCGAAGGTAGATCTGAATAGTTGTGGCCAACAGAAGGACATAATTAAACTATCAATAGAAAAAAAAAATTTGGGTGGAAAAGAAGAGACGTTACAAAGGGGGTGCTAAAACTATGTTATTTAGGACGTCAGTAGCTCAATTGAGCACTTAAAAGGCTTCTTCAACTGCCTAAGTTAAAATTTCAAGTAAATCGATAAAGGGTTTAAGAAACCTTTGATCGATCCATTTACATGGTTAATTAGGGGCTCGATCGATCCATAAGCTTGATTGAGCCATTGCAAAACTTAATCACACACCAACTAAATACCAAATACATTGATGGGATTGATGGAAAAGATACGGACGTATGAGTGTGATCAAACTCCTAGTGCCACCAGAAAAATAATAAAAATAAAAGCAAATGTGAATGCACATGCATATAAAAATTAAAAAAAATATTCATTCATAGAAAAATAAAAAAAATGGAAATTACACAAGAATTCACAACAAACATGGGAAATTCGAGATTTCGATACAAAAAAGGAGAGAAAGTGCTTAGAACAAATAAAGTTCAAGAAAAAGATAAAGAAATGATGAGAAAAATATGGTAGACATTGATAGGACAACAATATTATGCAATTCAAGAAATTTATACAATTACAAGTAATTCAAATTGTCTCACTTTTCATATTACCTACTCCATATTGCATGCATTATGAAATATGATTCAAAACAAGAAAAAATTGGAGAATGAAACAATAAAACTAAGATGAAATAAGAGTTGAAATTAATTACCATGTAGTTAACAATTGAGATGTAACAACGAATAAAAAAAAATCATGTGGTGTGATTAATGGTTCAATTAAATTTTCTAAAACCTCTTTAATTCATGCAAATTATGAACCACCTTCAAAATGTAATGATTTAGGATAACCCATAAAAACTAAGGATGTTATTTAACCAAAGAAAACAATTACAATTCCATATATTATATGTATATGAGCTACAATTCATGGCAATATTTACAAGAGGGAGTAGCCAAAAGGGTTGTCCCATAGGTACTCCAAAACATATAAACATTAGTTTGATTGAATCTTGATATCCTTGTAGGATTTAAAGAGAGAAAAGGTGTCAAAGATCTAGAAGGAGCAAGAGTATACCTCTTTCCAATGTGCATGTTTATAATACATTCTTTTTTAAACATATAACAACATTAAATATTTGTGACATCCATCATCATATATAGAATTCAATGGTTCCTTATACCCTAAATTATCATCCGTACGTTGGAAAACCTCACAACTTTCTTCTTTCAATCCTCACATGAAGGTTATGAGAAATTTTCAAAGGGAGCATGTTTTTTAAAGACATACAAAGTGTAGTGTAGATTCTTGCTTGCACAAAAATGACTGTATTATTGCATATCACTACAATGCTCCATAGAAGGCTCATGTGATTAATTAATATTAATTTCATATATTATAAATGCAAAAGAAATAAATTAGTATGTAGAAATTGATAATATGTTAAATGCTTACTTTTTGAACCTTCTTAGAATGTGGGAATCTAATGTCAATTTTCATCTAGTTGTTTCTCAACATGTAATAATGAAATATATTGCAAAGTATAGTTCAAAAGTAAAAAGTAGGAACCTTATAAGACATTTTCAAGATTTCATGAAAACAATTGAAAACATAACTTTAGACAATGGATATCCTTCTTTGCATGTGAAAAAAAAAGGTTCCTTGTAGAACCATATAGTTTCTTAAATCCTCTTACCCCTCATTTACTTTTTTATTTTTATGCTAAAATTTCCATGTAAATTCTCCCAAAATAACGCTCAAATCACTTTTGTCCCTCTTCACCACAAATGATAACAATGTATATCCATTGTTGATAAGACCTTGAAGCATCTTCCTTGTTCTCTATATCCACTAGAACTTCTATCTCTTGATTTCCTTTTGTTTCATTATCAACGTTTTTACTGGTATTTCATACTTTTCATCCCACATTTCTTACACTTTTTGTTTAGAATTGTGAAATTCTCTGTAGTTATGATAAGTTCTTCCTTTAGGAAAGTTTTTTTTACTATTGTTTTATGGTAATTTTAGTTACAAGTTTTAAAATGCTAAATGATATGGTGCTTCTAATAAAGAAAATCCTTTCCAACTAATTTGATCTTCTAGAGTAAGCTTTCAAATATTAATATACATAAAAAAATAGTTAAATAGATTCATTCTTGTATGGAATGTGTATTTATGTATTGTATGGATTTTTAGTCACAATTTGTCTTATATAATTTAATTTCTATTAATTTATAGATATAGATCTTTTTTCCTCTCATGAAATAAACTAGGCCCTTCAATTTGGTAATCACTAGCTAGATTTTTCAAAAATCCCCCATTCTCTCAAATTCAAAATATTATCCATATCATTAAGTTAGTAATAATTCTCTCAATGCGTATTTCAAATTCCTATATAAGAATAAATTTTAATTCTATTAGTATTTAGTTCAACAACCTTCCAAATTATTATACAATATCTTCTTCCACAATAGTCATTGACTCATCCTAGTGATGATGAGTCTTGTTATAGAACTTGTTATAGACTTGAAACATTGACACAAAAATTACTATTGTAAATATAATTCCTAAGGAACATCCTACTCCAAATTCTCACCATATAAATCTTCAGGCACTCAATATCTTCTTCATTAACTATGCTAGATCTTCATTCTCTTCTTATTTTTGAGCCACTCTCTTTGATTTATTTAGTGAACTCTCCAATTCTTCTAATTTATTTCATTCTTAACAACTATTTTTTTTAATCACTTAAATCTCTTTTCTTGAAAATATCAAATATTTCATTCTTAACCACTATTTTTTTTTAATCACTTACATCTATTTCCTTGAAAAAATCAAATATTTCACGTGATAAATGTGACTCGTGAAACAAAACAAAGCTTATAACCTAGATTCACTTGTAATATTTTGGATTATATCTTTATGATATTTAATTTTTAATATTTGTAATATAAAAAATAATTATAATATTTTAATTATAAGTTTAAACATATTGATTTCAAATTTAATATTAAAAATCAATAAAATTACATTTAATTATGTTAATTATAATGAATGATACATTAAATTAAATAAAAAAAAAACTTTCACACAATTCAAAAAAATTAATTTACATAACCTTAAAACAATTGAGCCTTAAACCCAAGGCATCAATTCCACTACACTTGCTCACCAAACACTCACTCACCAAACCACAGCCTCGTTTATTTGATTTTTACTTTTTAGTTAAAAATCAAAGTCAATATATATTTAATGAAGAGGTAGTTATTAAATCTGTTGTGTACTAATAATATTGGTAAAAATGCATTGAATACTTTGAAAACAATCAACTTCAATTTTTTATCAATGAAGTGTTAAGTAGAGAATAAAATAATTGTGAAATTTTAAATTTAATTCACAATAAAATCTTTATGATATTTTTTTGGATATGCATTTAATTTATTATTTTGTTTGTACCATTACAACATAGGTCAAAGAATTAGTATATGAAATTGTATATATATATATAAAAGAATATAGAATTTCGAAAAAAATAAAATGAAATTAATAAAATCTTATAATATAAGCAGATTAATTAAATATTTTAGTGGAGTAATACGAAACGATAAAATTGTCCCCGATGGGGTGGGAACGAGCTCATAATCAAATTCTTGTTGGAATGTGTGACAGTATTAACATGTGTTTGCACGAGCTTCATACGTGGAAGCACAACGTTATGAGGATGGAATATCAATAGTCGACGACTCTTCCACATCAAAGCCCAAGGGTAATGGGAAGAGGACATTACAAGTTACTATTTTTTTCATTGTCTCTAGTGTGTTTCATGCAGTATTAGGTGGGGTTATCATAATGGCTTTGGCACGCTCAATGGTGGAGAGAAGATTGCACACTCTCCTTTCATTTATGGCTCGCTGCAACATAGAAGGAAGGTTTTTCTCTGCAAGTGTGCCATAATTAACACTGGTTTTATTTAAGTTTTTCATTAGAAGATTGATGATATCTCGAAGTTATATTATTTTTCTTTTTTTCATGGTTATAAATGTGCTAGATTAATCACAGTAGGCGAGTGTATGTTGTAGTTTTTAGAGACGTTGAAAGTTTTTATGGCCATTGTGTTTTAGCTTATATCATGTGATGATTTACACTGCATGTTCTCTATTTTGGAAGTCATTTTTCCCTAAATTGAGATACACTTATCATTAGAAATGCCATCGAAGTTTTGAAAGAGGTCAATGTTTTTAATTTACTTTCTACATAGCACAACCATAGTGTCTATCTTTCAGTTGACGATTGTCCTTCCTATATAAGGTTGACTATATAAGGTGATCATAGTTAACTATCTCACCATGTTTTACTATGGTTGACTATAGTCAACTATTCTAGCTTCTAGATAACTATGGTCAACATGGTCAACCATCATGAACGATAGTTGACTTAAGTCACCACCCTAGATCCATACTAATCCCAAATATATCAAGTGCCAAGAGGGATCATATCTCTCGAGGTGAATACCTCTTTTTTTAGTGAAAAACTTGAGAAAAGGTTTTCACATGGAAATATTTGATCCCTGTTGGAACTTTATAGACCTAGTGTAAAGATGGATTTAGGTTGGTTACATAATACTGTATAATATCTATATTTTTCTCTATGTGTCTCTTTTTTGTTCCCTCTTTCTCCCCTTCATCTCTGATTCTACTCCTTATCTCTCTCCTCTTTCTCCCCTTTCCTCTCCCACCAATCTCTCTCTCTCTCTCCCCCAACCCCCCAAATATCTCTTTCTCTCTCCTCCACTTCCTCTCTCCCCCATCTCTCTCTCTCTATCTCTCTCTCCCCACCCATCCATTCCTCTCTATGTATCTATCTTTTTCCCTCTTAGTCCCCCCACCATCTATATCTATATCTCCTTCCACCTCTCCTTTATCTCTCTATCTCACCTCCACAAACACACATGATCTGTCTCTCCATATTTGTATGGCTTCCTCCCTCCCTCTCTCTATCTCTCTTCTTCACTTTGTCCATCTTCTCTATGTATCTATCTTTTTCCCTCTTTGTCCCCCCACCATCTATTTCTATATCTCCTTCCATCTTTCCTTTATCTCTCTATCTCACCTCCAAAAACACACATGATCTATCTCTCCATATTTATATGGCTTCCTCCCTCCCTCTCTCTATCTCTCTTCTTCACTCTGTCCCCCCTTCAACTATATCTCTATCTCTCTATGTCTCTCCTAATTTGTCTCTCTATCTCAACCCCCAAACATACACACTATCTCTCCATATCTCTATCTCTCTCACTCCCTCTCCCTCTCACTCTCTCTATCTATTCCCCTTCTCTCTCTATCTCTCTCTCTCTCTCTCTCTCTCTCAATCTCCCATGTCACTCCCCCTCTCTCCACCTTTTTCTCTCTATGCCTTTCTTCTTCCCTCCCTCTCCCTCGATTCATCTCTCGCCCTTTCTCTCTCGCCTCTCTCTGTATCTCCCCTCCTTAACTCTATGCCTATCTTCCCTCCAGTTTTGTCACTATCTCCCTCCCACTCTCATTTTGTTTGTCTCCTCCATATTTGTATCTCCCTCCCTCTCTTCCCCTTCTCTCCCTATCTCTCTCCTCTCTTTCACTCTATCTTCCCCTTCTCTCTGTATCTCTATCCTATCTTTCACTCTCTATTCCATCCTCTCCTCTCTCCCTCTCTCTCTCCATCTCTCCCTTGTCACTCTCCATTCACTCCTCTCTTATCTCCCTCTTTCTCTCACTCTCTCTCTTGTCACTCTCTCTCTCCACCTCTATCTCTCTCTCCCTCCTTGTTTCCTCTCTCTTCCCCCCTCTCTCTCCCCACATCACACATAATCTCTCTCTTTTGGTTTCTCTCGCTCTCTCTCTGCCCTCCAGCCGTGTCACTATTTCCCTGGTGTTCTCCTCCCCCCTATCTTAAATTTGATCCCATTGTATTGTATTCAAGAAGGTATCTAATTTAAAAATACTCAATTGGTTATAAAATATTAAACATATATTTTGGATCTCAATCATATCAAATGAAATACAATAATGAAAATCTTAAAAAAATCATGGGTTAAATTTTAGCCACTTTTCTAGCTCTCATTGCTTGGCTGGTTCTTAATAATATTTTTTATATTATATAAATTTCATATATATATATATATATATCTAGATGTTTTCATTTTTAATTTTATTAAAATATTGGTTTAATTTGTAAGAGGATATTTTTAGTAGTTGTGAGGATAGAGGGTTTAAATATATATCAAAAATAATTATAGCTTTTTTTTCTTAGATTTAATTAAAAAATTGTTATAAATTAAATAAAATTAAAATATTTTGATTGCCAAATAAGTTATCTTATCCAATTTTTTTAAATTAATTTTATTAATGATTTTTTTTTTTAATTACTTTTAACATTTTATTATTAATTGAGCCAAAATTTAATGTTTACACTCATATTCATATAAGGATGTATATTAATTTTACATTTTATTTATTACTTTTAAACATGGTGCTTTTTTGTTCTTTAAAATGCATAAATGGATTTAACACCAGATTAAATAATTTAAACTCACTTTTTTAAAAATCTCTGTTGGAATTTGCTTAAAATCAATAAACCTTGGTCAACAATGGTCAACATTTATGTAACATTGTTAAATTGATGCAACATTAATACATTGTTACATTAATAAGTTAAAATTAATAAACCTTGGTCAACAATGGTCAATATTAATGTAACATTTCTAAATTGATGCAACATTAATACATTGTTACATAATAGTTGACAATGATCCTTGGTGAACCATATTCAACCTTGGTCAACCTCATCAACCATGATCAAACTCATCAACCCTCTTCAACCATTGTAATACACAAATTGACATATAAAAAGTGGAAAACCAAGTTAGTATATATCATTCATATTTACTAATATGGTTCTCCTTTTATGTAATAGAAAAAAAATATGTATTTTTATGAGAAAATAAAACAAATAACAAATGTATATCATAACATCACTTCACAAATATAAATACTCTTAAAAATGTTCAATATTAATCATATTTTAGTTTCCGTTTTTATCTAATATATTTATTTTTCCTTAATAGTATTATTGATTTCATTTTTAATAGTATTATGGATAATATTGATTTCATTTTAATAATATTATTGATTTCATTTTAATAAGTAATAATCATAAAATGAATCTCTTTTACCACTTATAGGAAAATACAAGTGCTCATCATAACCCTGGTTCACAAATATAAATTCTCACAAACATTGTAAATAATTTTTATTTTCATATTTATTTAATACTATAGATATTTAGCTTAGTTTTCCACTTATATTTTGACATGATGTTAGAGATTTCTTTTTGAGACTATAGCGATAGCGAAGTAGTTGTTCCCAATCCACCAATATAATTGCCTCCATTTACCTGTGTAAGTGCTTCCATCATTAACATTAATCTCCATTTCTATATAAATGGCACATACAAATTATGATTCTTTATTTATTAATAGGTGATTAATAGAACTAATCCATCGATTAGTTATTAATAAATAAGAAGAAATATATAATAAGTAAATATACTATAATGATTGTAAATAATGAAAATTAAACTATAATTTTAAATTACCAAATTTACAAGATGAGGCTAATGATCAAAGGTCAAGAAACATGTTGATTGTGTTACCAGATTAGTGAGAAGCGAAGTATTCACCTCTCGCTCAGTGTTCAAAATTGAACACGTCAGAGCCCTTCAAAGGGCTTCTGGCACATCAGAGAAGTAGGGATAGAAATTTACAAGTCAAAAAAATTTTAATTTAGATTTTTGCAACTTTAAAAAAAAAACAATAATATTATAAAATGTCACCAGAAGTGCTGTAGCTTGTAGAGTCACTCATATTTTTTAAAATTATTACTATTTTTTAAAATTATTAAGTATATTAAGTATAGTTACTAAGTGACTTAGGTTGTTAGATGCTGCAACATTGAAGGAGATTAATGGCAAGTTGCATTTGAGATTAATGACAAGTTGCAAATACAAAGGAAAGGTTGTTGAGTTTCCAAATTATATTAATTGCAAGTCTGCATTGTGCAACTGCATGCCTAATTAATAATTTATTAATTGATATTTTTCTTGGACTCAAGCCTTAGCTTTTCAATTGCAACCTACAACGAAAGAGCCATTCCTCAAATCCCAACTCCCACCTATTCGGATCAAGTGTGGTTACATCTATTGACTTGGGTACATAAGAATACTCTATTCTATAATTTCGAGACCCAAATCAAGTGTCATTGCATCTTTTTACTTGGGAAAAGAATACTACTCTACTCTGAAGTTTCGAACCCAGATTAGGTGGAATTTCCGAAGTATTTTAACTCTCCATATAATTTCTTGATGTTCGAATAATACTTTCTTTGATGTTTATGCTCTGTATATATTTTTAAAAGCAAGTATTTGGCACCAGACCAGACTCATCCCAAGTTAGCTTGGATCGTCTTTTAGGGAATGGAAGAGTTCATTTACATTCTCCCCCTTAAAGTTTGCTGAGATTAGTGTTTTGTTTTTTTTGATAGAATTCTTCTGTGATGAAATTCTGTTTTTACTGTGATTCAAATTTTATATGAAATGTGATTCGGTAGAAATTTTTACTGTGATTCTTCTTTGATGACCTGCAACTTCATTGACGAAATCGATGAGCGTGCCGCTTTAATCCTCAATATTCAAGATCCGACTTCGATGGTTCAGAAATATTAATGTTATGTCGTCGTTATTCTGTCGTATCTTTTATCGAGTGACTTCTGTCCATCATATCAAAATATTTATGCAATTATTTTCATTCAACAAACCCAATTGGTTAAATCATCCTCGAGAGATTATGTTTTGAGTTTATGTTGATTGTTGATTTGCAGAATATTTCGTGAACACATAGATATGAAGATAGAGATTATGTTTTGAGTTTATGTTGATGATTGATTTGCATAATAATTCATAAACACATAGATATGAAGTTGTTAAATAATTAATAAGGCTTTTGTTAATTATTTGATGACATTTATGTCTATTTAATTACGTAATGTTTAGAAAATCAACAATTATTTGATCGCTCTTTATTTAATTACGAAATATTCAAAAAATCAACCATCAACATAAAAATACCAAAATTGCATATTGCAAAAATACCAACGTTCCTTGGATTTATAACATTCATAAAGTTGGAATGAAAACAATTGTATCATAAGTAACGAAACAGATTAGCTTAGGGGTGCTACATAGCTATCTTGTAAAGAACTGGAGAAAACAGTCCTGTAATGTCACTCCCTCCTTTTCCTTGTTCATGTTTAAAAAATCCTTTCATGTTTAAAAAATCATGAAAATAGAGATAAATGGCAAGGAGGGGTGCACATGTCTTCATCAATATGATGTGTTCAATTGGAATATTTTAGAGCTGATAGTAGCCATTTTGGTGGGGAATATTTTGGAATTAGATGGATGAGAGAGTAGAGTTTCTATTTCAGAATAATTTAATTTTTTTATTTTTATTTTTGAGTTTATTTCTCAATTTGTGTCAATTTTTCTCATCAACTATATTCATTTTCTATATATTATTCCAATTTCTATATATCATTTCAATTTTTTATTCCAATTTCTATATATTATTCCAATTTTATAAGATCTTTCCAAAAAGACAAAAATATTTTAACAAATTGGATATTTCCAAAGAGAAAAGAATATTTTAACATCTATATATACAAGCGGTATCACTTTTTGTCTCTCTTATTGGGTTTTAGAATATTTTCATATTTAACAATTCATTTAGATTAGTTTAGTAGTTGATTATTGGTTTGGAAGAAATGGAAATTAAATTTATTTGGAAAGAATGTGACATTCTTACTACCAAAAGAAAAGTCAATTAATTATTATTATTTATATTTGAGAATCATTAATTGAATTTTAATTGATTTTATTAAAATCAAAATATAAATTTATAAAATTGTAAATATTATAATATAATTTTATTAATAATAATTACCTAGATGGGATATTTTAGTATTTATGTTAGGATATTTTATATACAAATTAAAAGTTGAGATTAATCTCCAAAGTAGTTATCTTATTTTTCTATTTTTAATTAAAATCATTAATTAAAAAAATGAAGTATGAACAATTGGCATATGAAATAAGTAATGGCCTTTTAGATATGTTCTAATGATAAGCTATGATATTAACTAGTAATATTATAACAAAGTCTATTAAAGATTAAAAATATATAATAATGTGAGAGTAAAGATTCATGGTTAATAATCTTATTACATATTTTTTAAACGTATTGCTATTTAATATTTATATCACATAATAATTATTATTATAATTATTATTTAATAAATTAGTTTTATAATATCTAAATTTTAACAATTTCATTGAATATTTTTATGTTTGTCAGAACTTCATGTCTATCAAAGTTTGCTAACTATTTCATTTATATGGCATATGAAATGAGTAATGGCTTTTTAAACATATGATAATGATAAGCTATGATATTGACTAGTCATGTTATAACAAAGCCTATTAAAAATTAAAAATATATATAATAAAGTTCAAATAAATTTTCATGATTAATAATCTTATTACATATTTTTTAAATATATAACTATTCCTTCAATGGCATAGTATTCCTTGCTTGCACAATTACTAAATTAACTTTTAAATTTTCTGAGTCTACGTCAAATGTGCCTAACCCAAAATCCAAGAGGGATTTTAACAAATCCAAAACCCGTTACTGTACGTAGGCATTAGGGTGAAATGAAGTTTAGGACTACAAGTTAATACAATGAAAATACATGACTTCATATTTCATCTTAAATTTTTCTGGTCAAAGTAGCACATTTCTTTTTTTCTTCTTTCTTTAATATTCCAGGCTTAGCGTGATTAAGGCTGGTTAATTTATTGAATGAAAGTGAAATGATCATCACTGACACTATGAAGCAGGGATATAAAATTTAAACACCACTTTATGCCTTTCTTTTTTCTTTTTTCTAAACTCTCAGGTTCTATTTCATCGTCTGGCTATGGGGATTCTCCATTAATCCTTTTTTTCTCACAAAGTTTTATTTTATGATAACACCATGCTTGTACACTTATATATATATATATTAATGTTGGTTGGGTGACTACTCTACCTTCTGTAGTGTCCAATCCGTCTCCCTTACTCTCTGCATCACAACTTGGTAATCCATCTCGCTCCTAATTCCCCTGCGGCAAGCCAGAGATATAGCACCCAAATTCTTTAATCCTTTGTATCTGCGCTCCTCCCCCACAATAACAAGAAAGCCATGGCAACTTTCACCACAATCAATGCCATAATTAACCCAGTAATCATGTTGATGAAGGAAGTTATTAAGGAAGAGGATAATTGTTAGATTTTGCAAACTGACTTGAGCCGTATGGAGGGCCTTGTACAAGATATTTTCTTCTTCTTCGCATATGAAGAAAGAGAGCTCCCGGAGGTCGTGAAGACTTGGTTGCAATTGCTGCAAAATTTTCTTACGGAGGCAAAAGCCCTACTCCTTCGCTCTGAGGGATCATGCCACAACTGTCTTGAGAGTGTCATGTGCAAATTCACTTCCCTATTTTTATTTCATCTTAAGTTCGCTAATTTAAATACAAAAAAGAGAGATAATTTTGGGACTCTTTTAACATATTTCACATAATATTAGTCACTGTTGTCCTACACGTTTAATTATTTCTCATTGAGACTTAAGTTACATAAATTACTTCAGTTATATGATAGCATAATGTGGAAATTATTGCTAGCTTTGGTGACATTGGATTTTGAAGTAAATTTATAATTCAATTAGTTGTTACATTGCTCCTTTTGTTCAAGAGATCTAACATTGTGTTTTCTTGTGAGTTACATATTCCAGAGATTCATAATATTTCACTTAATAATATAACTCATATAATTTCATAAACCTAATATCTAATATCTTGTCACTTGCTTAACATTTCTCAAATTCGTAATTCAAGAAGTTATTCGTAATTACTTGCCACTGGGAGAGAATGCCTTCTTCCAACGAGCAACCAGAATAATTTCACTAGGAGTTTCAATTTTTTCACATCTTTTCTGTAATTTTTTGTTTTAATGTAAATAATATATATATATATATATATATATATATATATATATATATATATATATATATATATATATATATAAACATTTTTAACATTATTATTATTATTATTTTTGTTTTTATTTTTATCTTTATAGATCACTGTTTTTATTTATTTCTTTTTTTCAAAAAAATATTTCACATTTAACCACAATATTTTTCTATGTAGCGTTATAGTAACATTTTCATAGAATTTTTTCATATATATGTATATATATATATTCAAAATTTACATTTCACCCCATATTTTATAAATCACTTAAATTCTCCAATTTATATAATTTATTTGCATTTATCTACAATATTTTTTGTTTTTTTTGGAAAATATAAAAATGTTTACATCGACCAATTATTCTTTTATTTTTGTTTATGTTTTCTATTTAATTTATTTACATATAATCACAACGTTTTATTTCTCTGTCAAATTATATATATATATATATATATATATATATATATATATATATATATATATATATATCATTTTCGTCTCTTCATAGTTTTCAATTTTGTACATTTTACTTTAATAATTATATATAAACAATGTAGAAATATATATTGTACATTTACAAGGTACACAATCACCTTGTATTTTTAATAACACATTTTACTTTATGCCATCTGAATAACACATGAAAGAAATGTTTTCCTTTATGCCTACAATGACCTACATTAGCTTCAAAGAGATGATGCTGAGTGCAAGTCTCTTGCAATTTTGGCAGAATTGTTACTCCTCAGGCCTGGCACACAAGCCCACAGGAAGTCTGCACTATGTGGGGCAGCCCCCTAGGTCCATGTTTCTTGAAGCACTTCCACCCAAATTTAGATTCGCGCAACTATACATATTTTTTATTTTATTTTATTTTTTATTTTTTTCTTATGGCGATATGATTCTTTGCAAGATTGTAACTTTTCATTGTTTAAATTTCTTTTAGGAAGGTATAAATACATTTTTCTTTCTAAAAACTGCTTGGGGCACTAGGTCTTTGCAGATTAGATGGTTCAAACTCACAATTCCAACAAATCCTTACTAGATTTTGGGCAAAATTGACAGGAATGCTTAGAAATTAGCAAAAATGTTGAATAGTTAGACTATGCATAACACCAGGACAGAAATGTCTTGCCTTATGCTAAGAAGCATAGGTGCACACAGGCATTACATGCTGTGTGAGTGCATTTGCAACCAGCTCTTTTTATTAATTACAACTCTTAATTTTTGTAACATAATAATTGAAAATACATTCAACACACAATCCTATCAATTCTCCTAAGAAGGTTGCATCTAGGATTATTCATCCCAACTCTATCTCCTTTTTTTGAATATTGACAAGGCTAACACAATCATCCACACTTTTACTGTATATAAATGCATATTTTCAGGACAAGTGGTCTTGTTGGCATGAATCATGCTTTCTAGTGTCTTTTCTGTTGTAGTTGTGGATTGTTTTTCATCAGAGTGTAATATCCCGTTTTAGGGATATCTCCAAAATACGGCAACACTGAAATATCTCGTTCAAATGATTTGATACCACTGTAATATTCTGTTTCGGGGATATATTTAGAACATGGCAATCCCGCTCAAAATCTCCGATACCACTGTAATATCCTGTTTCGGGGATATCTCTAAGTCACAACAAACTCCAACCAGATATTGACTGGGAGGGCATTTATCGGATATGTCATCTTTAAGGAGAATGAGATGCGGAGGCTATCTGGCCCTTTCCAGACTCTGTCTATAGATCTGCTTGAAAAAACCCAAAAGTGACTTACAGCAATAGGAAAACGCATATATGAGCAAACCAAGAAGAGACAGTGTTTTACAATGAGCTGTGAGACAAGAAGATGAAAATATATAGCCAAGAATAATGTATATCAGCAAGAGAGTGTACAAGTCTTGAGGAAAAAACCTCTCAAGAAAAGAAATGCAAGCCTCAATAATACATGTACATGAAAATGAAGAACACTGTTATCTCTACATAAACCCAAGCTATGAAAAATGCAGTCTATGATAGAATACTGCTCCAAAATGATGTTGATACATGGATATGACAATATATGGCCCAAACACAATAGGGGAGCGAAGCTCTAACCCTTAGAAATAGAAATACATCAATCATCCAAGGGATTGGCTGAAATACACAAAATGGAAAAAATGTCGGAGTTGCTGGGTAGCTACTGCAACTCAAATATAGAACTCAATAGAGAAGGATGAAGATAATGAAAAAAATGAAGTATACCTCCTCCAATGGATCTCCTAAGTGGAAGGCTGGTCCTTACACTTGAGATCTTACCCTGAAATCAATCTGCAAACCCTCACAGCAGCTACACCATGAAAATAATGCACACACTAAGAGGGACTGCACAGTGGGTGGAATAAGTGTTGGCCTGATGCCAAGATCTGCAAATCAGCTCCAATATCTCCCAATCCGATCCTCCAAAGGAAAGAAAGACTTTCCCCCTGAAAAACAAGAGAAGGAAGAGGTGTCGTGAAGTCTCCATGGCAACACCCTACAACACAGTATTATGCTGTTGCAGCAATAACGTTGTCCTAGAGGATGATGTTGAAAAACTAACCTTGCCCGAGCAGGCACTCGAAGTCCCCCGGGGCTAAGGGTGAGATCTTCGCACGGAGACACTCGATGCAGTAAACAGTGCTGCAAACAGGCTAAACAACCAACGTGCTAAAGAAGACAAAATGTCTCACTCAACAATCAACAACTCAAACATGAATGAAATGAGGAGGCTCCTCTGTCTTTTATAACGTTGGTTTCCCTCCAAAACCCAACTTATCCTCTCTCTCTCCTCCACATCCTCATCCTTATCTACACAAAAGCTTACAGAAGCTTCTAGAGTGTACATAGGCCCCCTCGTCTATGTGGTGTTAGGCCCCCCTTGACTCCCACTTATGTCACAACGTTGTGCTACTAGGTGGATGTCTTATTTCACTTAAGTGAGTTAGACCCTCTTCGCTCACTTTTTATTTATTTACAAACTATAGACGACAAACTAAAAAAAATAGAATATTCCAATTAGCTGTCGCTAATTAGGAATATTACACAGAGTGAGCCCATTATTATGAACCCAATTCTGTTTCAATAGTTATACTTGATCCACCAATATTTCAATTATGTTTTCTTTTGTGTGTTCCCAATATAGTCATAATTGATTCACCAATATTTCAATTTGTGTGTTTTCTTTAGAATTGATCTTTATTATTTTCTCACATATAATTGACTAAGGATAAGGGACAGTAGTTTTACCCACATGGAGAAGCCTTGAAACTTCAATTGATGTATTGATAAAAAGAAGCAATCAATTGCTTGACCATTTATGTGAAGCGGTGAGTCAAACTGAAAAGGAGTAAAGTATGCTTGAAGTATTTATGTGTCCCTTTCAATGGTCAAATTGAAAAGGAGTTGATGACAACAATATAAAATTTTTAACTCAGATCAAGATTAACTAAAATTAAAAAAAAAAAAAAAAAACTCATTGTGTAAAAATTCCAATTAAAAACAAGTAATATCCAGCAAAGTATATGTGCATCTTCAGCAAAGTATATGTGCATTTTCTCTATAATATATACAGTAACGAAATTAAGGTAGAGAATATTATGATCAAGCTCTTATGCAAAACAGACAAATTATTTTAGATTTAGTTTATTGTCTTTAATTCCTAACAGACTGTAGTTGGTCCTAACAATATATGAAATGCAATAACAGATTGGATAACTTTTAGGTGTGAAAAACAAGCTTAGCTTTCCCTTTTTTCTCTTTTCAGGGCATGAAGATAAATGTTAGTTTTAATTTCAATGATCAACAAACCTCTGTGTGTGAGATCTATTTGTTGCTTTTCATTTTATTAGTTTTCATATGAAGTTTGTTGTTTACTATCTTGTTTTCAAAGAATATGTGTGTTTTAATATTATTCTGTTTTTTTTATATTTCTTGTTTTGTTGATTGATTATGATTTACAGGTATAAAATGGCACCTCTTGGTCGCCCAAAAAATGATCTGAAACAACGTTCACTCGCTGATGCATTTGGTATCTCTCAATGCTCTAATCAACTGCACATTTCTGAAAATGAAGTATATGATCATGTAGATGAGGACCATGAATCAGATAGTGCAAAACTTCTTGAAGAGGAACCGACATCGGAGAGGTACAAAAGAACATTCAATTCCAAATGGAAGATGAGATTTCCATGGGCTTATGCTGTAAAATATAGTAATGGTGTTGAAAGGATAAAATGTTCATGGTGTGTAAAATTTAAAAGGGAAACTCCATTTGCTAAAGATGGAAGCACAACTCTTCAAGTTAGTGCTTTAAAGATCCATGCAACATCAGAGGCTCATAAATTTTCTTTGCAAATTTTAGAGGGAGAAAAAAAACAGAGTACTCTTCCAATTACAAAACATGTAGAGCTAATGGTTGATGCTCAGAAAGAGAGAATTATATCAGTTATTGAGAACATGTATTTTGTTGCAATACATGATTTACCTTTGGAAGTATATAAGTCAATTTGTGACTTGAACAGGGATAAAAACACTCCTCATGTGCCTTTAATAGATGAATACTCAGCATATACAAATACAACATCTGGAAAAGAATTTTTAGAAGCTGCTAATGAGGTATATTGGAGAAAATTAAAAGATGAGATTTTACAAAGCCCATGTTACTCACTTTTAGTTGATGAAAGCACTGATCGGACTATGGTGCAACATTTGATTGTTTATATTACATATTTGACAAATGAAGGAAGAGGTTCATGTGCTACAAAATTCATACACTTGCTACAGATTAAGGATCGAACATCACAATCTATGCATGATGCTATGACATCTCTTTTAGCAGACATGAATCTATCCATGGAAAAGTTAGTTGGATTTGGATCTGATGGAGCATCATCCATGAGGGGTATTCATGAAGGTTTATCTACTAAGATTCGTCAACATGCCCCTCATTTATTAGATATCCATTGTATCGCTCATCGAGAATCATTAGCAGCAAATGACGCGTCATCATATTTTGAAGAGTTGCAAGCTATTGATAAGTTTGCAAACAAGATCTATTCATGTTTAGGGAAATTTACTAAAAGACATGGAGAATTGAAAGAGCTAATGGATTCATTTCAAATCAAAAAGCTAGAAGTGTTACAGATTCATCATATTAGATGGCTTTCTAGAGGAAAAGTCATGGAAAGACTCGTTAACCTCATGCTTGCTTTGTTAAGAGACTGGGAGTTAGTGGACAAAATAATGTATGAGATGGCTAAAATATTTCAAGTTCAATTTTTCATCCACTTACTTGCAGATGTGCTTATTGAGTTAAATAAGCTGAATCAAAAGTTTCAAGAGGATCATGTTGACATTACATCTATTGGAACGACTTTGGATATCACTATTAGCTTGCTTCAAAAACGATTTCTAAGGGGCACATTTGGGACAGGTGTAATGCACACATCATTTTTTTTAAGTAAAACACAACAAGGAACTCTTGAGTTTGCAGATTGCACAGACATAGTTCATGTACATGAATTGAGGTTTGAGAGTTTACCGAAGTCACAAAGCAAGGACACTAGATGATTGCATTATGCTGGGAAAAGGTTTTGTAATGAAGGTGATTGACTCTCTAAATGCAAGGTTCACATATTTTCCTATTTTTAATGTAGCTAAGTTTTTTAGTCCTCGTAATTATTATGAGGATATGGATGATTGAAACTCTCAAACAAGAAGATGGTTGACATGTTTATGTGAAAAATTTAGTGTTGGAGGCTTGCTTGTTGTGGACAACATTAAATGGATGGGTGAAATGGATGAGTTTATATGTACTATTTATAAATCTTACCCAAAAAAACATATGTTTGGAGTCTGGGATCTATGTGGAGATGAAATTGAATGATTTGAAAGATTTCCATGCTTAATGCATCTATGGCATGCAATTCTTGTTATTCCGGCTAGTACAGCAGTATGTGGCTTTTCAAAATTAAATCGAATTAAAAATGATGATAGATAAAAACTTTCTTTAAAAACATTGGATATGCTAATGTTTCTCTCTCTCAATGCACCTCATGCTCTAAATGAGGTAGATTGGAATGCTATTTATGATGAATGGAAGGAGATAAAAACTTGAAAACCTCTTCCACTATGAGAATAAATTGAAAGAACTAGTAAGTTTCAATGTTTATTACCATCAGTGTAAGTGAATTTTTTTAGTTTTATACACTTGAATTTTACTTTCTGTTTTATAATATATTTCAAGTTTTATTATGTTTTTTTATTAACATATTGAATTTAATAATTGTAGGATATCACACAAGATATGTTAAGCTAGAGGACCACAACTGTCAAAGGTTTATAACTGGAAGAAAATGCTACCTTGTATCAATTTTGCGGCGAAGTCAAGGGACTGTTGTTCCAATTATTTGAGATGTGCAATTATTGGAAGTCTCAACATTCCAAAAGAGTTTTAATAGACAATAGAACAATGATTTGATCAAACCTGAAATTTATAAGCTAAAACTCCATTGATACCTCTTATATAAGTGAGAATTTATTTTTAATTTTATAAATAAGACCTTTCATATACTTTTAATATAAGTATTTCTGTTTTGTCATATTTGTTTCTTATTTCAATTTCATTAAGATGTAGTGATTTCGATATGTTTATTTTGGTTCCTATTTTAAATTCATAAGAGTGACAAAATATTATGGAATGTGATTATATTTTAGAAATCTTTTAGAGCTAAAACGACCCATTAGGGTTGGAGTCTCCTTGTATCCTCACTTAAATGTTAAATGCCAAACTTACAACATCATGGTTTGGCATCATGAGCTTAACTACTTGTCCACCATGCCCATAATTTCATTGCTGTATTCATATCTGTAAACAACGTTTCAAATAAAAAAAAGTTTCTAATTTTACACATCGGAATCTCCTATATTTCGATGGTATCCATCCAAATTCTTATAATAATGGCTTCAAAACTTATGTTGGCATTGCCAATGAGAGATTTAAGTAGTGCAAGATGGAGCTTCCTTCACTATTGTATATGTAACGGTCTTTTATTAACATAAAGATTGATGATTTTTTCTTTCTGAAAATGAAATGTAAAAATAATATACTGTGGTCAATTGAAATGCTTTTTTTTTAAGTTTTTCATCATAGAAGGGCAACATAAATATATGCTTTTCTAATTGAAATTCAGACCTGCCCTTCAAATTTCATCACTGCTCCCGCTACGTATGACAACGGTTAACAAAATACGTCTGACCCAATCCAATCCAAGCATGCACATCCTTGGGGATGAGTTTGACAAGAAATCCTCGGCAGAGATCATCAAGAGCTGAAATGGGATGGTGGCCTCCTAAAGCGACGATTGATCAGCCACACGGAATTTGAGCAATGTAGAGGACTCATGAATTCAGATTTGGGTGTTACAGCCTCCCAACAATTCCTCTTCTGTAATTCTGCAGTCGCGTTGAAAACAACTGCGAAGTCTTCCTGTAAACGAATGGGAAGCCCTGAATCTATACTCCATCTTCGAAATCTTTTTGAATAGAATTTCAGCGGGCCGGCGGAAATAATGAAGGATCGCTTTCTTGAAAATCCGTTTGAATCGGGGTTCAGCGGGCCGGTTCTCGGAAATCCGTTTGAATAGCCTTTCTTGAATATTTGGTTGGTGGGCAGTTAAATAGTGAAATTATCTGATATTGTAATAACGTTGAACTTCATTATTTGACCTGCCATCTCAGATTCAGGGTTGGCGGTTGAAGATAACTATTACAAATTTAGAATAATAATTTGTTAAATGTATCATTCAATCCAAACCAAGGTGATACTTATTAAAATCTTTTCGATAAATTAAGCCTGCGGACTTGTTATTTAATCAGTTTAAAAGCATTTTGAAGGTGGATTGTTTTAACAAATTATTTGAGTAATTGAGACTTATCAATACTGCAAACTTTTTGTTCCAGATTTATGACAAAAGAGTAGCTTTAAATAAAAAATTGAAATTGTAATCATCAAGATTTATGACAAGAGAGTAGTTTTAGATAAAAATTTGAAATTGTGATGGTTTAGAATTTTAGGTCCTTAAACAGCTTGTGAAAGTTATTAAAATCCATTCATTCATTTCATTCATTCAAAAATGAGAAGCTTCTTTTATTTTAGTGGTATTTCACACCGAAGGACCATTTACTAACGTGTTCGTTCTTATCCGTTGGGGAACTATCAGAACGCAACAACAAATAAGCCATCGATTGTCTGTCTGTTCAAATCACAATTCATAAAATCAATCACTGTAACCATGAAACAGCATATGAAAATGAGAGACTTTATCATATACAGAATGTTATTTTTTATGTGAAATTCTCTGAGATGCAGGAAAAAAATGGAATGCTATACAGAATGTTATGTTGGCAACCTTATCTCGATTGCAGATTCTCTAAATCTGTTTGCGGGCCTGCTCCGATCTATCTCTCCGTCTCCGTTTACATGGAAGGACGTCGCATTTATTATTGTCCGTAAAGTTTTGCAGTCGAAAATATGTCGTGTACGTTGTATTGTATTGGGGTGTGTTACGTTTCATATCACATGGCAAAGCTTATTGTATTGGGGTGTTTTACGTTTCACGTCACATGTCAAAATTTATTTTTTAAGCTATTCGTTATTAAATGTCGTTGGCAGTATATGACCTATATCATTTAATAACTTGCGCTACTTCATTTAATAACTTATAGCCCAAGAAATAAAGCTCGGAGCCCGAAGGTCTGAATGTCGTTTCACCCATGATTTTGTAATTTGCAATAACAACCCATTAAATATTGATATTATTTATTTGAATTATTTTTTTATAATTGGAGGAAATTTAATATACAGTAATAAATTGGTTTTATTAAAATAATATTTTGTAATTAATTTTGTATCTTAAATTTAAGACATACAAAAATATTTAAACATTTATTCAGGTTAATGTTTAATTATTTGGTTGAATAATGATAATAAGTAATAAATGTAAAAGAGATCTCTTGAATGCATTAAAAATTTTTTTTTTTTTGTCAAATAATTTTTTTATTGATATAAATTAAAAAAAATAGATTTTTTTTAGCAATATAATGAAAAGGTAGAAGTTCATGTGGGATAATATTTTGGAATTAATTCAATCATATATTTAAAAGATTTTTTTTGGAATTAAGTCAATTATATATTTGAAAGATTTTTTTTTATATAATTTAGTTAGATTTTTTTAATATAATTTAATCGAATTGTTAGTCTATATGGAGGTGATTGATGAAAGAAAAAGATACATTTCTTTTTATAGAAGTAAAATTGACCTCTTCTTAAGGGATTTAGAGAGAAATTTAGGTCACATGAATTATAATAATAACATTGATCAAATTTATTACCATTTCACTACTATCCTTTCCAACACCATTAGCAAGTTTTCTAATGATATTTATTTAAGAAGTTTAATATAACTTCCAATCCATGGTATGACAAAGATTGCAAAATTGCTAGGAAAGCAATCACAGATGCTCCTAATGAAATCATTAAGTTGCAGAATATCAATATATTTAAAAATATCATCAAGAGGAATAAAAGATCATATATTAATAAAAGACAAGATTACCTTCTCCACCTTTCTAAAGTTGCACCCAAAAATTTATGGCGGAATGTTCTTGTCCGTAATAACAGATATAACTATTCAATCCCCTTAGAAAACTCGGACAACGACCTTAAGAAGTTGTATGACTCTTCGGTCACTTTGGGCACCACCTTAATGACTCCAATTAAGGAGGATGTATTCTCTCTTGACGACATTGAGTCTGGTATTAATAAGCTGACTAATGGGAAGGCTAAAGATATTGAAGAATACCAAGCAGAGGTCCTTAAAATGGGAAGATCTATCCTCATTCCTTATCTCCACAAGCTATTTGGCTATAACACATGGATTCCCTCAGCTTTGGATGCAAAGCCTTATTGTACGTATATTTAAAAATGGGGACAAGAGTGTTCCATCTAACTACAGGACCATTATGGTTAGCCATATCCTGGCCAAGCTTTATGGACTCATTTTGGAGAAGAAGCTTAGCCTTTGGCTTGAAAGCTAGAAAAAAAGAGCCAAAGGACAAGCTGCTTTTAGGAGACATCACTCAACTACTGACCATCTGGTGACTCTTAGAATCATTGCGGAGTAAATCCAATCTCTTATGTTGCTTTATGGACTTTAGAGAAGCTTTCGACACTGTTCCTCAAGATAAACTTTGGGAGAAACTTAAAAAGATCATGGTCCCTCCTGAGCTGAGTATTGTTGTGATCCGTCTCTACGAGACCATCACTGCCAAGCTTAAGACCAACGAGGGGTGGTATAAGGACATTAATTGCAATATTGGAGTTAAGAAAGGGTGTTCCCTATCCCCTACCCTTTTTGGCATATACATCGATAAGCTAGAGGAGTGTCTGGAATCTGCGAGGTGCAAGGGCACCGAGCTTGCTCATATTCTCATTAGTCTTCTCCTCTATGCCAATGCTATCGTTCTTATTGCAAAAAGCCATGATGACATTGACAAACAATTCTAGGTTCTTCATTACTATTGCTCTAAGATGGGTATGACAGTTAATACCGACAAGACTAAAGTCATGACCATTAAATCCAAAAAGATCAGCTAGGGTAGTTTCGTATATAATAACCAGTGCTTAGAGCATGTTTATTCTTATAAGTATTTGGGCATTGACTTCCCTCATCATCTCAATTGGAATTATAACATCGAAAAAAAGATTATTGGGGGTTGGAAAGAAAATTATGAGCTTGAAAACAATTGTAAAGAGGTCGATATTTACATTTGGAGTAAAAAGAGTTTCCTCTTTGAGAATCTTGTCACCCATGTTGTCTTATACAAATGTGAAGTTTGGGGTTGCAGTATATCTAGAGAGCCATGGAGGAAGATTGAGATGCTTGAAAATAAATTCATAACCTACAACCTTAAGATCAAGGGAAAAAATCCCTATTCTATCCTCTTGATTGAATCTGGTTTGTCCCCCATTGAAAGTATGACTATGTTTAGATATTTGATGTATAAGAATAAGCTTGACAACATGGAATAAAAAATGCTCCCTAAAATTGCTTCTAACTTTAGTCAGAAACCTCACCTTCACCTCAGGCGCGGGTGGCATAAGGATGCTCAGTCCTAGATCAACCATTGGAGAATTAAGGAGGAGCTCAGTATGGGGAGCAAAGATAATATCAAGAATACTCTTACCTCCATGTTTAAGGACAAATTATGGGAGGATCGGGCGTTGGAGGGTAAAAATAAGCTAAGTTACTATAAGGAAGTGATCAACCACACCCTTGATAATTAGAATTATCTCTTTCTGTTGTCCAGCGATAAGAAAAAAATGAACATCGCTAAGATAAGAACTAAGTCTGATGAGCTTCAGAGTGAGAACGAGTGGTGGTATATTCCCAAGACCCCTTGGAATGATAGAATATGTCAAATTTACGATTCTAAGCAGGTGGAAGATGAAAAACACTTCCTTTTAGACTACCCTACTCTTACTCACATTTTCTCTCAATTCCCTACCATCTTCCAGACTCCCAATCTTCTTGACCTATTAATCCAACCCACCTATAGCGATCTTTGAGAACTTATTTCCCTTCTCTTTGATCATGAAAACAAGATTTTGAAGAATCAAACTTAGATCCTTTCTCCTCTCTTAAGGTTCGATAGACTACATTAGTATTAACGGACGGTAACCATCATCATCATCATCATTATCTAATACTTTAAAAAGATAAAACTATTTAAGTAGAAATAAACAAAAAATTTAAAAATACTCATAAAAGCTTTGAAAATGGATTAGGGAAGTTTCTACTTCAGGTAGCTGACATTTTCAAACCATTCTACAATTAAAGGAGTTGTGGTGTTAAAGTGTTCTGCAATTGAAAGAGATGCGGTTTTAAGGCATAGTGCTTCTACCAAGCAAACTTTTGTCTAAGTCACTTAACTTCTTTTACTATTGAAAAATTTACATTTTCCTTTAATTTTATTTTTATTTTTGAATAAGTTAGGAATTTCTCATCACTTTCTAATATTTGTAATTTTTAACACTAATAGAATTTGGCTTCTGTGATCCATAAAATATGTATTAGAAATTTTCGGTAAAAATCACATATAAGAAATTTGTGTCGATGCGTTTCGAACCAGCAAGTGTCGTTCATCATCAGGACAAGATGAGAAATCTGATGAAGAAACCTATTTAAATAGAAAGGGACAGCTCCATCTAGCTGTTGGAAAAACGACTAGTTTGACTTGAATAAAAGATTTTTTCAAATTTTATTAAAATTTATTTATAGTTCTCAAATATTCTATTTAAATATAATTTAATATTAATAATCAATAAAATATAAATAATTTAAAATTATTTTTATTTAATTATATATAAATATAATTTAATATTAATAACCAATAATTCTTAAAAATAATTTAAAATCATTTTTAAATTTAATTATATTTGAGTATAATTTACTATAAATCATCAATAATTTTTTAAATAATTTAAAATTATTTTTAACATAGAACCTTAAAATTTTTTATATATATAAATAAATAAATTAAAAAAAATATATATAAAATATAAAATTAAATTAAATTAAAAATAAATAAATAAAAATATACAATAAAAAGAAAAAGAAAAATAAAAATCATAATAAAAAATGAAAATTAAGAAAAATAAAATAAAATAAAATAATCCAAAATAAACACAATAAATACAATAAAATAAAATAAAAAAGGAAAATAAAATACAATTAATAAAAATAACGAAAATATTCATTTAATATATATATATATAAACTAAGAGTGAAGAGCAGGAATCCAGCATCTACTAATACTCCACCCATCATCTCTATTAAGGTTAACCGGCCCCTTTTCAATTTCCAAGGCTTCCCTCAACTTTCGGTGGTGGAAATGGTCTATCCTTGCAATAACCTCAGTATCTTCAATACAAATATGATGCTTTATTTTTTCTGCATGCTCTGCTAAGGCAGAGGACCGAGATCTACCATGTCTAAGGTCAGCAACATGCTCATTAATTCTCTGATTAATGGACCGACCATTTTCACCTATGTAAGGTGTCCCACAAGAACAAGGAATCAAGTAAACACCGTTAAAATCAAAAGGGCCAATCGGGTCTTTAACCGACCTAAGAGAACTTCGAATAGTGCGGAGAGGGCTCTCCGCACTATTCGAAGTTCTCTTAGGTCGGTTAAAGACCTGATTGGCCCTTTGGATTGTAAGGGTGTTTACTTGATTCCTTGTTCTTGTGGGACACCTTACATAGGTGAAACTGGTCGGTCCATTAATCAAAGAATTAATGAGCATGTTGCTTACCTTAGACATGGTAGATCTCGGTCCTCTACCTTAGCAGAGCATGCAGAAAAAACAAAGCATCATATTTGTATTGAAGATACTGAGGTTATTGCAAGGATAGACCATTTCCACCACCGAAAGTTGAGGGAAGCCTTGGAAATTGAAAAGGGGTTGGTTAACCTTAATAGAGATGATGGGTGGAGTGTTAGTAGATGCTGGATTCCTGATCTTCACTCTTAGTTTACATATATATATATATATATATATATATATATATATATATATATATATAGAGAGAGAGAGAGAGAGAGAGAGAGAGAGAGAGAGAGAGAGAGAGTTTTTAAACGAATATTTTCGTTATTTTTATTAATTTTATTTTATTTTTGTTAATTTTTATTTTTTATTGTGATTTTTATTTTGATTTTTCTTTTTATTGTATATTTTTATTTATTTATTTTTAATTTAATTTAATTTTATATTTTATATTTTTATATTTTTATTATTATTATTATTATTATTTTTAAGGTTCTATGTTAAAAATAATTTTAAATTATTTCAAAAATTATTGATGATTTATAGTAAATTATACTCAAATATAATTAAATATAAAAATGATTTTAAGTTATTTTTAAGAATTATTGATTATTAATATTAAATTATATTCATATATAATTAAATAAAAATAATTTTAAATTATTTATATTTGATTGATTATTAATATTAAATTATATTCAAATAGAATATTTCAGAACTATAAATAAATTTTAATAAAATTTGAAAAAATCTTTTATTCAAGTCAAACTAGCCGTTTTTCCAACGGCTAGATGGAGCTGTCCCTTTCTATTTAAATAGGTTTCTTTATCAGATTTCTCATCTTGTCGTGATGATGAACCACACTTGCTGGTTCGAAATGACACAAATTTATTATATGTGATTTTTACCGAAAATTTCTGATACTAAAACTATTAATTCATAAACAGTAAAACATATTATAAATTTAATTTAATCTTAAACATAGATTAAATATAAATAATAAAATAATCGTATTTCTTTTTATAATTAAGTTAAATTTTACATATAAATATTTTTTTGAAAATAAATTTAAATAATAAATTATATAGTTTTGAAAACCAATTTTATAATATTAAAAGATTAATCATTAATATTTTCTTTTAATTTTTTAAAATAATTTTCACAATATTTTAAAATTAAATTGTTTTATTTTTTTATTAATGTTAATCATAAATAAATATAAAATTTTCAAATAATACCTAGGAATAATTTATTATTTTTGTCTTTTAATAAAATCATAAATAAAAAACTTAAAATAATTATAATTAAAGTTTTAATAATTTTTCAAATTGGTATAAAATAATAATATATAAATATAAAGTGAAATTTTAAACCACATTTTTTGTTTTATTTGTAATTTAAGAAATAAAATAATCTATTTTATTTATATAAACATTAGTAATTATTTTCCTTGATAATAGTTAATTCTTTAAACACTTTTAAATATGCATTTAAGTATAATAATTAATGCAAATTATGTGACTTGGATTAAAATAATCTAGATTAAAATTGTCCGTGCAAAATCTTAGAACAATATATTTACATTATAAGAAATGAAGGCTCTATTCTGACCCTAATAAGTAAAAAAGAAAATATGTTGACTTTAGCAAGAATTTTTATAACATGTTAATCAATTTATATGATAATTACGATCTAATATTTTGTAAAATTATAATAAAATGGCTAAATCTTACAATATGGCTTGTATCCATGGGTTGGGCAATAATGTCATAGATTATGTGATTTTAAATATCCCTATATACAAACAAATAATAAATTTTCACCTTTTAAATTTCCATGAACATGAATTTCACCATAGACTTTTATCCCTAACCCTAAAATTTGTCTTGAACATAAAACATATTGAGGAAAAAAAGAGTAACCGAAGATACTTTCATTTTGATAAAAATAAAGTTAATCTTTTCTAAAAATCCTATACTATAGGAACTAAATATCCCATCCTATAAGAACAATATTGGGGACCTATATCGTAATTTTATGACAAATATCTCTACTTTCATTAACAAATTATGTATCAATGTGCTAAGGAAAAGGAAAAATAAGATAGTCAACCCATGGTATTGCAAAAAATGTGAAAATGGTAGAAAATCCATCATGGATACTTCCATTGAGTGCTTAAAATTAGATAAGCTAAAAAGATACAAAGTCATAATTAAAAGGAAAATGGGCACTACATTGATAGATATCAAGAGAAGCTTATCTAACTATCAAAGATTGATCCTAAGAGATTGTGGAGGTGAGTTTCGATTTCTAAAACTAAAGAAAATAATAAAATCTGCTAAATGAATGGAATTTCTTCGTCAAAAATATTTATGAAGCTCCTATTATTGTGGACAATATTTCAAATGTTTGTATACATGATGAAGTGTTCTTTATAGAAGACTTAAGGTTTTGGGCTAAGAAACTTGCAAAGGGGAAGTCTAAGGACATCAAAGGTACAATGGTGAAATATTGAAAATTTGAGAGCCTATCCTTATCCATGATATACCCAAACTCTTCTATTTTGCAGTTAATTAGGGATTTTGTAAACCATTGACTTAAAAAGTAATTATTGTTATCATTAAATTTGGGGATAAAAACAATCTCTCTAATTATAGGACTACTATGATTATACTCATCTTATCCAAGCTTTAAGTAATTATTGTAGAAAAAACGATAAGCATACCGCTTGAAAGTCAGAGCAAACAATTGAAGGACAAGTTGGATTAGGGGATATCATTCGATTATGCACCATCTTGTTATATTTAGGATCATTATGAAAGAATTTTGCAATATTAAAACCAATCTTGTTGGTTGTGTCACACCTCCCATTTACTCAATTTTTTTTTTTTTTCCAAGCAGTTCATGATTTTCAAGGATAAGTTTACCATAAAAATCTTAATTCTCGAACTAGTGAAATCATCTTTTATTTTCCCCACATGATTCATTTCATTACCATAACTCCAAGTAAATCTCTAGTAACTTCCTCTTTAACTTGTTTTATTTTATTCTAACTCTAAGTATGGAGTGATTTATTGGCTCTTGGCCGTTCGACCCCTTTTTATGCATTATATAGGATTCTAGTTGGTTATGCCCACGAGGCATTCTGGATCCCGTTCCAATCTATATGTCCTCGATTTTTCCATCACGTATATGTATATACCTTTGGTTGTGAGTATAATTGAATTTAATTTACATACTGTTATATGACTGGCTATTTCATGCGTCTGGCGGTCAGATGAGGTGGCATTCATAATTGTTTTCAAATCTGCGTTGATATCTTCGCATCCCATTGTGCATGAGATTTCAGATCAAAATTAAATGTGAAAAATGAATGCGTTTATTGATTTCCACGTAAGGCGTAAGGTTCGAATCAGCTTGAGGTTCTGTGTTCATTGCGACGGGGTAAGTCTTCTCCACGTCAGATTTTATGCTACTTATGGTTGCATTGTATGGGTTATGCTGGGTTCCATCCCATTCTTCCATTCACGTGGTAGATCCACATCGATCTGTCAAACACCATTCGAGCTTACTTGGCTTACAAGGCAATCTTCCTCATACGAACAGGATGCATGAATTTCATTTCGTATCTTGGCACCATAAATGTTATACGATCGGTTTAATTGCACCCGCCAACCCTTCGATCCGTGGCTTTCCTCTTGTGATTTTTCCAAGTGGACGATTGCGATACTTTCGTATTAGGTTTTCTGGGGTTTCTTTTGAATAATTATATAAACCTTTGATATTGTGTAGAGACAATTTCCGCGTGCATTGTTTGTTTATTCATCTCTTCATCTGCAAGGTCTTTGCTCTTCATGTAGTTTACTTAACCCAATTCACGAAGGAGATTTGTGGTTTGCCTATGCCACTGCAACGCTACTAGGAAATCATTGTATATATTCGTTTCTCATCTTATGATTGGAGATCGGGTTCGTCGCTCAGAAATTGTCATGCCTCATTTCTGAGGAAGTCTTCGAACGTTAATGAGGTGAATGCGTTTCGTTCTGGAGATTACGTTTATATCTTCTGTGAAAATTTTTCGTTGTATTCCCTCTCTGATTTACTGTCGACATTGCTCCTTTGTCGATTTCATTAACTGATAATCAACGTATTTTGCTAATATTGTGTAGAGTTAACATTTACTTGCTTCGCCTCGCTTCAGGAGAGCGATAGTCGTTCATTCGGACTTCATGAGGTTTGATTTTCCTTCAGTATGTACATATATTTTTGTTTCAACCTATTATTATCCTATAGGTTTTCAATTTAGTTGATATTCTGCTTCCAATTGTTGATTATAGAGAGCTCGTAAGAACCGAGAGTCTTGGTTCACAGGTAACCCCTTGATTTTATGAGAAATTTCTCTATTCGAACGATTTTCTATCAACGGCTCTATTAACTTATTTCCTATCTTGACTGCGTTTGTTTCCACAGGTAACGTAGACTCATTCGTATGCCTTTGAAAGCAGCTATGAACCTTTTCATTTCTCTGGTTATTAACCTCGTCTCCCTTGGTGTTTCAGGTCGGTATATACCTGTGGGGATAATATCACCCTCTCGCTGCGTTGTTCCATCTCATTGATGTAGAATCATTACTCTCTTAAGTTTTTACAGAGTGTCCTTTGAAGAACTAGACCCTGTCCGAGTCAGAATGTTAATATTTTCCATTCGTATGTTGGTACTCTTTATTGTTTTAAAATTTTAATTGGGACTAGGGTTTCGGTTATCAGACCCTAGCCCTATAGGCTCAGACTCTTATGGCATATATTGGGACTTTTGTATATATGGTCACTTACATTCTGTGTTGCCAAAATTTCAACGAAGCTACGGCTCTAAAATTTTTTATGGACTGTCTCATGTTTCCTCGCATGGAATGATTCGTTGATACGATTTATACAATTGAGTTATTCCTCTTTTACTTTGCTTATCATAGCAGTGACTATAACTGATATAATTCTCTTTATAACTTGTGTTGTTCAATTGTACAAGACTTCTCAGCTATTTATGTTTTGCATGACTCTTATAAGAGACTCTCAGGATTTCTGGAGAGTTATATTTCATTTTAAAATTTGTATGTACATGTAAAATTGTCTCTGTAGCTAGATATTTCTAAATACTTGTACTATATCTAGTTGTCATGAGCTAACAGTCTCCCCATACTCATGTTTAAACTGAATTACTTTACTAATATCTGTCTATACATACAATTGCATGCATAGGTTTGGGTGTCCATTTCATTTATATATATATCCATTTAAACTGTATGAGATACAAGTACTATACTATCGTAGGTGTAACATCCCCAATTTACGTGTTTGAAATTCAAAGCAAGACATTTGAACTTTAATCCTAAGGGGAGTGGACCTCAAAGGATAAGTATTTTGTGAATGTAATTAAATATTTAATTTGAGGAAATGAATAAAATTAATTGTGCAGGTGACCAAAATGAGATTTATGAGATCACTTGCTAAATCCATGAGGATGGATAAGGCAACTATTTCCCCAAAATCTTTCAAAAATACTCGAAAGAAATTATTTCTAATTTAGATTTTTGAGGAAGAATCTAAATTTCCCCAATGATGAGGAAAGTAGTTGGGAAGAGGTAAAAAGCTGGAAAAGCTGAGGAAAAACATAAAAAAGCTTTAAAGAATCCCTAAAATGGGAAGCCTAGGCAAACAGGAAGAAAAGCATCCTGATATTCTGGACGCGGAATTAGAAACAATCTTTGGGGAACCATAGCTTAAATAAGTTGCTCCTAAACAGATTAGTGGTTGGTCTGTTCTAGGAGGTGATCTCAGCTCGGGGGTGAGTTCTGGGAGACAGAAGGACTCTAAGGTTGGGAGGTTGGTCGACTGCATGAGTGGTATGTCTCTAATTTGAATGGTGTTTTTACTTGCTGTGGTATGAATTGGCTACATGTAACAGTTGAATTATATGTTATTAGATTTATTAGTGCTACATTTAACAGAATTAATCATAGGGCATTCACCCTTATAATTTTGTATGGGTGTAGAGAAAATTCTGTAGAGTAGAATCCAACAGAAAGTCTAAACCAAGGTTGGTTTGAATCTGAGGATACCTATCCTCTACAGATAAATTACTGTAAATTACTTCTGATCTATCAGTATACAATTGTGAGCATGATTAGGGAAGTTTAAGAGAAATTCTCCTAATCCCTAAACCAATCCTTAAGGTAAAAGCTAGAGATTTCTAATATCTAATAATTCACAAATTTGTAACCTTAATCTGCTTCTGTGAGAAATAGAGCAGTGAGAAATTTAGTGCATAGAGTGCAGAATTAATTAATTAGTAATTACTAAGTGAAGAGCAGAGAGGTATAATAATTTCAACAGCTGTACATGTTAACAGTTAATACAATTACTATTCCCTTTAGCAAGGATTGCATGGAAGAGTAGTAACTGTAATGTTGAAAGAACATTATTTAAGTAGCAAGGGAATGAATCCCAAAACATGATCAGTTCTGTAGAAATAACTAGAATAAGAGATCTATGTATGAAAGGGATGGGAGTAGCTATAAGGAAATAAAAAGGAGATCTAACTAGAAATATATATAAGCTGGAAAGCTAGAAGAGCATGGGAACCTACAATAATATAATACTTGTATCTCATACATTTTTAAATGGATATATATGAGAATGGACACATAAACCTATGCATGCAATTATATGTATAGACATATATCAGTAAAGTAAATTAATTTAAACATGAGTATGGGGAGACTGTTAGCTCATGACAAATATATATAGTACAAGAAATTAGAAATAGCTAGCTACAGAAACAAATTTATAGGTGCATATAAAAAATTAAACTGAACTATAACTCTACAGAAATCCTGAAAGTCTCTTGTAAGAGTCATACAAAACATAAATAGCTAAGAGGCCTTGTACAATTAAACAACATTATCTATAAAGAGAGTTATATCAGCTAGAGTCACTGCTACGATAAACAAAGTAAAAGAGGAATAACTCATTGGATCAAATCATATCAACTCATACTGCATAAATCATTCCATGCGAGGAAGCATGAGGTAGTCCATAAAAATTAGAGTTGTGGCTCATTGAAATTTTGGCAACCAAGAAAATAAGTGACAATATATACAAAGGTCCTGATACACGCCACAAAAATATCTGAGCTGTTGGGCTAGAGTCTGGTAACCAAAACCATATTCCCAATTTAAAATTTTAAAACCATTAAAGAGTACCAACATACAAATGTGGGATATAAGCATTCTGACTCTGACAGAGTCTAGTTCTTTAAAGGACACTGTGTAAAACCCTACGAGAGCTAATGAGTTTGCATAATTAAGATAGAACAACGCAACGAGAGGGTGATATTATCCCCACAGGTACATACCGACCTGAAACGCCAAGGGAGGTGAAATTAATATCCAGTGAAATGAAAGGGCATAGCTGCCTACAAAGGAATACAAATGAGTCTGTGTTACTTGTGGGAAAACAAAGTCAGGACAGGAAATAAGTTAATAGAGTATTTGATAGCAAATCGCTCGAATAGAGAAATTACTCATAAAAATCAAGGAGTTACCTGTAAACCGAGACTCTCGTACCTTACGAGTTCTCTGCATCAACGTTGGAAGCAGAATGTCAACTAAATTGAAATTCTGAAGGTTAATAGTGGATTGAAACAAAAATATATGTACAGAATGAAAAAAAAAACAAACCTCACGAAGTCAGGAGGTATGACTCTCTCTCTCCTGCGACGAGGCGAATCAAGGAATTTTAACTCTGCACGGCATTAACAACGTGAGAAAAGTATCAATTAACGAAATCGACAAAGGAGCCATGTCGAAAATAAACCAGAAGAGAGAATACAACGAAAAAATTTGCTCAGAAGATATAATGTGAATGGTTCCAAACGAAACTGAACCCTACATGTAACCTCCAGAACGAAACGCATTCGCATCATTAACATTCAAAGACTTCCTCAGAAAGAAGTATGACAAGTTCTGAGTGACAAACTTGATCTCCAATCACAAATTGATAAACGAGTGTATAAAATGAATACCTGATAGCGTGCAGTGGCATAGATAAGCCACGAAACTCCTTCATGAGCTGGGATGAGTAAACCATACGACTGGCAAAGACCTTCCCTTCAACCCAAGTTGCAGAGCTGCAAGGCGAAGGGATAAGCGAACAAATGATGCACTCGGAAACTGGCTCCAAACAAAAACAAAAACTTATATAATCATTCCAACAACCTTAGAAACCCTAATACGAAAAGATCGCAGACGTCCACTTGGCGCAATCACAAGGGAAGAGCCACGGATCGAATGGTTGGCGGTTGCAATTACACCAGCCGAGTAACATTAATGGTGCCAAGATATGAAATTAAAATTCAGACGTCCTGATCGTATGAGTAAGATTTCTTTGTAAACCGAGTAAGATCGAATGGTGTTTGACAGATCGACGTGGATCTAACATGTGAAGGGAGGAATGGGACGAAACCATCACAACCCATACAATGCAACCGTAAATAGCATACAATATGACGTGGAGAAGACTTATCCAGTCTCAAAATACACATCACCGCTAGGACATTCGAACCATACGCCTTACGTGGAAACTAGTACACGTATTCAAGTTCACATTTAAATTGGATATGAGACCTTACGTACAAAGAGAAGCGAAGATATCAACGCAGGTTTGAAAACAATGATGAATGCCATCTCAGAAGCATGAAATCAACGTTCATATAACAGTATGTAAATTTGCTTCAATTATGCTCAATCCAAAGGTATAGCTATATACGTGATGGGAAAAAAAATCGAGGACATATAAGTTGCCAAGGGTCCAGAACGCCTCGTGGGCATAACCCATTCGAATCCATTGTGTATAAGGTATGAAGATGGGCTGAATGGCCAAGTGCCAATGACCACCAAAGTGAAGTTAACAATAGGTGCTTGGTGCGACCTTCATAGAAAATAAAATGATATTAAATCACTCCACACTTGGAGTTAGAATGAAATACAAACAAGTTAAATAGGAAGTTGATAGATATTGACTTGGGGTATATTAATATACTAAAGTAATTCATAAGGGGGAAAATACAATATGATTGCACTAGTTAGGGAGTCAATATTTTTATGGTGAACCTATTTTTGAAATCATGAAAGGCTGGGAGAATTTTTTTTTTTTGAGTAAATGGGAGATGTGAAAAATGGTATCAGAGCCCAAGTTATAAAACTGGGCTGGTGACATTGTGCTCACTATTGCTGTGTGTTCACTGTATAAATTGATTTCTGTGAAAAAAAAATAAAAAATTATTATATTTTTATTTTTACTGATTTGTGTGGTGTAGTGTACAGTGGTGCTCAAATGGAAGAAGGTGAAGAAATTTATGTGGATCTGCGTGATGAGTATAGTACACTAGATCCCAACGCTCTGGTGATGGCTATGTTGCACAGATTGCAACGAGAAATGGCTGAGATGAGAAGCCAGAATGACAGGTTGTCATTAGCCAGTAAGGAGCAGGAAAAGCTCATCAGAGAGCTAACTTCACGGAATAGCCAAGAAGGCGAAGGTTCCAGAAAGAGGAAGACTGATGAGTCTGAGGATGATGATGCTGTTAGGCATCAATATAAGCAGAAAAAGGAATTACAAGGGGAATTCTGAAAGATCAAACCTCCCTCCTATGATGGGGAGAAGGAGGAAGATGCTGAAGCCTGGTTGCTGAATATGATTAAGTATTTCCAGGTCTATGAATATGAAAGCAATCTGAAGGCCAGATTAGCTGTATACCAGCTACAAGGTAAGGTTACCTTGTGGTGGGAGGAGACGAAAATGGTGCATGCCATTGATGAAAAGACAGTTACTTGGGAAGATTTCCAGGTTAAGTTCAAAAATCGATATCTGAATGAACGTTACTATGATGATAAAGCCAAAGAATTCCATGAACTTAGACTTGTACATCTCACTATTGATGAGTTTGTTACTAAGTTTACAAATCTATTGAGATATGTACCCTACATAAGGGAAGAAAAGGAAAAAGTACAAAGGTTTCTGAATTGCTTGCCTGCTGTATACAAGGAGAAAATCGAGTTTGACAACCCAAAAACAATGGATGAAGCTGTTAGAAAAGCCATATTATGTTACCAAAAGTTCAAAGGAAAAACTGAACAAGGGAAAAGCTGGGTAAATAAGAATGAGTTCAAAGGGAGGAAACAGAAACCAGCCTATTTGAAGAATTTTGGCAAAGATCATCAGCGGAAAAAGTTTAATAAACCCAAAGAAAGTCAAACGGCTCAGTCCCAAGTGGCCTCAAAACAAATAGATGGAGACAATAAGAAAGAGGGCACAGTGAAAAAGAGAGAACCCCTGAAATGTTGGGGCTATGGAGAACCCCATATTTTGAGGGACTGTCCTCATCGAAACATTCAAATGGTTATGAGAGATCGAGAAGCTACAACAGTAAATGACATAGCCAGAAATATACCAACTATCAGTGCAGCCTTGGAAAATCGACAAGCAGAACATCAAGCTACCATGGTGGAAATGGAGGGTAAGATTTCTGATCTATCTGTTACTATTCTGATTGATCCGGGTGCTTCTTTGAGTTACATTAATCCTAAAATTGTAGAAAAATGTAATCTGAAACCTGAAAAATTTCAACAGTCATGGTTGGTTCAGCTGGCCACTTGAACCAAGAGGAAGGTAACACATAAATTGCCCCGGACAACAATAAAATTAAATGATTTTCACACAGAAGTAAATTTGAACATTCTTCCCTTAGGTTCATATGACCTGCTGATAGGAATGGACTCCGTCGGAAAAGGAAGAAAGCCTTAAATGAACCGGGATAAGACTCGCATTGTGTAGATGAGGAAGGGAACTTTTTATTGTTAAAGGCAAACCAAACCTATCTCCTCAGAAGATAAATATCAAGACCGGCACGAAACGAATGGCCTAGAAAGATAACAAGTTTACAAAGACAAGTGGAAGAAAAGAATAAACCCAAGAGAGAGATTGTTTGGATGTTGTGCGCTGTTAAAAGAGAGTTTAAGAAGTCTTTCCACATGAGATCCTCATCTTCTCCCCCCAAATCCCCAAAAGAGAGGTAGATTGAATTTTCATCTAGATCTCGTGTCGAGGACTGCTTTCCAGCCCCCTTATCGAATGAGTCCCCCGAACTGATGGAACCGAAATGAAATTGCAAGAAATGTTAGATAAAAAGAGATTGTGACCAAGTGTGTCTCCGTGGGGAGCACCTGTTTTATTTGTTAAAAAGAAGGATGGAAATTTTAGGATGTGCATTGATTATCGTCAACTGAACAAGTTGACCATTAAGAATAGATATCCACTTCCTAGAATTGATGATCTTTTTGATCAAGTGAGAGGGGCCTCAGTCTTTTCAAAGATTGACTTAAGAACTGGTTATCATCAGCTCAGAATCAAGGAAGAAGACATCAGCAAAACAAAACCTTTCAACCCTAAGATGTCTCAATAATTGTAGTCCTACCTTTGTAGTTTCCCCAATGCCCTCGCCATATTCATCACACTCCAACACATGGAAGCAATAAGTACTTGGATAAATTTTTCCTTGTGTTCATAGATGATATTTTAGTCTACTCAAAAAGTGAGGAAGAACATAAATAACACTTGAGGATAGTATTGCAAACTCTGAAGGAAAACCAGTTATATGCTAAATTCAGCAAATGTGAATTTTATAAAGATAAGATCCAATACTTGGGGCATATTATTTCTGAACAAGGCCTTGATGTTGATCCTGAAAAGATAAAGGCTGTAAAAGAATGGCCTGTCCCAACTGATGTTTCAGCAGTAAGGTCATTCATGGGGATTGCAGGTTATTATCGCAGATTTGTGGAGAGATTTTCTGCTATAGCACATCCCATAACCTCATTACAAAGGAAGGGGGTCAAATTTAAGTGGACTGAAAAATGCCAAAACAGTTTTGACCAATTAAAACTGAAACTTACTACATCCCCTATACTGAAGATTGCAGATCGTGATAAAGAATTTGTAGTATGTACGGATGCCTGTAGAGAGGGATTGGGAGGAGTTCTTTTGCAGGAAAATTCAGTTATTGCATATGAATCTAGGAAACTGAAGGTACATGAACAGAATTATAGTGCCTATGATTTAGAATTAGCTGCGGTTATCCATGCTTTGAAAATGTGGTGACACTATCTCCTTGGAAAGAAATTTACGTTGATGACTGATCATATTAGTCTCAAATATTTCTTTTCCCAAACTGATTTGAATGCTAGACAAGCCAGATGGCTGTCTTTTCTAAGTGAATTTGATATGGACATAAAACATATCAGAGGGAAAGAAAATAAAATTGCTGACGCATTGAGAAGAAATGCGTGTCAGAATATCAACAACATTGGAAGTAGTGCTCAGATCGATGTAGAAGATTTGGTGGAAAAGACAGCAAACCAAGATCCAAATTATGAAACGCTCCTGGTGAAATTATATAAAAAGGAGAAAACTCATTTCACTCAAAACCAAAAGGGGCTGATCTGTTATAAAAACAGATTATATGTTCCAAATGTGGAGACCTTGATAAAAGAGATTCTAGATGAATATCACAAACAACCATATGCGGGACATCCAGGATATCAGAAAATGCTAACAGCTTTGAAAAAGAAGTTGTTTTGGCCAGGAATGAAGAAAGATGTAGCAGAATATTTAACTAGATGCATGGAATGTCAACTAGTCAAAGTTGAGCATCAGCATCCTGCTGGTCTTTTAAACCCTTTGCCGATTGCAGAATGGAAATGGGACACAGTCTCCATGGACTTCATAACAGGATTACCCAGAACCAAGTACCAACATGATTCAGTGATGGTGGTAGTAGACACTTTAACAAAAGCTGCCCATTTTATACCAGTGAAATCTACCTTTGGGACAGCTCAAGTAGCGAATGTGTTCCTGAAAGAGGTAGTAAGGCTCCATGGGGTGCCAAAGGTGATTGTTTCTGACCGAGATGCTAAGTTTACAACCGCTTTTTGGAAAGGGCTATTTGGAGGTATGGGCACTAAATTGAATTTTAGTACCGCCTATCACCCTCAGACCGATGGGCAGACAGAGAGGACTAATCAAATTTTGGAAGACATGCTGAGAATGTATGTGATGGATAGGCCATCAAAGTGGGAGGATTACTTACATTTAGCTGAATTTGCCTATAATAACAGCTACCAATCCTCTATCAAGATGAGTCCGTTTGAGGCACTGTATGGAAGAAAATGTCGTACTCCTTTGAGCTGGAGCCATCCAGAAGATAAACTAATGTTGGGACCAGAGGCTTTACAAGAGATGGAAAGAATTGTCAAACAGATACAAAGAAACATCAAGACAGCACAAGATCGCCAGAAAAACTATGCTGATAAGAAAAGAGTGCACCGAGAATTTAAAGTGGGGGAGCATGTGTATTTGCATATTAAACCCAAAAAGAGCACACTCTATGCTGGAAGTTGTGCAAAACTGGCTCCTAGATATTGTGGTCCTTTTGAAGTATTAGAAAGGGTGGGACCAGTGGCTTACAAGCTGGCCTTACCACCCCATGTTAGAGTTCATGATGTGTTTCACGTTTCATTGTTAAAAAGATATGTCCATGATGCTTCTCACATAGTTGATTGGAATGTTGTACAGGTGGAACCAGAAGGGGAGTTTCTGCCAGAACCACTTCAAATATTGGAGCGGGAAGAAATTGAATTGAGGAACCGAACGGTAGCAAGAGTAAGGTGCAGTGGAAGAACTTTACTGCTGAAGAAGCTACCTGGGAAAGAGAAGCTGAAATGATGGAAAGATATCCATTTTTGTTTGAAAAATGAACTCTAGTAGTTGAATAACAACACTGACGACAGTGTTTATTTCCAGAGGGGGAATATGTAACACCCCCAATTTATGTGTTTGAAATTGAAAGCTAGACATTTGAACTTTAATCCTAAGGGGAGTGGACCCCAAAGGATAAGTGTTTTGTGAATGTAATTAAATATTTAATTTGAGGAAATGAATAAAATGAATTGTGCAGATTGACCAAAATGAGATTTATGAGATCACTTGCTAAATCCATGTGGATGGATAAGGAAACTATTTCCCCAAAATCTTTCAAAAATCCTTGAAAGAAATTATTTCTAATTTAGATTTTTGAGGAAGAATCTAAATTTCCCCAATGATGAGGAAAGTAGTTGGGAAAAGGTAAAAATCTGGAAAAGCTGAGGAAAAGCATAAAACAGCTTTAAAGAATCCCTAAAATGGGAAGCCTAGGCAAACAGGAAGAAAAGCATCCTGATATTCTAGACGCAGAATTAGAAACAGGCTTTGGGGAGCCATAGCTTAAATAAGCTGCTCCTAAACAGATTAGTGGTTGGTATGTTCTAGGAGGTGATCTCAGCTCGGGGGTGAGTTCTGGCAGACAGAAGGACTCTAAGGTTGGGAGGTTGGTCGACTGCATGAGTGGTATGTCTCTAATTTGATTGGTGTTTTTACTTGCTGTGGTATGAATTGGCTACATATAACAGTTTATTTATATGTTATTAGATTTATTAGTGCTACATTTAAAAGAATTAATGATAGGGCATTCACCCTTATAATTCTGTATGGGTGTAAAGAAAATTCTGTAGAGTAGAATCCAACAGAAAGTCTAAACCAAGGTTGGTTTAAATCTGAGGATACCTATCCTCTACAGATAAATTACTATAAATTACTTCTGATCTATCAGTATACAATTGTGAGCATGATTAGGTAAGTTTAAGAGAAATTCTCCTAATCCCTAAACCAATCCTTAAGGTAAAAGCTGGAGATTTCTAATATCTAATAATTCACAAATTTGTAACCTTAATCTGCTTCTGTGAGAAATAGAGCAGTGAGAAATTTAGTGCATAGAGTGCATAATTAATTAATTAGTAATTACTAAGTGAAGAGTAGAGAGGTATAATAATTTCAACAACTGTACATGTTAACAGTTAATACAATTACTATTCCCTTTAGCAGGGATTGCATGGAAGAGTAGTAAACTGTAATGTTGAAAGAACATTATTTAAGTAGCAAGGGAATGAATCCCAAAACATGATCAGTTCTGCAGAAATAGCTAAAACAAGAGATCTATGTATGAAAGAGATGGGAGTAGCTATAAGGAAAGGAAAAGGAGATATAACTAGAAATATATATAACCTGGAAAACTAGAACAGCATGGGAACCTACAATAATATAATACTTGTATCTCATACATTTTTAAATGGATATATATGAGAATGGAAACATAAACCTATGCATGCAATTATATGTATAGAAAGATATCAGTAAAGAAAATTAATTTAAACATGAGTATGGGGAGACTGTTAGCTCATGACAAATATATATAGTACAAGAAATTAGAAATAGCTAGCTATAGAAACAAATTTACATGTGCATATAAAAATTAAACTGAACTATAACTCTCCAGAAATCCTGAGAGTCTCTTGTAAGAGTCATACAAAACATAAATAGCGAAGAGGCCTTGTACTATTGAACAACATTATCTATAAAGAGAGTTATATCAGCTACAGTCACTGCTATGATAAGAAAAGTAAAAGAGGAATAACTCATTGGATCAAATCGTATCAACTCATACTACATAAATCATTCCATGCGAGGAAGCATGAAGCAGTCCATAAAAATTAGAGTTGTAACTCCTTGAAATTTTGGCAACCAAGAAAATAAGTGAAAATATATACAAAGGTCCTGATACACCCCACAAAAATATCTGAGCCTGTTGGGCTAGAGTCTGGTAACCGAAACCATATTCCCAATTTAAAATTTTAAAACCATTAAAGAGTACCAATATACAAATGCGGGATATAAGCATTCTGACTCTGACAGAGTCTAGTTCTTTAAAGGACACTATGTAAAACCCTACGAGAGCTAATGAGTCTGCATAATTAAGACAGAACAACCGAACGAGAGGGTGATATTATCCCCACAGGTACATACCGACCTGAAACGCCAAGGCAGGTGAAATTAATATCCAGTGAAATGAAAGGGCATAGCTACCTACAAAGGAATACGAATGAGTCTGCGTTAGCTGTGGGAAAACACAGTCAGGACAGAAAATAAGTTAATAGAGTATTTGATAGAAAATCGCTCGAATAGAGAAATTACTCATAAAAATCAAGGAGTTACCTGTAAACAGAGACTCTCGTACCTTACGAGTTCTTTGTATCAACGTTGGAAGCAGAATGTCAGCTAAATTGAAAATCTGAAGGTTAATAGTGGATTGAAACAAAAATATATGTACAGAATGAAAAAAAAAAAAACAAACCTCACGAAGTCAGGAGGTATGACTCTCGCTCTCCTGCGACGAGGCGAATCAAGGAATTTTAACTCTGCACGGCATTAACAACGTGAGGAAAGTATCAATTAACGAAATCGACAAAGGAGCCATGTCGACACTAAACCAGAAGAGAGAACACAACAAAAAAAATATGCTCAGAATATATAACGTGAATGGTTCCAAACGAAATTGAACCATACACGTAACCTCTAGAACGAAACGCATTCGCATCATTAACATTCAAAGACTTCCTCAGAAAGAAGTATGACAAGTTCCGAGCGACAATTTTGATCTCCAATCACAAATTTCTAAACGAGTGTATAAAATGAATACCTGATAGCGTGCAGTGGCATAGATAAGCCATGGAACTCCTTCATGAGCTGGGATGAGTAAACCATACGACTGTCAAAGACCTTGCCTTCAACCCAAGTTGCAGAGCTGCAAGGCGAAGGGATAAGCGAACAAACGATGCACACGGAAAATGGCTCCAAACAAAAACAAAGACTTTTATAATCACTCCAACAACCTCAGAAACCCTAATACGAAAATATCGCAGACGTCCACTTGGCGCAATCACAAGGGAAGAGCCACAGATCGAATGGTTGGCGGTTGTAATTACACCAGCCGTGTAACATTAATGGTGCCAAGATATGAAATTAAAATTCAGACGTCCTGATCGTATGAGTAAGATTGCTTTGTAAACCGAGTAAGATCGAATGGTGTTTGACAGATCGACGTGGATCTAACACGTGAAGGGAGGAATGGGACGAAACCATCACAACCCATACAATGCAACCGTAAATAGCATACAATATGACGTGGAGAAGACTTATCCTGTCTCAAAATACATATCACCGCAAGGAGATTCGAACCATACGCCTTACGTGGAAACCAGTACACGTATTCAAGTTCACATTTAAAATTGGATATGAGACCTTACGTACAAAGAGAGGCGAATATATCAACGCAGGTTTGAAAACAATAATGAATGCCACCTCAGAAGCACGAAATCAACGTTCATATAACAGTATGTAAATTTTCTTCAATTATTCTCAATCCAAAGGTATAGCTATATACGTGATGGGAAAAAAAATCGAGGACATATAAGTTGCCAAGGGTTCAGAACGCCTCGTGGGCATAACCCATTCGAATCCATTGTGTATAAGGTATGAAGATGGGCCGAATGGCCAAACGCCAATGACCACCAAAGTGAATTTACCTATAGGTGCTCGGTGTGACCTTCATAGAAAATAAAATGATATTAAATCACTCCACACTTGGAGTTAGAATGAAATACAAACAAGTTAAATAGGAAGTTGATAGATATATACTTGGGGTATATTAATATACTAAAGTAATTCATAAGGGGGAAAATACAATATGATTTCACTAGTTAGGGAGTCAATATTTTTATGGTGAACCTATTTTTGAAATCATGAAAGGCTGGGAGAAATTATTTTTTTTGAGTAAATGGGAGATGTGACAGTAGGTTCCCATGCTCTTCTTGTTTTTCCATGTTATATATTTCTAGTTGGATCTCCTTTTCATTTTCTTATAGCTACTCACATCTCTTGCTTACATAGATCTCTTGTTCTAGTTATTTTTGTAGAGCTGATCATGGTTTGGGGTTCATTCCCTTGCTACTTAATTACTTGTTACAACATTAAGATTTCCTACTTTTCCATTCAAACTTTGTAAAAGGAAATAGAAATTATAGTAACTGTTAATATGTACAGTTGTTGAAAATATTATACCTCTCTTCTCTTCACTTAGTAATTACTAATTAATTAATTCTGCACTCTATGCAATTAATTTCTCACTGCTCCATTTCTCACAAAAACAGAGTAAAGTTATAAATTGTGATTCATGAGATATTAGAAATCTCCAGCTTTTACCTTAAGGATTGGTTTAGGGATTTTGGAGAATTTCTCTTCATTTTGCCTAATCATGCTCATAATTATATACCGATAGATCATAAGAAATTTACAGTAATTTATCTGTAGAGGATAGGTATCCACAGATTTAAACCAACCTTGGTTTAGACTTTCTGTTGGATTCTACTCTACAGAATTTTCTCTACACCCATACAGAATTATAAGGGTGAATGCCCTATGATTACTTCTGTTAAATGTAGAACTAATAAATCTAAGAACATATAAATCAACTATTATATGTAGCCAATTCATACCACAGCAAGTAAAAACACCAATCAAATTTGAGACATACCACTCATACAGTCGACCAACCTCCCAACCTTAGAGTCCTTCTCTCTCCTAGAACTCACCCCCGAGCTGAGATCGCCTCTTAGAACAGAGCAACCACTAATCTGTTTAGGAGCAGCTTATTTAAGCTATGGTTCCCCAAAGCCTGTTTCTAATTCCGCGTCCAGAATATCAGGATGATTTTCTTCATGTTTGCCTAGGCTTCCCATTTTAGGGATTCTTTAAAGCTGTTTTATGCTTTTCTTCAGCTTTTCCAGCTTTTTACCTCTTCCCAACTACTTTCCTCATCATTGGGGAAATTTAGATTCTTCCTCAAAAATCTAAATTAGAAATAATTTCTTTCAAGGATTTTTGAAAGATTTTGGGGAAATAGTTGCCTTATCCATCCTCATGGATTTAGCAAGTGATCTCATAAATCTCATTTTGGTCAATCTGCATAATTCATTTTATTCATTTCCTCAAATTAAATATTTAATTACATTAAAAAAATACTTATCCTTTGGGGTCCACTCCCCTTAGGATTAAAGTTCAAATGTCTAGCTTTGAAATTCAAACACATAAATTGGGGGTGTTACATATTCCCCCTCTGAAAATAAACACCATCCTTGGTGTTGTTATTCAACTACTAGAGTTCATTTTTAAAACAAAAATGGATATCTTTCCATTATTTCAGCTTCTCTTTCCCAGGTAGCTTCTTCAGCAGTAAAGTGCTTCCACTGCACCTTTACTCTTGCTACTGTTCTGTTTCTCAATTCAATTTCTTCCCGCTCCAATATTTGAAGCGGTTCTGGCAGAAACTCCCCTTCTGGTTCCACCCGTACAACATTCCAATCAACTATGTGAGAAGCTTCATGCACATATCTTTTTAATAACAAAACATGAAACACATCATGAACTCTAACATGGGGTGGTAAGGCCAGTTTGTAAGCCACTGGTCCCACCCTTTCTAATACTTCAAAAGGACCACAATATCTAGGAGCCAGTTTTGCACAACTTCCAGCATAAAGTGTGCTCTTTTTGGGTTTAATACGCAAGTACACATGCTCCCCTACTTTAAATTCTCGATGCACTCTTTTCTTATCAGCATATTTTTTCTGACGATCTTGTACTATCTTGATGTTTCTTTGTATTTGTTTGACAATTCTTTCCATCTCTTGTAAAGAATCTGGTCCCAACATTAGTTTATCTTCTGGCTGACTCCAGCTCAAAGGGGTACGACACTTCCTTCCATACAGTGCCTCAAACGGACTCATTTTGATGGAGGATTGGTAGCTGTTATTATAGGAAAATTCAGCTAAGTGCAAGTAATCTTCCCACTTTGATGGTCTATCCATCACATACATTCTCAGCATGTCCTCCAAAACTTGATTAGTTCTTTCCATTTGACCATCTGTCTGAGGGTGGTAAGCAGTACTAAAATTCAACTTAGTACCCATCCCTCCAAACAGTCCTTTCCAAAAGGCTGCTGTAAACTTAGCATCTCGGTCAGAAACAATCACCTTCGGAACCCCATGGAGTCTTACTACTTCCTTTAGAAACACACTCGCTACTTGAGCTGTCCCAAAGGTAGATTTCACTGGTATAAAATGTGCAGCTTTTGTTAAAGTGTCTACTACCACCATCACTGAATCATGTTGGTACTTTTTTTTGGGTAATCCTGTTATGAAATCCATGGAAACTGTATCCCATTTCCATTATGCAATCGGCAACGGGTTTAAAAGACCAGCAGGATGCTGATGCTCAAGTTTGACTAGTTGACATTCCATGCATCTAGTTAAATATTCTGCTACATCTCTCTTCATTCCTGGCCAAAACAACTTCTTTTTCAAAGCTGTTAACATTTTCTGATATCCTGGATGTCCTGCATATGGCTGTTTGTGATATTCATCTAAAATTTTCCTTTTTAAGGACTCTACATTGGGAATATACAATCTGTTCTTATAATAGATCAGCCCTTCTTGGTTTTGAGTGAAATCCGTTTTCTCCTTTTTCGGTAATTTCATCAGGAGTGTTTCATAATTTGGATCTTGGTTTGCTGCCTTTTTCAACAAATCTTCTACATCGATCTGAGCACTACCTCCAAGGCTATTGATATTCTGACAAGCATTTCTGCTCAATGCATCAGCAATTTTATTTTCTTTCCCTCTGATATGTTTTATGTCCATATCAAATTCACTTAGAAAAGACAGCCATCTGGCTTGTCTAGCATTCAAATAAGTTTGGGAAAATAAATATTTGAGACTAATATGATCAGTCATCAACGTAAATTTCTTTCCAAGGAGATAGTGTCGCCACATTTTCAAACCATGGATAACATCTGCTAATTCTAAATCATAGGCACTATAATTCTGTTCATGTATCTTCAGTTTCCTAGATTCATAGGCAATAACTGAATTCTCTTGCAAAAGAACTCCTCCCAATCCCTCTCTACAGGCATCCGTACATACCACAAATTCTTTATTAGGATCTGCAATCTTCAGTATGGGGGCTATAGTAAGTTTCAGTTTTAATTAGTCAAAACTGTTTTGGCATTTTTCAGTCCACTCAAATTTGACACCTTTCCTTTGTAATGACGTTATGGGATATGCTATAGCAGAAAATATCTCCACAAATCTGCGATAATAGCTTGTAATTCCCATAAATGATCTCACTGCTGAAACATCAGTGGGTACAGGCCATTCTTTTATAGCCTTTATCTTTTTAGGGTCAACAGCAATGCCTTGTTCAGAAATAATATGACCCAAATATTGGATCTTATCTTTATAAAATTCACATTTTCTAAACTTGGCATATAGCTGGTTTTCCTTCAGAGTTTGCAATACTATCCTCAAGTGTTCTTTATGTTCCTCCTCACTTTTTGAGTAGACTAAGATATCATCTATGAACACAAGGAAAAATTTATCCAAGTACTTGTTTAACACACTGTTCATTAGGCACATAAATGTGGCAGGGGCATTTTTCAAACCAAAAGGTAGGACTAAAAATTCATAGTGACCATACCTAGTTCGAAAGCCTATTTTGCTGATGTCTCCTTCTTTAATTCTAAGCTGGTGATAACGAGTTCTTAAGTCAATCTTCGAAAAGACTGAAGCTCCTCTCACTTGATCAAAAATATCATCAATTCGAGGCAAAGGGTATCTATTTTTAATGGTCAACTTGTTCATTTGGCGATAATCAATGCACATCCGAAAAGTGCCATCTTTCTTTTTCACGAACAACACTGGTGCTCCCCAAGGAGACACACTCGGTCTGATATACCCTTTATCTAATAGTTCTTGCAATTTCATTTTCAGTTCCAAAATCTCAGGGGGACGCATTTGATAGGGGGCTCGGGAAACAGGTATTGCTCCCGGCACTAGATCGATTGAAAAATCAATCTCTCTTTTGGGGGGAAGATGAGGGATCTCATCTGGAAAAACTTCCTTAAATTCCCTTATCACTGGTAATAAATCCAACAGATTTTCCTTAGTTTTCTATTCCATTTCTTCTACATGTACTGCATAAACCTAATATCCTTTTCTAGCTGTTCTTTTTAATTGCAGTGCTGATATTTGTCTTACAGAGATAGGTTTTGGTTTTCCTTTGAGAATAAAAGGTTTCCCTTCCTCATCTACATAATGCAAAGTCTTATCCCAGCAGTTCATCAAAGCTTTCTTCTTTTCCATCCAGTCCATTACTATCAGTAGGTCATATGAACCTAAGGGCAGGATGTTCAAATTTACTTCTGTTTGAAAATCATTTAATTTGATTGCTGTTCGGGGCAGTTTATGGGTTACCTTTCTCTTAGTTCCAGTGGCCAGCTGTACCAACCATGACTGCTGATAATTTTTAGTTTTTAGGTTACATTTTTCTACAATATTTGGACTAATGTAACTCAAAAAAGCACCCGGATCAATCAGAACAGTAACAGATAGGTCAGAAATCTTACCCTCCATTTCCACCATGGTAGCTTGATGTTCTGCTTGTCGATTTTCCAAAGCTACACTGATAGTTGTTATATTTCTGGCTATGTCATTTACTGTGGTGGCTTCTCGATCTCTCATAATCATCTGAATGTTTCGATGAGGACAATCCCTCAGAAGATGGGGTTCTCCACAGCCCCAACATTTCAGGGGTTCTCTCATTTTCACTGTGCCCTCCTTCTTACTGTCTCAATCTATTTGTTTTGAGGCCACTTGGGACTGAGCAGTTTTACTTTATTTGGGTTTATTAAACTTTTTCCGCTGATGATCTCTGCCAAAATTCTTCAAATAGGCTGGTTTTTGTTTCCTCCATTTGAACTCATTCTTATTTACCCAGCTTTTCCCCTGTTCAGTTTTTCCTTTGAACTGTTGGTAACATAATTTGGCTTTTCTAACAGCTTCGTCCATTGTTTTTGGGTTGTCAAACTCGATTTTCTCTTTGTATACAACAGGAAAACAATTCAGAAACCTTTGTAATTTTTCCTTTTCTTCCCTTATGTAGGGTACATATCTCAGCAGATTTATAAAATTAGTAACAAACTCATCATTAGTAAGCTGTCCCAGTCTAAGTTCATGGAATTCCTTTTCTTTGTCATCATAGTAACGCTCATTCAAGTAGCGATTTTTGAAGTTAACCTGGAAATCTTCCCAAGTAACTATCTTTTCATCAATGGTATGCACCATTTTTGTCTCCTCCCACCACAAGGTAGCCTTACCTTGTAGCTGGTGGACAGATAATCCGGCCTTCAGATTGCTTTCATATTCATAGACCTGGAAGTACTTAATCATGTTCAACAACCAGGCTTCAGCATCTTCCTCCTTCTCCCCATCATAGGAGGGAGGTTTGATTTTTCGGAATTCCCCTTGTAATTCCTTTTTCTACTTATTCTGATGCCTAACAACATCTTCCTCATCAGACTCATCAGTTTTCCTCTTTCTGGAACCTTCACCTTCATGGCTGTTCCGCGAAGTTAATTCTCTGATGAGCTTTTCCTGCTCCTCACTGGCTAATGACAATCTGTCATTCTGGCTTTTAATCTCAGCCAATTCTTGTTGCAATTCTCGCAACATAGCCATCATGGGTGCATTGGGATCTGGTGCATTATCCTCATCACACAGATCAACATAGATTTCATCACCTTCTGCCATTTCAGCACCACTGTACACTACACAACACAGATCAGTGAAAATAAAAATAAATTTTTTTTTTTTTTCACAGAAATAAATTTATATACCGAACACACAGCCACAGTGAGCACAATGTCACCAGCCCAGTTTTATAACTTGGGCTCTGATACCATTTGTCACACCTCCCATTTACTCAAATATTTTTTTTTTTCCAAGCAGTTCATGATTTTCAAGGATAATTTTACCATAAAAATATTAATTCTCGAACTAGTGAAATCATCTTTTATTTTCCCCACATGATTCATTTCATTACCATAACTCCAAGTAAATCTCTAGTAACTTCCTCTTTAACTTGTTTTATTTTATTCTAATTCTAAGTATGGAGTGATTTATTGGCTCTTGGCCGTTCGGCCCCTTTTTATGCGTTATATACAATGGATTCTAGTTGGTTATGCCCACGAGGCATTCTGGATCCTGTTCCAATCTATATGTCCTCGATTTTTCCATCACGTATATGTATATACCTTTGGTTGTGAGTATAATTGAATTTAATTTACATACTGTTATATGACTGGCTATTTCATGTGTCTCGCGGTCAGATGAGGTGGCATTCATAATTGTTTTCAAATTTGCGTTGATATCTTCGCATCCCATTGTGCATGAGATTTCAGATCAAAATTAAATGTGAAACATGAATGCGTTTATTGATTTCCACGTAAGGCGTAAGGTTCGAATCGGCTTGAGGTGCTGTGTTCATTGCGACGGGGTAAGTCTTCTCCACATCATATTTTATGCTACTTATGGTTGCATTGTATGGGTTATGCTGGGTTCCATCCCATTCTTCCATTCACGTGGTAGATCCATGTCGATCTGTCAAACACCATTCGAGCTTACTTGGCTTACAAGGCAATCTTCCTCATACGAACAGGATGCATGAATTTCATTTCGTATCTTCGCACCATAAATGTTATATGACCAGTTTAATTGCACCCGCCAACCCTTTGATCCGTGGCTTTCCTCTTGTGATTTTTCCAAGTGGACGATTGCGATCCTTTCGTATTAGGTTTTCTGGGGTTTCTTTTGAATAATTATATAAACCTTTGATATTGTGTAGAGATAGTTTTCACGTGCATTGTTTGTTTATTCATCTCTTCACCTGCAAGGTCTTTGCTCTTCATGTAGTTTACTTACCTCGGTTCACGAAGGAGATTTGTGGTTTGCCTACGCCACTGCAACGCTACCAGGAAATCATTGTATATATTCGTTTCTCATTTTATGATTGGAGATCGGGTTCGTCGCTCAGAACTTGTCATGCCTCGTTTTTGAGGAAGCCTTCGAACGTTAATGAGGTGAATGTGTTTCGTTCTGGAGATTACGTTTATATCTTCTGTGAAAATTTTTCGTTGTATTCCCTCTCTGATTTATTGTTGACATTTATCCTTTGTCGATTTCATTAACTGATAATCAACGTATTTTGATAATACTGTGTAGAGTTAACATTTAATTGATTCGCCTCGCTTCAGGAGAGCGATAGTCGTTCATTCAGACTTCATGAGGTTTGATTTTCCTTCAATATGTACATATATTTTTGTTTCAACCTATTATTATCCTATAGGTTTTAAATTTAGTTGATATTCTGCTTCCAATTGTTGATTACAGAGAGCTCGTAAGAATCGAGAGTCTTGGTTCACACGTAACCCCTTGATTTTATGAGAAATTTCTCTATTCGAACGATTTTCTATCAACGGCTCTATTAACTTATTTCCTATCTTGACTGCGTTTGTTTCCACAGGTAACACAGACTCATTCGTATGCCTTTGAAAGCAGCTATGAACCTTTTCATTTCTCTGGTTATTAACCTTGTCTCCCTTGGCGTTTCAGGTCGGTATATACCTATGGGGATAATATCACCCTCTCGTTGCATTGTTCTGTGTCATTGATGTAGAATCATTACTCTCTTAGGTTTTTACACAGTGTCCTTTGAAGAACTAGACCCTGTCCGAGTCAGAATGTTAATATTTTCCATTCGTATGTTGGTACTCTTTATTGTTTAAAATTTTAATTGGGACTAGGGTTTTGGTTATCAGACCCTAGCCCTATAGGCTCAGACTCTTATGGCGTGTATTGGGACTTTTGTATATATGGTCACTTATATTCTGTGTTGCCAAAATTTCAACAAAGCTACGGCTCTAATTTTTTTTATGGACTGTCTCATGTTTCCTCGCATGGAATGATTCGTTGATATGATTTATACAGTTGAATTATTCCTCTTTTACTTTGCTTATCATAGCAGTGACTGTAACTGATATAATTCTCTTTATAACTAGTGTTGTTCAATTGTACAAGACTTATCAGCTATTTATGTTTTGCATGACTCTTATAAGAGACTCTCAGGATTTCTGGAGAGTTATATTTCATTTTAAAATTTGTATGTACATGTAAAATTGTCTCTGTAGCTAGATATTTCTAAATACTTGTACTATATCTAGTTTTCATGAGCTAACAGTCTCCCCATAATCATGTTTAAACTGAATTACTTTACTAATATCTATCTATACATACAATTGCATGCATAGGTTTGGGTGTCCATTTCATTTATATATATATATCCATTTAAACTGTATGAGATACAAGTACTATACTATCGTAGGTTCCCATGCTCTTCTTGTTTTTCCATGTTATATATTTCTAGTTGGATCTCCTTTTCATTTTCTTATAGCTACTCACATCTCTTGCTTACATAGATCTCTTGTTCTAGTTATTTCTGTAGAGCTGATCATGGTTTGGGGTTCATTCCCTTGCTACTTAATTACTTGTTACAGCATTAAGATTTCCTACTCTTCCATTCAAACTTTGTAAAAGGAAATAGAAATTATAGTAACTGTTAATATGTACAGCTGTTGAAAATATTATACCTCTCTGCTCTTCACTTAGTAATTACTAATTAATTAATTCTGCACTCTATACAATTAATTTCTCACTGCTCCATTTCTCACAGAAACAGATTAAAGTTATAAATTGTGATAGATATTAGAAATCTCCAGCTTTTACCTTAAGGATTGGTTTAGGGATTTTGGAGAATTTCTCTTCATTTGCCTAATCATGCTCATAATTATATACTGATAGACCAGAAGAAATTTACAGTAATTTATCTGTAGAGGATAGGTATCCTCAGATTTAAACCAACCTTGGTTTAGACTTTCTGTTGGATTCTACTCTACAAAATTTTCTCTACACCCATACAGACTTATAAGGGTGAATGCCCTATGATTAATTCTATTAAATGTAGAACTAATAAATCTAATAACATATAAATCAACTGTTATATGTAGCCAATTCATACCATAGCAAGTAAAAACACCAATCAAATTTGAGACATACCACTCATACAGTCGACCAACCTCCCAACCTTAGAGTCCTTCTATCTCCCAGAACTCACCCTCGAGCTGAGATCACCTCTTAGAACAGACCAACCACTAATCTATTTAGGAGCAGCTTATTTAAGCTATGGTTCCCCAAAGCCAGTTTCTAATTCTGCGTCGAGAATATCACGATGCTTTTCTTCCTGTTTTCCTAGGCTTCCCATTTTAGGGATTCTTTAAAGCTGTTTTATGCTTTTCCTCAGCTTTTCCAGCTTTTTACCTCTTCCCAACTACTTTCCTCATCATTGGAGAAATTTAGATTCTTCCTCAAAAATCTAAATTAGAAATAATTTCTTTCAAGGATTTTTGAAAGATTTTGGGGAAATAGTTGCCTTATCCATCCTCATGGATTTAGCAAGTGATCTCATAAATCTCATTTTGGTCAATCTGCACAATTAATTTTATTCATTTCCTCAAATTAAATATTTAATTACATTCACAAAATACTTATCCTTTAGGGTCCACTCCCCTTAGGATTAAAGTTCAAATGTCTAGCTTTGAAATTCAAACACATAAATTGGGGGTGTTACAGGTTGTTTCTTCAAGTTTAGAATTATTTTTGATACTATTCCTAGGGCTAACCTTTGGAATAAATTAAAAGAGATAAAACTTCCTCGTGAGCTAAAATTTACTACTATAGGGCTATATGAAAGTGTCATTCCCAAGTTTAGGAACATTGAGCGGTTTTATGAAGAAATTAGTTGTAATATAAAAGTCAAATAAGGATGTCCTCTATCCCCTACTATCTTTGGTTTTTACATTGATAAGCTATAATGTTGGTTTGAAGAAGTTAGCTGTGCTAGCTTGAATCTTGGTAGTATAGTCATCATCCTTCTTCTATAACACTAAATTTCATCAAAATGTCATATGTTTATTGCATGAAATAAATTTATACTTGTATTTAAGAATGCGATGAAATTTCTATGCATTTGTATAATAAGTTAATGCTTATTTTTTTAGGGTTAATCCAAAGGGATGGATATGGAATCAAAATTTATGAATGCCCATACTCTAGTATGCTTTGGTTTTGGAAATGGCCATGCTCTAATCTCCTGATGGTATTAGTTTTATTATGAATAATTTAGTGGATTGTCATTATTTCCTCCCTGAGCCTCTCGCTCAAGGTGGCAATCCCATCTTTTCATTGGAATCAACAACACATTAGAACCATCTTCCTCTTTGAATCCTTCTTCTTCCAAAGGTAACAATGTATGCTTATTACTATATTTCTCGAGTGTATATTTATTAGGATTCTACCATTATGAATAACTCTTCTATTATACTTGCATGGCCTTCCCAATAGGATATGCTAGACATTCATGGGAATTATATCACATAATATTTCATCCTTATACCTACAAAACTTAAATTAAACCTTACAATTTTTTAAAGATAGGACTAGAAGTAAATATGGGAGTAAATATTTTATTAATAAATAAATAAATGGAATTTAATCTAGATATGAGATTCTTTCCAAAGAAATAAAAAACATAATAAAATATGTTTGGTAAATGAGATTTGATAATTCATTCATGATAAGAATTCAAGAGGAAATTATAAATAAGATTAATGGATGGTAGAGAAAAATCCATTAAGTTGTTTAGCTAGTGAAAGATTCTAATCTTAGTCGGGAATAATTCTTAGTGGGAGGGAAAGGCAAGATTTTATGCAAAATCTTAGCTAAATGGATAAAAGGGTCCAAAAAAGCTCGATGTTGCTAAGGAAAAATTTATCATGAAATAATGTATTAAATACCTATAGAGAGAATCAATAAAGTTTCTTGATTGCTGAGCCAAATACTATATGCTCGGGGTGAACTCTAGGAGAACAGTTCTAGGTTGGGTGGAGGTGCTCAATTCCTAAGTCATCCTCTATCAGTTATTCTGGTTTAGGTACTTATGTTATGTGATTTTATTTTATTCCACTCTATGAGATATTATGTTAATGTGATATATCTTATACAAATAAATACATGTTAAAAATTGACGAAAATGTTAACAAGAAAGAGGTATTACATTCTTCCCCTTTAAGTCACAAAATCCTAGGTGTGTATTGTGCAGACACTTCTCTCTTATTAATTATTGGATAAGAATTTTACAATTTAATTTCTAGCTCGCAGGTAGCCACTTTTGAAGTGATGTTTCCATCTTATTGTAACCCAAACCAAATCTTTTCAGATCTAAAATACAAAGGAGTTCTGCCAGCAAGTCTTCTTCATGAGATACTTGCAACATTTGTTTCAATCAATTGTGTGAGAGCCATCAGATACATATTTCTGAAGTACTAGTTTACAAAAAAAAAATATCATAATTTTTAATGCAAAGGGTACTTCTTTTTAATTATCCAGTGTCTAATTTTTCCCACAATTTAAGTATGATTCCTCATTTTCAATCTACTTGAATTTTGAATCATATGAAATAAACACCTCTTCTTCCAATTCATTTGTATTCATGTCGAATACTTGCTTCCTGTAGTCTCTTTGCACCCATCACATTATCCACCAATTTTCACACGTCTTCTTCTAATGCATTTGTATTCATGTCAAATACTTTCTTCCTGCCGTCTTTCTGCACCCATCACATTATCCACAAGTTTTCAAACAATGTTAGTATCCTTAACATAACATTATGAAAATTCCAAAGATTCCTTTCATTCATTTATTCATAGTTTCCTCCAGTGACATTGGTGTAATCCCTTGCAGAATTCAGAGTAGGAAATTTTCACTTTTTCTTTAGTACTGCTTACATAAACAAATTACTAATTACGAGACTGTCTCGATCATTTCATTTTTATATCATTAATTTGATACCTTTGTATCCAATAAAAAAACATTATGAATATTTCAATGAACATATACTACTACTACGAGTCTATTGTGATCATTTTGTTACCTACTTCCATACCCTTCCATCCTTCCATAAACCTATGAAGCTACTTTGATACCCTTCTATCCTTCCATAAACCTATGAAGATATGAGGAAATTTAAATATAGGTACTTCAGGAGTATCTTGATATTATTGATTTTCATAGTTAACTATGGAAAATTATTTTTCTTGTATATAAGCATGAAACCTTTTATTTCTTCATTTTATATACCTTAGAATCAATAGTTAGTACCATTGTTTTCAGCTATTTCAAACATCCTCATTTTTATGTGTATATGTCTATGTTGATTTTCTACCCACCTTCCTATTTTATCCATTGGCATTGTTACAACCCGCCACTTCATGTCATTTTTTATTCATTAATTTTCATTTTTTTAAGCCTTGCTCTATTTATTTATTCTGTTATAAGTGGATTATTTTTAACTATTCTCCACTAACTTCTAGTGCCTTCATATTTGTTTAGTTTTTCTTGGGTTATTATTTCAATTTTTTTGTGCTATACTTATAAGATACATATTTAGTAGTCTCTCATATATTTTGATCCACATTATTCTAAAATCTCTTTTAGTTAACAAAAGAAGTTTGCCATAATATTTTTTCAAACATATTTGAAATCCAAACCTCTATTTGCATAGCTAAATTCTTAAAAAAAAAAAATTAACAAGATTTATCCTCCCTTGTTGCTCATACCCATTTTAGTGAAAAAATAATGATCAAATCATGGACTGTCTTCCCTAATGAAAATAATATTTTCTTAATTCTATAGTAAAACTTATTCAGTCCACATTGTCCGTTTTGAATGTGGTATGTTATTCAAGCCTTTCTTTAAGGCTATTAAATTGACCTCGAATCTCGTGACTAATTACCCACTATACCCTTCATAGCTGCTTTAAATCACTCCACCATCTAAATCCATATAGTAGTTTGACAGATCAATCATATAGTGTTTATTGAAAATATTTTTGTTGATTTTATGGAGCACCATAAATCGTACGAAACAACTAATCGATGTATATTATATTTTATAGGACATGAATTTAACTATTTGGTTATCTTAGTAATACATTCCATTTCCTTTCCTCATAATTTTATAGTTATTCCAACAATTACATTCCAAAAATTCCTTAGTAGTTTAATCCTCAACCATAAAGGTCTAATATTGATAATACTACTATTAAAAATTGTTTAGTAAGATTAACATAAATCTCTAGTTATAGTAAAAAAAAATTACTTTCAATGTACATATTGTACGTTCCATCTGAGGTAATATTTCTTAATCCTTCCTTGACTCCATTTCTTATCTATGCTTATCCACATTACATCAACTTGTATCTTATGCACCAATTTCATACTCCTATGTCTAATTCTAGTTTTTACATTGTTTCAGTATGAGAACTTAGACTATTCCACGTGATACCCCTAATTATGCAAAATTATGCAATATTCACAGTGTAAGATTACTATTTTCCATTTCCACCTATTATCGTAATTGAGGATTTCAATATGGAATACTCTATATTTTTTTTTATCTTCCTTTTCCCTTAATGAATGAGGGTTCATGAATCTTTTATAATTATTATGCATCGAAGGCACATTCCAACCTACATTTCTCTTGCTTAAATGTATTCAGCACGCCTTTCTGTTTAAAGTGTAGTTTTCCCACGACACGTTTCACTCATTTGAGTGATTCTCTGCACTCTTTAGTACTATGTGCCTTACACTACTAGTCTAAATTGGATCATCTCAGCACTACTAGAAAGTGTATGGGTTCATAAACTTAGCGTAGCGGATACGCTTTTGGTCATTTTAGATCGAAATCTAGCAATTATATATATTTCCTTAGCCTTAGTACAATTCTCAAATTAACCCTTGTTCACACCACAAGTAAATCGTGGCATTAGATTAGATACAACGGGTCAGAAAGAATAAATGTTATTACGTTTGGGTTTTATATAAGAACCCAAGAATTTGTATATTGAACATTACAACTACTTTTATAAATTTGGAACATGTCTGATTCAGTTATCTCCTAATTTCAGGATGTATCTCTAGCATTTTTTTTTTCATTATTTCGATTTTATCTCTGGAATCTTAGTTACCCTTTTTTGAACCACCAATTGGTATTGGAGAGATAAATACATGGTAAAAATCTGAACGAGTACTCTAAAATAGGCTTTGATGACCAAAAATTCAACCTTATTTCCTTCATGTGTTTCTTCCATAACTGACATATTTAGGGAAAGGAACATTTTTTTACTTTTTATTTTTTCACTTATTTACTTACAACCCTACTTGTAAGGTTATCATTGTGTACATTCCTTCTTATGTCTTTTTGTTTTTAATGAAAGAAGGTAAGTTGAAGACTCTCTATGGCATTCATTAACAAAAATATTGTAAGTAATATTTACCTTAATATCTCCTGAAGTCTTTGTATTTTCAACCTCCATTTCCCAATATTTCTTTAAATCCCTAAAGCTAAAAGAGCCAATAATCTGGTAGGTTTCATATCCATAACTATAATTGGCTCAATGGTACTGATGTAAGTTAGTATTATGATGGCTAATACTTCAATGTATGAAACTTATATTTATTCTCCTGTTTTTCTTTTTCTCAAAATATATGTTGTTTTTGCATCAAACTAAGCATTCAAATTGTCCATGAGTTTTATAAACAAATTCAAATTCTCCATGAGTTTTATAAACAACCATTTTATGACGGCCATATGGGACTTCTTTGCCTACAAATAGATGGGAGTTCACACACCTAAATAGAAAGAATATATGTATATTTATTAAAAAAAATGACATGTTTGAAGTTTCCAACAACCATAAGTAAAATTTTGACTGGGTAATTATATTATTTTAATATCCTCTATTTTTTTTTCAACTTTTACTGTAATATCATGTATACAACCATCATTTATTTCCCTTTTACCTCATATATAGTAGTACTCAAATAACAAAATTACAAAATTTGTATATCATGACTAATCTTAATCATTTATGGTTTAAATACTCATGTGGATAACCATTTTTTTTCAAGTCTCATCTAGTTATTAATAATTTTTACTTTGGAGTTTTTGGTTGTCAATATGCTCCACTATTTGATCTATAAATTTGATTCCATTTGTCATAGCTCTTAATAACAATTTAACATTTTTTTTAATATGTTTAATAGGAATATATCTTCATCATATTTATTGTTTGACCCAGATCTAAGTAGGGAAATGAACTAATAATTACACATTCAAAACTCCCACAATCTTGACTTATAAATTTGATTCCATTTGTCATAGCTCCCAATAATAACTTAATATTTTTTTAATATGTTTGCTAGAAATACATCTTCATCATATCTATTATTTAACCTAGATCAAGATAGGAAAATGAATTGATAATTTCACATTCAAGGAGATATAACGGTTATTATTTTACCTTGAAAAGCGTAAACCTTAACTCTTTTTGGTTCTGGTTCTGTGGCACTATTATTCCCTTACTTTTTTGTTCACGGTTGTAGGAAAATATTTCGAACAGGGTTTTTCTCGTGTTAACTTGCAATGTTTCCATGGAGAGGGTGGGTGATTCTTGCTCACTAAATACCCCACCTGGCTCCATACTTCGATTATGGTGGCCCAATTTCATTGTGGAATCAGATGGTGGAAGGGAGAATACCGATCCATATTCACACCGTCTAGTCACTGGTAATAATGTTATTTTGACTATGTGTAAAAGTTTTTTTAATTTACTTACTTCACCTTTTCTCCGCTTATCTCTGCCCATTTCTTTTTATTCATACCATATCCCTGAATTTGTTTGCTGAATGCAGTTCTTTTTGGTGACTTCCGGCTTGCTTCCACGGGTTTTTCGCTAAAAGCTTCACAACAACCTTAGAGCTTCTGGTGTGCCATTGTGGTTCCTCTGATGTGCCATAAATCCCTAGTGATTTTATGAGTTTCCTCTTTCCGCATCTTACTTCCAGGTAAGTAATGTAGTGGTCATATCAAACCGTGTTTTTCTTTAAACCATCCACTGGTTTTAGGAAAGGATGGCCTCTATACCTCCTATTTTTTTCACATGTAATTGGGGTTTAAATTGTGGCATAAAAATACTAACCTCACATTCTATCAAAAGGTCACACTACTTCCTCATAGAATTAGATCTATTTGAAAACTACTATTGAGTGAGTCGGGACCATTTAGGACTCCTAGTTATTCATATTGCATTTAGCCTTCATATTACCTTTAGACTTTAAATATAAAAATGGACAGGGGAATTTCATATATCAACTTCACATAAAATTTTTGATAACAAAGGTGCACATATTTATTGAAACCAGGGAGAGGGATCAAGCAATGACAACCTTTATCCTAATTATTATTTTTCTTTGTGATCAATGGATTAAGTTGTATCCTTAGCATATTGGAGGATGAAGTTGTATCCTTAGCACAATAGAGGAGGATGAGAATTATAAATATATTGAGGTAACAAAATATATCTAGTATATGAGGCCATTCTTCTTGGAAATGGTACTTCTAGGTGAGACAAGGTTATAAAAAATTTTCTTCATCTCTAAGAGAGGGTGTTATGTATTCAAAAAACCTTCGAAGAATCTATTTCACCGTGCTAATAGTTCAATGAGGCTCAACTACACTAATGATTAGCTTCAAGTATCAACGTGCTTTTTTTTTTTTTTTGAAGATAACTACAAGTTATGGTCCTATATTTTACCAACATCTCATCTAAATTCTATAATATAAAAAAGTTGGTACCATCTAAGTTAGGATTCTTCCATAGTTCATTATTGAAACATTTCTCACTTATCACAACATATAAAGAATATTTTGGCAAGCCCTTAGTTTTATCTTGTGAAAATAACAAGATGAAATTATTTCTCACCACATGTTGACATATCATTTCACTAAGAAAGTGTGAAAAATGGTCAATGGCCTTACAAAATATTAGGAAAAAGTTTTAATGTATATCAAGTAATATAATCTTTGTTCAATGACAAAGGAACAAGAAATCCCTTTAACTTCTTATGGTTTTCTATTCTTTGGGTTACTCTAGTGAGAAGAAATAATTATCCTCTTCGTGATAAGCTATTCTCACGATTCACAATTTTCTATATAATCTAGCCTACTTATCAAGTTTTTAGTGGGGAAAATAAAAATATAATTAAAATTATCATTCCCTCTAGAGTCTCGAAGGAGAAGATGTACCAATAACATAACAATTATTTTTACTAAACAATTATTGTTCAAGATATTTTTATTCATGATGGGATCATTGATACAAATGAATGTCAACTTGTATAGATTTTTTCTAGACTAGATGCATTTGATGGATTTCGAAATATAGTTATTTTTGTGTCAACATCATGGAAAATTTGAAGGATATAAAATTATCTTGAAGTTTAAAAACAATTTTTGATCTCACTAGTAACATTGTTACCGATGAAATAGGTAACCTCATTGTTACCTACTTTTTGAAGTATCAAGAAAAACACCTGATTTTGAAAAAGTGGCGATGCAAAATCAAGAAAAACAAAATTTTGAGCATGTTTTTGGCACTTTAAGTTTTTTTCATTTTGTTTTTTATTTTTTTTATTAATTTTTTTTATTTTTTTATTTTTTTTATTCGATGTTTTTTATGTCGATTTTGAATAGTGGTGTTGTATCATCACCAACGTTTTTTTATAGGATTGATTTTGACACTATATATTTTCTAATGTCTTCTTCTTCCGTGAGATGTTTATTTTTAAGTGCATTTATGTACTTGTGTTTTTAAAATAATTTTTTTTTTTTTTTTAAATACAAACTTGTAATGATATCTTCACTTTTTCACATAGATAAAATATGGAAAAAGGGTCAATATTCTAAAGTTTATATTTTCTACATGTTTATGTATTGTTAAATAATTTTTCAATGCACATCAAAAATTGTCGCTAAAAAACCAATATTTTGAACCATATGACAAAAAAATACAAATTTTCAATATAAATACAATGCAAAAAATACACTTTTACAGACTTTTTGTTGGAAAAAACATGTTAAATAAACTAATTTTTTGGGAGAATATTAGCAATAAAACTTAAGAAAATAACATTTTTATTGAATTTTGTGTCAAAAAATAATAGAAATCACATTTTTTTTGCAAAAAATAAGGGTTGTTCTCATAAAATATCAAAGTCTAAACATTACAAGTAAAACTGATTAATAGTTCTAAAAAATAAGCTTTGTTTGCAAGCTTAACTTAAACATCATCAACAATATCAACTAATACATCTTCAACATCATCTAGAATAACATTGATGGCTTCTTCCGCAGCATTTTCTTCTTCATTTTGATCATTGTCGTCTTCTAATGGATCTTTCATGTCATCAAATATTCCAAAGTGTCCCTCTCCAATCATTCCATATAATGGTGGTTGAGGTTCCTTTGATTTTTTTTCCACACGCGATCATTAAAATCTCCTTTCCTCAAACCAAATTTTTGTTTCGCATCTGGAAGGAATTTAAGAGCGTTAATTCTTTGTTGAATAAATTTGCATTGAACTGGGTCTTTCTCAATGGAAATGCAATTTCTTCCTTTTAGTAGGCAACATGCTAGTGTTGTACCTAATCATCAAGCACAAAAAAATAAGTAAGAAAATTAGTATGGAGACATAAAAAGTAAAAAAGACAATATTTAAATTTAAATTTGTATAATAAAACTTACCTGGACCTAAGAATAAATCCAAAACCCATTATCCTTCATTTGAACATAGATATATAAGATAGTTAATCAATGCTTGTGGTTTTTGATAAATGTTAACTATATCTCCTTTTGCATATTTATCCTCATATGTTAGTTTTCTTACAACTGCATCATAAACCAGTACTTGACTATGACTCTTCCCATCTACTCGATTCATAATAATATGCGTATAACTATCATCTTTTGTCCAATATTCAACATGGATGAACCCACAATCATTTATAATAGGTTGATCTTCGTAAGAAACAATATTTTACTTTTTCCTGTAACATAACATAGTAAAAGTTCAATTAAATTTTATATGAATACAAAATTTTAAGAGGAATCAAACATACAATTTCAAAGTCTTACCATGTAAGTTGCATCCTTGAGTTTTCTTTACCCTTGAAGCTTGTTAATAACATTGGAAACTATGTGTTTGAATGAAATATCACAAATCGTTAAAGTGGTGATGTTGTCACTTCTTGAAAACCTGTAACCACTTTACTAAAAGCTTGATAAGTATATGGTTCTCTATCATATTCAATGTCTGGGAAATTGAAACCATGATGAATATCTGCAATAACTAGGCCATATTCCCTTTTAGGTATTAGTGATGCAATGTCTTCACAGTCACCTTGTATTATTTGATATTGGACATTGTCAAGCCCATTCCAAATGTAATGATTAAGAGTAGGATCAAGTTCAACATTCATAAGACGCTTCCTTCTCATGTTCTCCATCTTAATTTTATCAATAAATCTTTTGAAAGTATCTGGTACTCCATTTCCATCCTTCTTCGACATCTTTAATGAAATATGTATATATATATATATATAAAATAAAAATAGTTTAAATATGAATAAAATGAATTTATAAATCAACATACCTTATTGAATGCAATATAAAACTCTTTTAGTGTTGATGTAGAACTTGCTTCTCGGTAGTTGCGTACAACATCATCGCAACTGTCTTCATTCAACATTTTAACCATGTGTTCTTGTATTTTCATAAAAATTTTCTGACTGAATAAATCAAGTTAAAAGCATTAATATACTGACATCTATAACAAATTCTACCAACATCATTATGTTTTATTTAAAATAAAATTATAATGAAAGAAAAATAAGAAATAATTCAAGAAACTTACTTTTGAAATTCTGCACACATTTCTTCCATTGATAATTCACTCGACTTCACATGGGCTAACACTGATTTGACCAATTTATCATCCTTCACACCTTGCATTGTTCTCCAAGGTGTGATAGTCATATCCTCTCGAAGCTGCTTCATTTCAGGACCCGCCTTACTGTTGGTACATATTATGGGTTTACTCTTTCTAACCTTCTAATTTTTTATGGAAATATTCTCCCACCGATCAAAAATCTCATCAATCAAATCCCATACCTCCCCAGTTCTAAATGCCAACTGAAAAATGTTTTCTGTGCCTCTGAAGAAAATTGTATTCAATTTTCCATCTTTTGTTTTTTTTTCATCAATTTGATAACCTGTTTCCATTAAACATTCCTTTCGAAATGCTACACTAACTTGTGTCTTATCCCCACCACATTTTTCTATGAATTCATTATGAATAAATCTGACCCTTTAGATGAAATTCATTTTCATTCTGTACTCATTATCTGCATTATGATCCCATGCCAATAAATTTGATTCTATTTCTGTTAAGCCAGCGTAAATGATGCATTTCACTATTTGAAAAAGATAGTTATTGGGATATTCTGCAATCAATTGTCTCTTAGCCTCTATCGAATGGTTCCCTCCAATTACATAATATTTATAATCAAAAAAATTTGTCTCGTCAAATGCTTGTTTTTTGGGAACCTGACGTGGATCGACAAGAACCACATAATCCACCTCATGCGTATATGGATTGAACTTGAACAATGTTTTCAGATTATGTACATGTAGGTGATGGGCCTTTCTAATTTGATATTGAGATTGTCCTTCATCTGGGCTATAAAATTGATTAACATTAAGCTCAAATGTTTGGCCACCAAGAATTAATTTATTCTTCCTCAACTCTTGTTGAATAACATTTTGTTTTGTTTTAATAATGCCATCCTCTAACTCAGCACATGGTGTTATGATTTCTCTGCTTCCGTGAGATCTTTCAGTTTGTTCTTCACTGCTGCTCACGACCTTTACAGGTTCACCAATATTTGATTTCTTAGTCTTTTTGGATAACATATTAGTTTTTTTATAAACAAGCTCTCCTTCATGAGGTAAAAGAGAGACATCTTTGGCGATTTTTCTTTTTGGTGTCTGATCTGTTTTCTCCTTTTGCACAATAGTTCTAATCTCCTCCTCACTAATTCTATCATAATTTTTTGTTTCATGTTCGACACCTTCAAAAGAAACATGTTTAAGTTTACTAGATTGACCCACCTTAGTGACTCTTGGTTGATCCCCTCTTTGTACTATTGTAGTGTCACGAGCTATTGCTCTTTGCTTCAATCTCCTTTCCTCTGCTTTGTCTTTGTGGAAAGTGTTGATCACATCCATAACATTTGCCACCAACATATAAATACCTTCAAACATGTTTGAAAGACTCGGAACAAAATCCTATGAAACAAAATAAAACATGTCAATGATCAATAATTTATAAAAAATTGAATCATCCTTACAATAATGCATAGAGGAAATAAAAATAAGCATACTTACAATGTTATTTGCAATGTTGCTTGATATTTCTTCAGAACGTTTTGAAGATATTTCATCTGTGTCATACTTGATGATTGATAAACGATATCTAACCTTCTCACGTTTATGAGCCTTCCTTGCAAGAACATAAATAGTGTTTTTATTCGGGACCATACATATGTCTCGTACTCTGCCCATCACATCATATGGCTCATTTAATTCAATCATACCACAAATCAGATAGATGTGTATATCAGCCTCCGTTTCACTGTCTTCAAGATACCATGAGAAATCAGTTTTATCTATTTCGTCAACGTTCTTCCAATCAAAAATAAGCTTTAATGAACCTGGTGCCGCACTTGCTTGACTTTTATTAGTGTGTGCAACAATGTCCTTATTGTGTCCAACAGTGTCCATAGTGCATCCAGCTGCAACTTTAGATTTGGGAGTTTTTTCCATAGTGCGTCGAGCTGCAGCTGTAGATTTGGGAGCTGCTGCCCTAGGTGCAGAAACATTCACAGAAATCTTTTTTGATGCCATTTTCCTAATATATATATATATATATATATATATATATATATATATATATATATATATATATATATATATATGTCACGTCTCCCAAACCCCTTTTTTTTTTCTTTATATATATATACTAATATAGGATTCTGTTATTATTTAATAACATCCATTTTACCGCATGATTACTCCTAAATTTCTTAACTCCTCTTCTATAATAGGTTCATCTTACTCCGAATGAGATTCAACAGGTCTCTCTTAAGGTGTATATTCGCCATGAGTATTTTGAGGATAGATTCAGGGGTAAGGGTTTATTAACATCTTCTATTTATAGACACAGAAATTAAATACTCCTTTAAAAGATAGCCATCTATATCTTTACATATTATTATGTTGGCTACTCAATTGATCTCTCATCTCAACCCTCATTATTACCATGTACTCATCTCTACTGTCACTAGCTGTAGTTGCAATTACATAATGTACTGAACCATTAATCCATCTAACAGTGGCATACTGCAACTTAACATAAAATTCATACATTCCCTAATGCACTATAACATTGAAATTTCATAATTTGCCTAAAGGATTATAACATCACAACTTCATAATTTCATAAAAGCCTATAACATCAAAATTTCATAAATTGCATAAAGGAATATCATATCAAAATTTCATAAATTGAGTAAAGGAATATAACATCACCATTTCATAAAAACAGAGATGATTAACACAGACTTACAGATATCTCCAAATTTATGCATGCACACCTCTACCATGACCAGACCTCCCAACCATAGAATCCTCTTTATCTCCAAGGATTCACCCCCGAGCAGAGATCACCTCCCAGCACAGATCAACCACTAATCTGTCTAGGATCAGCTTATTTAAGCTCATACCCCAAAGCATGTTTCTAATTCTGCGTCCAGAATAGCAGGATGCTTTCTTTCCTGTTTAGCCTAGGCTTCCCCTCTTGGGGTTCCTTAAATCTGCTTTAAGCTTTTCCTCAGCTTTTCCAGCTTTTCTCACCTCTTCCCAACTACTCCTCTTCATTGGGGAAATTTAGATTTATCCTTAAATCTAAATAAATTTCTTTCAAGGATTTTTGAAAGCTTTTTGGGGATTTGTTGCCTTATCCATCCTCATGGATTTTGGCAAGTGATCTCAATTCTCTTTTTGGTCATAGTGCATACATAATATTTTATTTATTTTTTCATAATTACAAATTTAACCACATCCACACAATAATCATCCACTGGGGTCCACTCCCCTTTGGATTTATGTTCAAATGTCTCATTTGAAAAGCATAGAACTTGGGGGTGTTACATATTCCCCCTCTGAAAATAAACACCGTCCTCGGTGTTGACAACTATCTACTAGTTGATTTTGAACATAATTATGAATGTTTTTCCATCATTTGAGCTTCTCGGTGCCATGTAGCTTTTTAGCAGTAAAGTGTTCCACTGCACCTTTACCCGAGCTACTGTCCACTTTCGCACCTCCATGTCTTCTCGCTTTCATCTTTGAAGCGACTCTGGCAGGAAATTCCTCTTCTGGTTCCTCCTGGACCACAATTCCAATCAATCATGTGAGAAGCATCATATACAAAATTTATAACTTTTCTTTTCCAGCAAGGAGACATAAAATATATCAGGAAATTTAATAAGCAATGGTAGGGCAAATGTATAAGCCATTAGTTTCCAGCAGTGTACTCTCCTGCCTCCACTATATTTACTGATGCCTTATGCCGTTGGTTTCCTTCCTACTTCTTTATAAGAAGTTTGTATGGAAGATCTTTTATTCTGGTTTCTCTGTCCACAATTCATACCAATGTGAGTAATATCAGATACATATAATTGATAATTCACAACAGCATTCTGCATTTCAATAACTTAAGACATTCAGTTATAAATCAAACCGTTCAGGTTCATAATAGTTTAGTGCACTTTTAGTACACTACTTATCCTTTCTGGTTTTTCAGTGAGATTCTTTCCTCACATAACTTGGTTCAGCTCCGTTTTTTTTTTTTTTTTCTCTGGATTTTCTAGGTGCTTTATCTTCACCTTTTTCCTCTTCGTTTCCAGAGTGCCCAATTTCCTGTTACACACTTGTCTAAACAATTTCTCAACTTTTTCCATTAGTACACATAAATTAAAGAAAACAATTGCATCATATGCATGTTTATGCTTACCCTTTCTCATTTTATAGTTGTACTTCTAGTACCTTTTTCATTGTTTTTTTTTTTTTTTTTTGTTAACCAAATCAATTTAATTAGTAACAACTAGATTCCTTAATAATCTCTGCAATTCCATGCTTACCTCTCACATGAAATGGTATCCACTCGTTCAAAACTTAAGTGGACAATTTTGGAACTGATGGGTTTCCCCCACACCCAAGTCCAAAATACAGCTCATCCTCTTTTCTCTCGGTTTGTAGCTGTATGATTTCACATCATTTCTCTGTCTTTGAATTTAAGACTCAAGAAAGTTAACTTTAATAAAATTTGCACCCAAAATTTTTTTATAGTGAGAATTCTTGTTTCCTTTTCTAGTGATAAATGTAATTTCTATATTTCATCACATTTACAATATCAATACTTGTTAATGCCAAAAATGAATTTGACACAGTCTCCCCTTTTTCACAGACTCATCAGCTTAAAATGGGAAAGATTTCATAAATCATAAAAGTATTTTCAACTTTTTTCCTGGGTCATAAAAGAATTCCTTCTTTTCTATTGCATAAAAGCATTCAAATATTTTTTTATTTTTTATTTTCTAACAACAGCAACCCATAAATCCTTCATGCTTTCTAACAAAAAGCAACCCATAAATATACCAATTTGGAAATATACTTTATTTCCATGAAAGAATATAAATTATTATAGATAATTAGGAAGTCATTCTTCCACTATTACAAGAATATTCTTCCTTAAGTAAGTCATCAGGAAATTTTCAATTTATCCCTTTATTCATTCATGCCTAACTCAATGTAATGGTTCCACAATTTCTAAATCAACCATTTAATTGAAATTAAAACTTGTACTTCAATCTTCTTTTCTTTTATAGCAGTGTACAGGCCTTATTTATAGGATACAATTTCCACTTACTCATATACTACTTGCATCTCAAACATTGGGCAATATACCTCTCATGAGCATGTATATATATATATCCACTAGGTTTGTATATATCCTATATATTTCCAACCCTTATTGTAATAGTAACCATGATATATATATGATATATATATATAGCCTTAGCAATATTAATTTGATGAACATATGAATATATATATATATCCCTATATTTATATATATTCATATATAAGTTCAAGCCTTTTTTGAAAGTGTTACCATATATATACCAAATTTAAAATAATCTCTTTTATTGATCTTCTACTAGCAACTTTTCCAAATTTTGTTAATTTCCATAGGATAGATTTTCATTCTCAAAGTTTCCCCCATGCACTTATTGAATTCACTAAAGTGGAATCAAAGTAAAGTGCCACTTTACCAATCCTATGCATATATATATATATATATATATATATATATATATATTTCTATATAGGTATATATATCCAATCTCATACCCATAGAAGTCTAAAATGCCTCTTTCTTAACTTCCACGTATATGTCATGGTTTTATCTATGCACATATACATATAATTATTCATATATATGTAGGCCTATACCATTGGACTACTAACACTTTTAAAGTGCGCTTTATACCACCTCCTCCTATATATTAAGCTGTATATATTTATATATATCTACATGCATCGATATATACTATTCTCCCATAACAATTATAAAGTACAACTTTTATTCTACATCTTAGACGTTTGTATGCCGACACATATATAATTTGTGGTTGGAGAATCTAATAACCGTTTTGGGTCTTTGCGTTCTATACGCTGGTCAATCCCTTTCATTAATTTAGGTTGACTTATTCATATCACTTCATTCATAAAATCTACATATATATTGTCACATATATATATATATATTATATTAATATTCAATATCCTACCCATCGAATATTCAATATTAATATTCAGTATTATATTAATACTTTTTTTTTCTTCTTCAAGTACCTTTGAATTCCATTATCAAATCCATGACTCTCTTAAAACTATTCCCATTAACTCCATATATCTCACCTAAATATGACATAGGATAGTTGTATAATTTATATAAGATTTGTATGCATCTTACCTCTATATATATATATATATACCATATATTTATATATATACTACATATATAATAGTGGTATATAACCGAATTTTGTATATATATTAATATATATATATGTCAAATCTTATGTACCTTTTAGCATTCATTGATCTCATAAGACATTATATTTATCACCTATCGAATATATATATATATATATATATATATATATATATATATATATATATATGTGGTATAGAAACAGAGAGTGTTAATGCCGTAATGAGCCCACAGGAGATGATGCATCAGCGGCACTCATCCGGGGCCTGTGTACTATTCACATTTGACAACTTCTACGCCACCCCCGTCGACTTGCCGCCTGATTCGGGAAACATGCTAATCCCTCTCGCTCCAAATACAAGACGTGTTCCCGATGAGAAAAGAACGAAAAGGTACTAGGGCTAATAACTATAAAATGAGCAAGGGTAAGCACAACCATGCATATGATCCAATTGTTTTCTCTCATTTATGTGTACTAACGAAAAAAAAGTTGAGAAATTGTTTAGACAAGTGTGTAACAGGAAATTGGGCACTCTGGAAACGAAGAGGAAAAAGGTGAAGATAAAGCACCTAGAAAATCCAGAAAAGCTGAGCTGAACCAAGTGCGTGAGGGAAGAATCTCACTGAAAAACCAGAAAGGATAAGTAGTGTACTAAAAGTGCACTAAACTATTATGAACCTAAACGGTTTGATTTATAACTGAATGTCTTAAGTTATTGAAATGCAGAATGCTGTTGTGAATTATCAATTATATGTATCTGATATTACTTACATTGGTATGAATTGTGGACAGAGAAACCAGAATAAAAGATCTTCCATACAAACTTCTTGTAAAGAAGTAGAAAGGAAACCAACGGCATAAGGCATCAGTAAATATAGTGGAGGCAGGAGAGTACACTGCTGGAAACTAATGGCTTAGTCCTACCATTGCTTATTAAATTTCCTGATATATATTTTATGTCTCCTTGTTGGAAAAGAAAAGTTATAAATTTTGTATATGATGCTTCTCACATGATTGATTGGAATTGTGGTCCAGGAGGAACCAGAAGAGGAATTTCCTTCCAGAGTCGCTTCAAAGATGAAAGCGAGAAGAAATGGAGGTGCGGAAGTGGACAGTAGCTCGGGTAAAGGTGCAGTGGAACACTTTACTGCTAAAAAGCTACATGGCACAGAGAAGCTCAAATGATGGAAAAGCATTCATAATTATGTTCAAAATCAACTAGTAGATAGTTGTCAACACCGAGGACGGTGTTTATTTTCAGAGGGGGAATATGTAACACCCCCAGTTCTATGCTTTTCAAATGAGACATTTGAACATAAATCCAAAGGGGAGTGGACCCCAGTGGATGATTATTGTGTGGATGTGGTTAAATTTGTAATTATGAAAAATAAATAAAATATTATGTATGCACTATGACCAAAAAGAGAATTGAGATCACTTGCCAAAATCCATGAGGATGGATAAGGCAACAAATCCCCAAAAAGCTTTCAAAAATCCTTGAAAGAAATTTATTTAGATTTAAGGAGAAATCTAAATTTCCCCAATGAAGAAGAGTAGTTGGGAAGAGGTGAGAAAAGCTGGAAAAGCTGAGGAAAAGCTTAAAGCAGCTTTAAGGAACCCCAAGAGGGGAAGCCTAGGCTAAACAGGAAAGAAAGCATCCTGCTATTCTGGACACAGAATTAGAAACATGCTTTGGGGTATGAGCTTAAATAAGCTGATCCTAGACAGATTAGTGGTTGATCTGTGCTGGGAGGTGATCTCTGCTCGGGGGTGAATCCTGGGAGATAAAGAGGATTCTATGGTTGGGAGGACTGGTCATGGTAGCGGTGTGCATGCATAAATTTGGAGATATCTGTAAGTCTGTGTTAATCATCTCTGTTTTTATGAAATGGTGATGTTATATTCATCACCTATATGTATCACAAATATATATCACGGTCGCCCTCCCAAGGCATTACATATATCACATATATGTATAACAACTATATCCCATAACCATACCTTATAGGTTCCACCCATGACTAATATACAACATATGTATTTAAAATATTGACTTAACGCCTATTAGACTAGTTCGAAAAGCCCGTATATATTTACATATGTAATGATATATGTATGTATCGGGACTACTGATAACGCATGTATATGAAATTTCCCATAGGTATATGATATTAACTCCATGCATATAATTCATGAAGTTTGGTTAATGAATTTTATTACACACATAAACAAATGGCACTTTGATATGTTATATCGACTAGTCAATTCATTCCTGTAGATGCGCTACGGAGCCATACACTGGCAGTAACCATTACGATTTTTTTTATTTTTTATTTTATTTTATTTTATTTGGGTAGCTACCGGTCAACACAAGCAACCGTGACGTTTCCGGCGGAGATATGCTCTACCAATCCTTACTTGGGAGCCGCAGAACCTGTCCCAGGTAACCAACCTGTATCGAGGGTTACGTGTAACCGGCTTCCACGTCTGACTGCGGCTAAATCATTAAAATTTTGAATCGCACAGACCACTCTGTACCATTTCTAACTCGCTACAGGTATATAATTTTTTTTTTATTTTTTTATTTTTTTATTTTTTTATTATTATCTTAATTCATAGCGTGGACGCGTGTATTCCTCCAGGTACTGAATATTGGCGTACTTACAGGGGCTAAACCCTAATTTCCGGATTGAGAATTACCTCTACCTGCGTTGAGTATTCATTCGCCTGGTAACTTTCTTTTTTGTACGCTGACAGGATTGTATATGAAATCTGCTAAAGGAAGTGTTGTTGGTTTTCGTTCTTTTCTCATCGCAGGAACACGTCTTGTACCTGGAGCAGAGGGATTAGCTCGGTCCAGCAGCAAATCGACAGGGTAGCGCTAGGGATTGTCAAATCGAACTAGTACACAACTGGATGGCTGCTAGCAGTACGCATCATCTCCCCTGAGCTCATTACTGGCATTCGCCCTCTCCTGTCATATCCGAAGATTTTATAAACCTACCTTGGGATCTGCTGTAGTTCGGCTATGACGGAATTAGGCTTTCATCGATACTTTAAATGGGAACCCCCTCCACTATCCTAATTTTCCAGAGCTACCTATCGGTGTTCCAGCTGTTTCACATTCACAGACTCGGATTATGTTTACAACTCGTGAGGAAAATTCTGATTTCTATCTGGCCCAGTTTAGCGCAGCAGACATAGCCGAGCTCCCGTTATCTCTCTTTCTCCTCACACTGTCGAGATCTCTGGTTTTTCTGTGAGTACCGTCACCATGACGCAGAGGCGATCTCTCCTCACAGATTTCCCTCTTACTTTATTTTCCTACCTCTGTATAGCGCAGGGTTCCATTTATTTATTTTGTCTTTGTTGCTGTATTATAGAAGATTCGAGCGAGGTCATGATGCCGATGTTTGTATCGGAGATCTGCCTCTTGGAACTACAGATTAGTGCATTAACATACTATCATCTTTTTATTGATGATAGTCTACCCTACGAGGGTTTTCCCCCTTTTTTTTTTTTTTTTTTCACTGATATATATATATTTCTCGCCAAAAATCCTTGCAGTGCTCGCGCCTGGAAAACAGGTGTTTATGTACACCGCCACTGTGGAGGCATTGTTCCACAGTGCTTATGTTTATTCAACCGACCTTTAATTGAGCCGAGGCCTCTCTGCGGCTGAACAGAACTCTATGTTAATCTACCATACGATATTCTGTCTTACAAATGATTCTCGTTTGAATTTAACTTTGCAGTCTACTTTCGTTTCTTATTATGCGGCTACACCCCCCTTTCGCCCTAATTTCACGCGTTTAAATGTTCTCATAGCGCATAGTGTTGCTATGATTCCAAATGTGGTACGCACACTTGCGCCTATCGCACGTCGAGTGAAATCCGTCTGAATTTCTGAGTTCGCCATTTATTTTATAGTTGCGCTGGTTTACGTATGGTATTATGATTTTTACAGAGGTGCATTGTTCAACGATCGTGGCTGGTACAAGCCGACCCGCACACAACTTTTTTCCATATCTATACATAGTTTCCACTTTATTTCTATATTTACACCTACTTTTTAACAATTGTTTCCACTTTATTCACATACTTTTTAACAATTGTTTCCACTTTATTCACATACTTTTTAACAAACGTTTCCCCTTTTTTTCCATATACGCACCTACTTTTTAACAAAAAGTTTATGATATAGTATGTGTAGGGTGAAAGTTTATCGCGCGGCTTTTATTCTTTCTTGGAGAGGGAACTACATATCCTCGTACTGTTTTATTAGAGATTTTTCACCATAGTTTCAAAACTTACAGTTGCAATGCCTGCATCACTACGTTCGTCTCTCTTTCCGCGGTTGCCCCCTGGTTACACATTTGGGGACCCCCCGTACACGGTTGTTCTTAACACGGTTACTGTTCCTCTGCGCAGGAATTGAGTTACCAATCGTTCATCTCCGGACTTATTTGTAGAGCTGTGATACTACTTAAGTATTATGACACGAACTGGTTTACCTCTGCGCTTATTAGAGTTTAGTGTTTTCGAATGCTATTGATTTAAATTAATTCCATGTATTGGAAAATTTGATTTTTCTGTTCACTAACTAATGTTCCGACACTGTTTTGTTACTCCCCTTCTTATGTTAGGGTTTAGGGTTGCACAGCCAACGTATTTAGACTCTCGTTAGCTTCTCATCTGGATGAAAATATTTTTCCCTGCTATAGCCGAATCGATGGGATTTGTGGCGCTATAGATTCTTTACTTCCTGCACGGAGTTAGGTACAAAACCATATCATAGCATATTTATTTCAATGTGATACGAATAATTTAACTGTGAAGTACGCGGTCAAAGAAATCCGAAGTATTATTTTCGTACCCTATAAAATTTCGGTCCGATGTCCATTGTTTAATAGCACCTACGAGAGAACCCTAGATCCAATACGTAGGTGAAATTATGCATATACACCAAAAATTTAACCTTCGGTCATATAACAATTCTTCAATTTAATTTTGATCTATTATATGTTATATTAGGGTTATAAAAAGATTTCAACCATAATAATTTCTATATATATGCTTTCGATATAGGATCTATTTCCTATATAAGTTGTAATGGTTTTTTTTTTTTTTTTTTTTTGAAATTATTGGCATGTCCTATTCTGTCTCTTCGATTTCTTTTGTCATAAAATTTTCCGATATTCATATCATTATTATTACCCATTCAAATATAATGGTAATAGTTTTCCGATATGATATGATAACAATTAGAGCATATAATTGTAATTATTACCATTATATGATATCACATATTTGAATAATGATGCCGAGACTTATAGTTATAGAGTGCACTTTATAATTTTATTTAACATTTGTTATATGGTTATAACCCTCATCGCATGCATGCAAGATCAATTGATGTTTTAATAAGAGTTTAGAATATATGCTCTAAAGTTTTCTTTCCTCTTAATTTTAAATCGAATTTCAATGTACACCTATATGTACACAATAATATTTCACTCAAGAAATGTAATTATCAATGAAATTCTTTTGCTATGATACTTGTATTCAAAATTTTAGAAAAAATTTCTGAATACAATATAACCAAGTATAGCTTGCTAGATCATGTAAATAGAGTAGAAGTAAGGTCTTTTTATATCATTGGGAATTTTAGTCATTTATAACTTGTAGTATCAAGCACATAGAGTAGAAGTATAATGTTTTTATATCCTATTCCATTTCTTAACTTATTCCAATATCTTGTTTTCAGTTGGAAGTAGTTATATCATGTAACTGTAGCCATAATGGTTCTCAAATATACTCATAATAGATAATATCACATTAGTATCTAAGAGAAATAAGACAATAATTATTCATCTGTGGAACTAAGCAACGTCACCATTGATCTTTTCTACTGTATTAAGATAGTTTCAGTATCTTAATTTTTATGCCCACTGCCATTGCTTTTACATAAAGATGATAGTAGGCCAATAGCTAAATATGTCATTTACTATTTTTCTGAGATATCTTGGTTTCATGTTTTAAACTTATTCTAAGTTTAACCATTTCTTTGTGAGCACATATCTGGCCCAATTTTTGAACTTTAAGCTCCGATACCATTTGTCACGTCTCCCAAACCCCTTTTTTTTTTTCTTTATATATATATACTAATATAGGATTCTGTTATTATTTAATAACATCCATTTTACCGCATGATTACTCCTAAATTTCTTAACTCCTCTTCTATAATAGGTTCATCTTACTCCGAATGAGATTCAACAGGTCTCTCTTAAGGTCTATATTCTCCATGAGTATTTTGAGGATAGATTCAGGGGTAAGGGTTTATTAACATCTTCTATTTATACACACAGAAATTAAATACTCCTTTAAAAGATAGCCATCTATATCTTTACATATTATTATGTTGGCTACTCAATTGATCTCTCATCTCAACCCTCATTATTTCCATGTACTCATCTCTATTGTCGCTAGCTGTTGTTGCAATTACATAATGTACTGAACCATTAATCCATCTAACAGTGGCATACTGCAACTTAACATAAAATTCATACATTCCCTAATGCACTATAACATTGAATTTCAATTATTTGAAGGATTTATAACATCACAATCATCACAACTTCATAATTGTAAAGCCTATAACATCACAATTTCATAAATTGCATAAAGGAATATCATATCAAAATTTCATAAATTGAGTAAAGGAATATAACATCACCATTTCATAAAAATAGAGATGATTAACACAGACTTACAGATACCTCCAAATTTATGCATGCACACCTCTACCATGACCAGTCCTCCCAACCATAGAATCCTCTTTATCTCCCAGGATTCACCCCCTAGATTCAGCTCTCCCCAACACGATCCACCACTAACTTGCCTAGACCTGTGACGATTTGTTCATACCCCAAAGTCTAGCTTAATTGCCATCTGTAATAGCAATGATGCTTTTTCCCGCTTAGGCCTAGGCTTCCCCTCTTGTCTCCAATGCTAAGCTTTTCCTCAGCTTTTCCAGCTTTTCTCACCTCTTCCCAACTACTCCTCTTCATTGGGGAAATTTAGATTTATCCTTAAATCTAAATAAATTTCTTTCAAGGATTTTTGAAAGCTTTTTGGGGATTTGTTGCCTTATCCATCCTCATGGATTTTTGGCAAGTGATCTCAATTCTCTTTTTGGTCATAGTGCATACATAATATTTTATTTATTTTTCATAATTACAAATTTAACCACATCCACACAATAATCATCCACTGGGGTCCACTCCCCTTTGGATTTATGTTCAAATGTCTCATTTGAAAAGCATAGAACTTGGGGGTGTTACAATATATATATATATATATATATATATATATATATATATATATATTATTTAATGGAAAAATAATGCGGACAAAATAAATTTAATAAACAAAATTTATTTCTAAAACTAAATAGCTTGAAATTAAAGCAGTAAAATTAACTATAAAAATTTTTATTTAAAAACAAAATATTATAAATCATATGTATATATATCTATATAATATGTTTTGAATACATTTTGTAAAAAATTTAAAAAATGTGTTTAAATTGTATAAAACAATTTAAAAAAAACAAACTATTATTTTCAAACTTCAGTTTTTGTTTAATATTTCAAAAAAAAATAAAAAAATTACTAACTATTTATAGCAAATATTAAAATTAATTTTTTTTTTTAAGGCAATTATTTTATTAAAAAAACTTATAATCTTTTAATATATTTTAAAATTTTAAAATTTAATTTTACATTGAATAAAAATAAACAAAACAAAATAAAATAAAAATTTCTTTTACTTTACATAGCAATTAAATAAAAAATTATAAACTTAAAATTATAAAAAATTAATATAAAAGTTAATAAATTTATATAATCTTTTAATATATTTGAAAATTACAAATTTCTATTTCACATTACATATTAATTAAATAAAAATAAACAAAATAAAATAAAAGCAATTAAACAAAATAAAAGAAAAAATTAAATATTTTATATTGTTGTTTTAATACTTAAATTTAAAAAAAAAAATTTAAAAAGAAATTTAAATATTTAAATGTTAAAAACAAATGTTATAATATTATATATATATATTTTTCATTTTTTTGAAAGAGCAGAAGTGTCCCGAGACACACAACTTTATTGATCAAGCAAAAATATTACAGGGCAAATTAGAGGAGTTTACACACGTAAACTCACACTCTCATTCTCTCATTACACATTACATTCAAAATAGGAAACTGACCTATTTATATGCTCTATGCTCTAAATTAATCTAGTTATGGATCACTTGGAAAATAAACAAGTGTCCATTTACAATAAATGAGCTTCTAACCAAACTACTAACTTTTCTCCTAACTTAGAGCCTAGGAAACGACTCTTTTCTAGAGTCCTAATTTTTAGTAACAAATTTCTAATTCCAAATATCTCACAAATATATTAAATATTCTAGAATAATAATTATTAATTTAATATCTTAAATTAATAATTATTTTATTCAAATACTATAACCTATGATAAAAATTCTTTTTGGATCATCTAACATTCCCCTCTATGATCTAAAGATACATTACAACAGATACCAAGTTCATCCCTGAACTTAGTAAACTTTATTCTACCAAGAGGTTTTGTGAAAATGTCGGAGGTCTGATCTTTTGAAGGGAAAAACAATGGCTTGATGACGTCCTTTGCAATGAGAGATCTGATATGATGATACTTGGTGGCCACATGCTTTGTCTTTGAATGGAAAACTGGATTCTTGGCAAGCTTTATTGCTGATTGATTGTCGATGAATAATGAAGTAGCTTCTGCTGGAGGAATCCCCAAGTCCTATAAAACTCGACGTAACCAAACAATCTCACATGCTGCTTCCCATGCTGAAATTTACTCTGCTTCTGCTAAAGAAGTGGCCACTGTACTTTGCTTCTTGCAACACCAGGAGACTGCAGCTGACCTCATTTTCATTAAGTAACCTGAGGTTGATGCCCTGTCATCAATACTGCCAGCAAAGTCAGCATCTAAAAATCCACCAAGTACAAAATTTTTAGTCTTCTTGTAAAGAAGACCAAAATCTTTTCTTCCTTGCATATATCGAAGAACTCTTTTGGCTACATTCTAGTGGCTGTCTAATGGTTCCTGCATAAAACGTGAAATAATACTGACTGCATAAGATAAATCAGGACGAGTGGTTGTCAAATAAATCAAGCTGCCAATCAACTGTCTGTAAGTCGTGCTATCCACTCTACCCCCCCCTTCAAATTTTGAAAGTTTTAAGTTTTGTTCCATAGGGGTAAGGACAGGCTTCCAATCCTGCATTCCAAATCGCTGAAGAATTTCTGCTTCATATTTTCTCTGGGAAATGAAGATCTGATGTGGACGTTGGCTTACTTCAACTCCAAGATAGTAGTGAAGTAGTCCCAAATCTGTCATCTTAAAACCTGCATGCAACTCCTTTTTCACCTGTTCTATGTGATCATCATTGTTGCCTGTAATGATCAAATCATTAACATACATAATGAGAATGACCATATATTTTCCCTGTTGGCGCACATACAAAGTATCATCAGATTCACTACGATGAAAACCAACTTTGCGAAGGTATTCATCCATTTTGGCATACCAGGCGTGGGGAGCTTGTTTTAATCCATATAAAGCCTTGATTAATTTGCAGAATTTATGTTCTTGCCCTTTAACTTCAAACCCTGGTGGTTGTGTCATGTATACATCTTCCTGTAAGCCCCCATTGAGAAAAGCGCTTTTGACATCCATTTTATGAACTTTCCACCCTTTCTGAGCTGCTAAGGCAAGGGTAAGGCGGATGGTGTTCCATTTGGCTGTGGGAGCAAAAGTCTCCTCATAATCAATCCCTTCCTGCTATGCAAAACCTTTAGCAACAAGGCGTGCTTTATAATTGTCAATATCACCATTTTTCTTGTACTTAATTCGATAAACCCATTTGCATCCAATAGGTTTAACATGCTGAGGACAATCAACAAGTTGCCAAGTGTTGTTGTCTTGAACTGCCTGATATTCATCAACCATTGCTTGTTGCCATGCTTTATGTTTTACTGCCTCTTGAAAAGAAGAAGGTTCAGTAAAATAATTTGCTATCAAAGAAAAATTGCCTTCATTTCGTTTTGATGCCCTTGTTCCTGTTTTATGTTGTTCATTAGGCCTAAGATCTTTCAATAGTTGAACTGCCCATTTTGGAAGTTGTTGCTCACTTGTTTGAGGTTCTAAGAAGTCCCATCATTGTAAAGGGGATTAATGTAAACTGATGTTGGTCGTTCAGGTGGTGAATATGGAGAATCACTTTCAGAAGAACTGCTGCTGGTTGGAGATGCTGATGAACTGCTAGAAGACCCAGTTGAAGTAGTTGGACTGGATGACTCATCTTCAGAGGAAGGAAAATAAAGTTCATACCAATTTGGTGAAGTTGGTTGACTTTGTATATTTCATTTCCTTTTACTGCCTTTAGTTTCTAACTTGTGAAGAAGACTTTCAATTTCTTCAGCACTCTTACTCTCTGTTTCATAAAAAATGACATCCCTGCTCACAATAAATTTTCCATTTGTCAAAAGATGATACCATTTCTTTTCATCTGAATAGCCAATCATGGTGCATTTTAAACTTCTTGAATCAAGTTTAGTTCTCTTTTCTTTGGGAACTAAGGCATAAAAAATGGATCCAAAAACTCGAAGATGTTTGACTTTAGGTTTGAAACCAAACCAAGCTTCATAAGGGGTGATTCCTTCTAACGAAGCAGTTGGAGATCTGTTTCTTAGATAGACAGTTGTATGGATTGCTTTTGCCCAATATGCTGGACTTAACCCTTTGAAAGTTAACATGGATCTCACCATGCCTAACAATGTGCGATTCATCCTTTCTACGACCCCATTTTGCTGTGGAGTGTAAACATTTGTAAGATGCCTTCTGATGCCATTTTCACTGCAATAAGTTTTGAATTCATTTGAGTTGAATTCTCCCCCATTATCTGTCCTGAGAGTATCGGAGCCATGGTAACGCTGTGAGGAAGAGATTCTAGCTCTATCAAGTCGTGGAAAACTCAACTCCGTTGAAGTGATCATCAAAAGATTGGTATGAAATTTGCAAATTTTTTTATTGATTTTAGATCTGCAAATTCTAAAATCATTTTTTAAAGGAGCCACTACAAATCTGTGTGATTTTTTGAAATTGTTTGAGTGAAAAAAAAGGAGAGCGCTCTTTCCAGGGTTTATTTTTTTTGGATTGAATTAGTTTATCAGAAGTTTGTAAGCGCTATATAATTTAGAGGAAAGCGTAATAAATTTTCATATTGGTGTGAATATTGTTGTAATAAAAAAAAAACGCTACCCCTCCAAACATTCAAATTGATTCTGGCAAATCGACTCTGCATTTTCATTCAAATCGATGGAAATTGATTCTGCAAATTCCCTGCGTTGAGCATTCTGGCATCGATTGGTTTGGATACATTCTGCTCGGGCATCGATTGCATCTGGCATCTGGCATCTTGACATTGATTGCATCTGGCATCGATTGGTTTGGTTTCATAGCATTTGCATTACATCCTAAAATTCTTGCAATATTGCGTTATATTGCAAGAACCAGTGTTTAGTTAAGAACAACGCTTCAAACAGCGTATGAATCTGCAAATTGATTTAGAGGATTCTGAAAATCGATTTAAAATATTTTGAAGTGTTCAGCCAGCGCTTCAAATAGGGCTTCCAGCATTCAGCCAGTTTTGAGCATTCCAGCATTTGATTCAACCTTAAATGTGTTTGACAGAGTTATAAATTAATTGAAGCAGCATTTTGCCAGCGTTCCAGCATTTGAATAGAAACGACGCTTTTTTTTGCCAGCGTTAAATGTGTTGGACAGAGTTTTAAATTAATTGAAACAACATTTTGAGCATTCCAGTATTTGAATAGGAACAACGTTTTTTTCCAGCATTTTTTTTGCACGTTGAAACAACCTTTTTAAAGATATTTTACAGCATTTTTACTTCACAGCACTTTTGCCAGTGTTTTGATGTTGATGCAAGTGGATTTTGCCAGCGTCCTCTAGCATTTGGCATGGCAAATAATTGAACCAACATTTCTTATCAGGCAGATCGATTTTGAATAATCGAACCAACATTTTGAAATCTGCAAAATCGATTTTGAATAATCGAACTAGCGTTTTGAAATCTGCAAAATCGATTTTGAATAGATGTGGCATTAGATTTGTTTGATTCCAGGCTTGGAGGACTTCATTACAACATTGAACGGATATGAACCAGCTTTCCAACATTAACCGGATGTGGCATCACATATAATATAATTTTAATTGCAAAGGAGTTATTAAAGTTTTTTTTGTAATTGGAATGTTTTTTAAATTTGTAATTGTGCTTTGCAATTAAAAGCATATTTTATTTTTTTTGGAGGAATAAGTTGAATAAGTAGAAATATTTTTTTGAAGCATTGTAATTGGAGTAATAAGGGTGTTGTAATTTTTTGGAGTAATAAGGAGTTTTGTGTTTTGTAAATTTTCTTATGGAGTGAAAGTGTGACTCAAAGTAATTTTACTTTGAGGGGGGCTAATTTTTTTTACCAGATTGTGCAAAAGCACCATTGTAAAAAGTCAAATTTTGAAAGTTGCCTTGTAAAAAACTTGAGAAATTGACTAGAGCCAAGTGCAAAGCTCAGTCAATTTTCTCCTTTTTTGACGACTATTCGAGGGTCAAGGCCAAGCCCCGATAGTTCGTTTTGTGTATCGTGTGTTTCTGTTGTGTTGCGCATCTTGATTTTTGGAGCTTGATTCGTGGTGTGAAGTCTTAACACTACCATGTCTAAGTTGATTAATTTATTTTCTGATTCCGACAAACTTGAAGGCTCAAAATCTTACAAAACATGGCAACGCCTCATCGAAAGCACTCTTGTTTATAATGAACTATGGCATGATATTTGTGATGGAGATGTAAAGCCAAACAAACCTATAGATGCAGCTGCACTAGCAAAATGGAAAGTTAAAAACACCGAAGCATTAGCTCTCATTAAATCGTCTGTCAATGATGAAATGTATGTCCATATCGAAAATGCTAAAGATGCATGGTCTGCTTTGAGAACTTTTAAAGAGTTGTTTGATATTCAGCCTCAATCAAAAAGAGTTGATCTACAATTAATTGTATTGTTATATAGTTTTATTTTTTATTTTAAATTTATTGTATTGTTATATTAAAACACATGTTTTTATTTATTTATTATATTGTATTGTTTTTTTCTTTAATTATACAATGTTTAAAAACAAAACATAATTGTTATTTAGTAATTTTTATTTTATATTTTTTTTTATATTTTGATATTTTTAACAATTATTATATAACAATGTTTTTATTATATTATATAACAATTTTTTTATTATTTTTTATATATAACAATGTTTTTATTAATTTTTAGTTGTTTTATTAAAACAAATTAAAAAATAAATAAAAAAAAAAAACAAATTAAAAAAAAAAAAAAAAAATAGAAAAAAAAAATTAAAAAGAAATTTATCAAAAAAAAAAACCATGTCGCTTGTCGAGCAGCACCACGGCACCCCAGGAGGCCGGTAGCTCCATAGGGGTCGCCCACTGCCTTAGGCCTACGCCAAGTGAGGCCGATCTATGTATTTTTTTTTTTTTTTAATTAATTTATTAATTTATTTAATTTTTTAATAATTAATAAATAATTATTAAAACATTATTTAATAAAAAAAATGGTTAAAAATATCAAAATATAACAAATATATTAAAAAAAAAAAATTTATTAAATAACAATTATGTTTTGTTTTTAAACATTATATAATTAAAAGAAAAAAACAATACAATATAATAAATTAAAAAAAACATTTGTTTTAATATAACAATACAATAAATTAAAAAAAAAAAAAACTATATAACAATACAATTTAAAAAAAAAAAATGATATATAACAAAACAATAAAGGAAAAAAAAATTAAAGATTTAAAATTAAAAAGAATAAAACTAAGATTTAAAATTGAAAAAAAAAATAGAATATAAAATCAAAAAATTCTCGAATAAAAACAAAAAAAAAAAACATTTTAAATAATGAAACCACTGATATATTTATGATAAAAAAAAACATAAAAAATGTTATAATATTACTATTTTTTAATGTGCATGGTCGTTTTATGGATTTTTCTGTCTAGATGAACCTATAAGTCTTAAAAAAGAAAAAAAATTCTAAATTTTTGTCCTTAAAACCCTAAAAAATTTAGTTCTTTTTGCATTTTCTTCACTAAAAAAATATAAAAAAATTATGGTTTTTGAACCTAAAAACCTTAAAAAAATAGTTTTTGGACACAAAAAACTAAAGAAAAATAGATTTTCCCCAAAATCGTCTTTAAATTGACAGAATAGAAGAAAACTAACCTTTAAAATGCAAAAAATTGCTGTCACCAATGCCAACACAACGCCTCCACAAAATTATGAATAGCAACACAATGCCTGCAATGCCAATGCAATGCCTTCATGAAGTTACCAATGCCAATGCAACACCTCCACAAAATTACCAATAGCAACACAACGCCTCCAATGCCAATGCAATGCCTCCACGAAGTTACTAATGCCAACGCAACACCTCCAGAAATTTGCTCTAACAAATACCGGAAAACTTGATGTGATGTGATGAATAGAAACAATCATTCTTATTATATAGCGAATATTGTTTGATTGGTTTACTGTTTAACAAATGTGGAATTAAAATTTCAAATTTAAAATATTTACATTTAGTTTATTATAGTTCATACTATAGTTAAAATACTTAATATTTGCATGTAGTTATCATAGTTAATATTTTATTTAATCTTTACATGTACTGAATGTTGAATAATTCAAATATAATCTGAGATTAAAAATTAAAATACGAATTACTTACATGTTGTTAATTATAGTTAATATTATAGATAAAATAGTTAATATTTGCATTTAGTTATCATAGTTAATATTTACATGTAGTTAATTATAGTTAATATTATAGTTTAAATAGTTAATATTTACATGTTGTTATTTTTGTAAATATTTACATGTAGTCAATCTTAAACCATTCAAATAAGAAAATTATTTTAGTTTCGAAGGCATGCATGAAAGGAATATTTTGTGGATATTTTGAATAGAAAGTATGGTGAAATATTTGAAGACCAATCGTTTATTAATAAATTTTGAAATAAATTTTAGATGAATATAACGTAAGTTTAAATTTAAAATTCAAAATATTTACATGTAGTCATTATAGTTAAAATAGTTAATATTTTCATGTAGATATTATAGTAATATTATAGTTAATACTTACATCTAATCAATGTTAAATCATTGAAATAAAAACATTAAATTTTAGTTTGGAAGGCATCCATGATAGAAATATTTTGTGAATATTTTGAATATAAATATCGGTAAAATATTTCAACACAAAAAGTTTATTAAAAAAAATTTAAATACATTTTTTGACTAATATTTGTACCAAATATTTGAAATGAAAATTTTGGACGAAATTTTTTTCGCGAAATTTTTTGGGGGGAAATTTTGGAGAGAAATTTTTTTGCGAATTTTTTTGGAGGGAAAATTTGGAGGGAAATTTTCAGTCTTTAAGCTATATATTGTAAGTGGGAGAGGAATTTGTATCATTCAACCTATTCTTGTTGAAAGCCATGGTTTCTTCTGATAGTGAAGTTTTTCTTTGTACAACATCAACATCTTCGTCACGCAACAACTCTATTTAGAGTGATGAATATAGTGGGAGTTCGTTCACCATGAATAGAGAGTCAAAAAATTGACTTGGTCGTAATCCTAAAGATGATGAGAACAAAATTGATGATGTGCAGCAAAATGAAATTTATGTAAATCGAGCGCTAGTTATACCACTTACTCTTAATCCTAAGAATTATGAAAGCAACAGTGATGAAGGGCGTGATGAAGAATTCCAGAGTCAAAAGTTTCACTTCGTCCTAATCCCAAGGATTATGAGGACACCATTTATGAAGAGGGAGATGAAGAATATCCACTTTAGCTTAATCCTAAGGATTATGCAAGAACAATAAATGAAGAGGGAAATGAAGAATCTGTAGAGTCAAAATATCCACTCTGTCCTAATCCTAAGGAGTATGTCAGCACCACTAATGAAAAGGGGGATGCAAAATTTCTAGATTCAAAACATCAAATTCGTCCTAATCGTAAGGATTATGCGAGCACCACTGATGAAGAGGGGAATGATAATGTTTCAGAGTCAAAATATCCACTTCGTCCCAATCTTAAGGATTATGCTAGCACCACTGATGAAGAGGGAAATGAAAAAATTACAGCGTCAAAATATCCACTCCATCCTAATCCTAAGGACTATGCAAGCACCACTGATGAAGAGGGGGACGAAAAAATTCCAGAGTCAAAATTTCCACTTCATCTTAATCCTAAGGATTATGTCAGCACCACGGATGAAGAGGGAAATGAAGAATTTGCAGAGTCAAAATATGCAATTCTTCCTAATCCTAAGGATTATGTCAGCACCACTGAGGAATAGGGGAATGAAGAATTTGCAGCATCAAAATATCCACTTCGTCCTACTCCTAAGGATTATTCCAACACCACTGATGAAGACGGGGATGAATTTCCAAAGCTAAAATTTTCACTTCATCCTAATCATAACGATTATAATTTAACCACTGATGAAGGGGGGGATGAAGAATTTCCAATAAATATAGATTCAAGGCGTTCACTTATTCCTAATCCTAAGGATTATGAGAGCTTCAGTGAGGAAGGGGAGGGGCAGGATGAAGAAATTCTAGTGAATACAAATTCAAAGCTTCCACTTATGCCTAATCAAAAGGATTATGAGAGCACCACCGAGGAAGGGGAGGATGAAGAGTTTCTTGCAAATGATAATTTTAGAGGCACAGATCTGAATATTGCATTTTCTCCAAGTGACCATTTCAAAGACACTCATGGTGATGAAGAATTGAATCCTCCCAGGGAAGAATTTGAAAGCATGGGTCAAGATGGTGAAGAATTTCTTTTGAGTCAGGGTTACAAAAGTGCCAATGATTCTTGTGAAATGTTTTCTTCAACTGATGATGGTAAAGAAAATTTTCCACGCAATGATGTTGATGAATTTATTAACTATGTTGAGGATGATGATAGTGGGGATAATATTCCTCCTAATGGTGATGAAACTACTTTTACAAAGGATGATGGAATGATGAAGCCGTTGCAAGCAAATATTGCAACTAGGAGTAGGAGTAAACCTTTTCATATCAATCCAAAGCATTCCAGTTATACAAGGGCGAGGACAAAATATCTCACAAAAAGAAGTTCTGTCGTTCATTTGATTTCAAGTGAATGTTGTCGAAGGATTGCTTGAAAAATATGGATTTCAACTTTGTTTGGAGAAAAGGAAAACATATATGTCAATGAATAAAAGCATGCAAAATTCATATTTAGTGGGTTGCATGCAATATACACTAGCAGGTTATGATTATCATATTGGGAATGTATTAATTTGTAGAAAGGCGTTCAAAATGTTGCATTCAATTGGTAATTGTCGTTTGTCAAGAATCCAGGATAGATTGGAAAGGGATCCCACATATTATTCAGAAGCACGTTATAAACGGGAGGTGGGGCCGTTTGCAAATACTGCTAAGACATGGATGAAAGACTTTTTTTCAAATCATGGAGAGTGTATGCCAAATAAAGACACAATACATATTCCAGATAATTTCTCGAGACGAGAAATATTCATGTTATACAAATATTATGCAGAAGCTGTTGAAGGAATTGGTAATTTTATTACATATTCTTATTTTACAAGGATATGGAAAGCTGAATTCAACAATGTTCGTATTCCTAAGAAGACAAGGATGGGGATTTGCAGCACATGTGCTTCTCTTAAAGCAAAAAGAGATAAATGTCAAGTGGCAGAAAGAGGTATGTGTTCAAAACATTGTTTTTTAAAATTTGATACTTATCAACTATGAAAATATATTTATTCATATGTTTCTTTTATTTTATGTACAGATTCCGTTGTCAAAGAACTTCAAGACCATCGCAATCAGAAAACAAGTGAAAGGAAAAAGTTGTATAAACATCGAAAGAAGTGTTATGATCATCCAAATAAATATCTGGGATTGATAATTGATGGTATGGACCAAAAGAAAACACTTCTTCCACATTTTGTCCGCACGCCAAAAAAATTACAGGAGGAAAATTTCATTCAGTTTCACTTGGTTGGTTGTATGGTATTTAAGGAGAAGATGTTTCCAAGAGTTTTCTTCACAACTCCAAATATTCACAATGATGCAAATCTGACCATAACTATAATCCATGATGTGGTTACTCATTGGTCTGGGATTCTTCCTAAAGTTTTGTATTTACAATTAGACAACACAAGTTGTGAGAACAAAAATCAAGTTCTTTTTGGGTATCTAAACATGCTCGTTGAATTGGGGATTTTTAAAAAGATAAAGGTTGGTTTCCTTCTTGTTGGGCATACTCATGATCATATTGGTCAAATGTTCAGTCGTTTTTCAGCAACATTGAGGAGAAAAGGTGTTGGGAGCCTGCCATCATCAATTGAATGTATTAAGAAATCATACATTCTAGAGCCTGTTTTTCATGTGTTGGAAGAAACTATTGAAATGTGAAGGTTTATTTTTGGATCGCATGGTGAGGAGAAATGCATTGAACAACTTAACGACATTAGCTTCCAGCATCAATTTCATATCAAAAAAATTGATGGGATAACACTTATATGGGGAAAGAAGTATTCAACTGTTGAAGAACGGGGACCATCATCAGGTTTATCATTTTTGAAGTTCATTCCAGAGCGTCCAATATATTCATCAAAGATATTTTTCTTACAGTCAGTTGCTGAACTCCATAATGCACGAAGGCAGAAGAGAGACATAAATTATTTTGAATGTCTAGAGGAAATTAAAAGATGTATTAGAGATACATATGAGTACTTCGATGTTGCTGATTCAGTTTGGTGGGAGTCTTTTTTCAGTAATCAAAGTGATATGATTTTAAGATCAATAAATGGGGATACGCTTTTGAAGGCTCCTTCTTTTTGGCCATAAAATATGCCAAATGAACATGAACATCAGGAAACACACAATGTTGAACAACAACAGCCTCAATCTATTATTAATTCCCCACAGGTAGAGGAAAGAGAAATATATATTGGTTCTAGAAGATCACGTGCACAACGTGAAGCCATGGAAGACCTTTACAGGGGTTCTGTGCAACATCTTAAGGAGGGTTGTATGATAGCAGTGTTAGCAGATGAAGATCCACTTGGCTATCCATTCTGGGTTGCCAAGGTTATAAAGGTCATTAATGAAAATGAAGAGATTACAACTTTTAATGTACATTGGTATGCCACAAGTACCGATCATTTTAATTGTGTGTACAAGCCAGAGATGGTAGTGGAAAAAAGAATTGGTAGAAAGAGAAAAAGAAAGGGCACAAATATAAATCGTCGCTGCACAGACGTCTTAAAATTGGAGGATGTTGACATACTTGTGTATGACTTCAATTTGACAAAGAGAGGAACTCTTCAGTTGCAGACCATGAATATTTTGAAGAAATTGCTACCAGAAAAATTACTGTTGAGATGGGACTCTACAGAATGTAGACATAGATCTACAAGACTTTTGAACTCTGAAATGGTGGGCATGCATGTTGACTCAGATGGAGCACTAGTTGATGAAAGAGAAGAATATGGATCATCTTCATCTGCATCGAGCCATTCATCTGAAGATGTAGATTATGATGGTGTGCCAGAACCTATGGCTGATTTTGAATAACTATCTAAGACACTTTTATGTAATTTATGTTTGCATGGTAACTTGAAATAAAATTTTTGACTTCCATCTCATTTTTCATGAAGTTATGAGACATTTCTATGTTTGTTGGATTATATGTTTTAATTATGAAGAATTCATCTCTTTAGAATATCGACAATGCAACAATGATTTACAAAAATAATTTATGTTATATTCAGTGTACCAATGTTGATATTTTAATTATAAGTAAAATAGAAAATAGAAACTAATGTTGAATTTTTAGATTATGCAGTGATATTACCATGATATTATGTATTGTTACCATTTGGTATAAGATACTTTTAAAATTTTTAATAATTATATGCATCATTGAAAGGGAAAACTTTGTTTTGATGCTTGAATTTTAGGTTTTGGTTGAAATTACATTTAAATTTGTCTTATGCTAAGATTTGAAAAAAGATAAGTTTTTATCCTTTAAAATTAAAATTACTCTTACTTGTTTCTGTTCAATGATAATTTTTTCATTTACTTGTTCATTTTTTAAAATTGTTTAAGTCTTATAATTTCTCCATAATTTCATTGTTCAAGTATTTTGAAAACTTAAGATCGAAAAACTTTAGATTTACAACTTGTCATTAAGGTTTTTATGCGCTACCACATTTTATCTTTAATTTTATGGTTGACAATAATTACAATTTTGGGTTGTTTAGAGTCAAGATATTTTATGTTTAACAACATGGATGAAAATTGTTCGAAATGATAAGCCCTTCAGACATGTATTTTTTTTATCTTTAACATCATCTATAAAAAATGTTAGAAATTTACGATTTTAAAAAATGTCCTAATATGTTTTCTTTAATTCCATTGTTACAAGTGTCAAAATTATGACACAATTTTTTTTTTTGTTATTCCAATATCAACTGGTTTTGTTTTGAGGGTGTTTTTTCAATCCTTTTTTCAACAAACAATTTTGTTTTTAGCATAATTTTATAAAATGTTGAAATTTGACCTTCAAAAAATACCAAGTGCGTTCTGGAAGACACATTTTTGGTTTTTGGGGTGTTTTTTCATGTATTTTGAGACTTTTTGAGCTAGAGTTCCCGTTTTGAGGTTAGGTTACCTATTTCATCGGTAACAGTGTTTAGTACCTAATATGCAAGCTATATAAATTTTATTGATATATTTGTAAAATTTATATATATTATTTTTTAGGAAAAGAAATTAGGATTAATCTACGGCTCATTATTGAAATATTTTTCACTTATGATAGCACATAGAGAATATTTTAGCATGTACTTAGTTTTATCTTGTACAAAGAACAAGATAAAAAAAATGGTTAGGAAAAGTTTGAAATTTATAATGTATATGAAGCTATAAAGTATTTGTTCAATGACTAAGGAATAAGAAAGCACTTTTATTTCTTATGGTTTTGTTTTCTAGGGGCTACTCTAGTGAGAAGAAATAATTATCCTTTTAGTGAGAAGAAATTCTCACCATCCACATTTTTCTATATAATCTAGGGTTCTTATGAAGATTTTAGAGGGAAAAATTAAAAATAAAATTAAACTTATAATTCCCTCTCTAGTGTGGAAGGAGAATATGTGCCACTAACAATGCAAGGTTAGGAATTAGAACAGTTATTTTTACCCCACAATTAGTGTTCAAGATATTTTTTATTTATAATGGGATTATTGGTACAAATGAATATCAACTTGTATAGATTTTTTCTAGACTAGATGCATTTGATGGATTCCTAAGTGCCAACATCTTAGGAGGGAGCATAATATGGACGTTTATCACCTCTAAAGTAAGGATGTGAAAGTCATGAACCATTTATCAAGATCAACAAATTATGATGGATAGCAAGGTTGACTTTGAAGACATATCCATTTTACTCAAAATATCATTAAAAAAACCTGTTTCTTAATTTTATGTTTTGTATCACCTAGTTTTAGTTTTAATAGTATATAGTGAAATGGTAATTTCTATTTAGTTTTTTGAAGTAGAAAATAGTTTTCAATAATTATATGATGTATATTTTTATTATTTTTAATAGAAAAGGATATCATTATTTTTGGGAAAAGACAAGAGACAATGAATTTTTTTTTATCATAAAAACTCTTAAAAATTGTGAGTGTTAATCAAATTTTGCATTTATTTCTATGGTATATTTATTTATTTTTCCTTCTAGTAATATTAATTTCACTTTTATAGGTAACAATTATGGAAAAATATAAACTATTTCCATCCATATATATATAAACAATGACAAATGTTCATCTTGGTTGTTGGTCACAAATATAAATGCTCTTAAAAATAGTAAATTATTTTGATTTTTTTATTATTTAATACCATATGTATTTTTCCACACTTATATTTCTAAGTGATATCAGATTTAATTCCTTATGCTATAGTAATTTTAAGATTGTTGTTAATGAGTTCATTTACTACTTTTCCACATACTTTTGGAAGTCATATTAGATTTTTTCCCTTAGATTATGGAAATTGTAAAGTGTTTGTTCTCCTACATTTATATGAGTGCCTACATTTATTTGTGTCACTACTTCAATCATTAACATTAATATCCATTTCAATTAACTAGCACATATACAAATTATGAATCTTATTTATCTATATGTGAGTATTAAATAATCTATTTTATTATATAAAAAATAAAAAGATAAAACAAAATTATCTTAAATGTAATTATGCAAATATAGTATAACTAGCACAATCACATTTACCAATGTGGTTGATATAAGTTAATAGGCCTATATCCACCACCAACCACATGTATTTTACCAAAATAAATATTATATATTTATGAATATAATTACCAATATATTTTATATATTTACTTATAATATATTAATAATATTAACTATATGCATACTATATATTAACCTTATATATATATATATATATATATATATATATATATATATATATTATTTAATAATAAAAATATAATAAAAATATATTACTAAATTTTTTCAATAGTTTTAACTCAAACTATAATACAATTCAAAAATAAATAATAATAATATTTTATTATTATTTATAATAACTATATCTCTTTTACCAATATCTCAAAGGATTATTAATATTTTAAACCAAAATATGTAATAAAACCAAGGGTTTAATATTATAGACCCAAGTAATTGGTGAAGAAATGGATAAATATTAATATTAAAATCCAAGGAATTAAAAAGCTCTAAGAATAAATAATTTAATCATAAGAGATTAAAAAACCGCAAGAATTAATATTTAAAACCCAAAATCCTAAGAAATTAATAAACCCTAAGAATCAATATTTTAAATTCAAGAGATTAATAAAGCATATGAAATAATATCTAAAACCCAAAAACCTAAGAAATTAATAAACCATAAGAATAAATATTTTAAACTCAAAAGATTAATATAAACATAGTTACTGATCAAATAGATAACTGAATGGTACCTACTTTTTTGAGGTAGCAAAAAAAGCACCCGATTTTGAAAAGTGGTGATGCAGAATCACCCCCTTTTTCTTTTTTTTTTGCATATTTTTGACACTTTATTTTTTTTATTTATGAAGTATGAATATTTGTTTTAAAATGTTAGTGATTTTCATGCTAATTTTGAAAAGTGTTGATGCATCATCAACCATTTTCTTTAGAGTGGTAATTTTCATGTTGGCAATAAAACATAAAAATAAAATAAGAAAAACATGACAAAAAAAACTTAAATATAAAAAAATAATTAAAAAAATCAATAAAAATGTAAAAAAAAAAACAAAATTAACTTATAAAAACAAAAAAATTTAAACAAAAATAAATAAGTAAAACAAAAAAATAACGAAACATTTGGAAAATTAATTAAAAACATGGGGAAAAAAATTAAAAAAACACATAATCTAAAGAGAAAAAACAAAAACTCATCCAAAAAAATAAAAAAAAACATCAAAATTTTTTTTCCTAAGTTATATATAATTTAAAATAGAAAATTAAAAAATAATAATAATAATAATTTAAAAATTAAATTAAAAAAAAAATTAATAAGAAAATAAAAGTAATTTTTTAAAAAATAATAAAACGTTAAATTAAAAAAAACAAAATCTAAAAATTAAAAGAAAAGTAAAATAGAAATTTTAAAATAAAAACATTAAGATTAAAAAGCTAAAAAAAATGAGAAAAAATATTTTCAAATAATTAAAGAAAAATAAACAAAAATGTAATTGTTTTTAAAACTTAAACCTGTCACACCTCCCAATTTTTTTTTTTTTTTTTTTTTCACATCAGTTCATTCTATGGTTTCTCCATCTTCAATTATTTGAACTTTGATTAGGGTCAAGAGGTAGTAACTTCTATTAATCTATTTACTATATTAACATTCAGGCCCTTTGTCATTACCATATTTACTATATTAACATTCAGATCATTTATCATTACAAATTGAAATATTCTTATATCCAAAGTCTATACCCAAAATTTGGATAAAATTGTTTTACCCTAGGCGCTCGTATATTTAGACTAGTGCCCCAATAATCTACCTCGACCTTCAGGTATGTAACCATGTGAAACGATAGATTGAATAGACATGCATATCTTAAAAATTCGTGAACCAATAGTGTCCTATCCTTGTAATAAGTTTGATATATTACATAAAGGTTATAAATGATAAAACCCACGTACATCGATTTCATGTATTACTCCTTGTAATAAATTTGATATATCATATAATAGTTATATATGATAAACCTACCTGCATGGTTACCAATTGCACGATTTACGTGTTACTAACTTATCGTAACCCTGATATTGTAGTCTGCCTTACATATGAGTAAGCCGATTTCATTGCTAGGGTTTGTTACGAATACCACGTTCACGCAACCATGGTTTCAGTCAAACCCTAGACTACGCTCTATCCCATACTTCGCCACCTATACTCACGCGTATTGAAGATTTCTTGTTCCGGATTTGTGTAGGTGACGGTTTTCTGGGCGTGACAGCGTTGCGTGCCTATACAGAAGAAATGGTACAACCAGAGATCGCCATACGCTTCCGATTGACGTTTTTCGGGTTCATGACTGTGACAACTCCTTTCACAACTTGCACAACAGCTCTTGTCCTGAGAACGTGTTTAATCAACAGCTGGAGAGGGAAATGGGGAGGGTCTTTTCGATGAGGATAATCTCATGAATTCGCCGGCAGCCAGCTTCCCAGGTAGTCTGAACAGAATTTAAATAATATTAAACTGATAGAAGGGTACCGAGGTTGCGGCTCAGCTTTGATCCTTGTAATCCCCTTCAAGATTTTCGTGAAACTCGAGATCGCTGGAGTGTACATGCGCAACCCTTGAACAGGATTTTTCCAGTACGTTTTGCGATTTCGTCTTAGGGTTTGGTTCCTGTTAAAATCCTTTCACCCCACCAGAGCTCATTACTGTTCGTCTCATTCCTTTCGTTGTTTCAGGCTCCATCGGAGTTAAGGGTTTCTGAACTTTCATAGCCGGCTCGCGCTCTACAGCCAACAACTGGTAATACCTCCTTACCTGGTTATTCCTCTTTCGCATTCAGCTATTTATGGATTTCCTTCTACGTTGAATGTATTCTTCATCTCTTTTCTGCCCAGTCATTCTCATTTGTTGTTTTGTTACCAGCTATTCTTATAATGCACTTCCTGTTTGTTTCATGAATGCGTGGCAGGTTTCAGATTGTGTTCGAGGTTCTGCTTGATGACAGGTGAAGAATTTTGGTTATCCAGCCGCAAGCTCGTTTTCTTTTCTCCAGATTTCATCCATGGCGAGTATCCTATCCTCATGGGGGCATTTATCCTAGCGCCAGCCTGTTAATACTTTTATTAGCCATTTCCTTCATCTTTTTATGACGCGGCTGCATTTGTTTTCTTGTTCTTGTTCTATATACCTACTCCCGGTATTTACCCCTATGTTCTGCTAACCAGCATTTCCGGCGGTTGATGTGCAGGTTTCCTACGTATCGATTTTTCCAGGAGCGATTTGGCCGCGCTACGTTTGTCAAGTATCACAAATGTTTTTTCTTTTCATAAGTGTACTGGGGTTCGGCCTTCGTTTTTTTTTTGCAGGAAATAATTTAGATTTGCTATTCTATCAAAGCCGTGCCCCATAGTACAGTTGTTTTGCCCTTTTTATATTCCTCAGCCAATATGTTCTGAGTAACTGAAGGAACTCTGGTTTAAGAACGTTTCTACTGTTAGAGGTTTTGTTGTTCATTTTGTTCTTCTGTATGTCGTACCTCGGTTAACAAAACACAGGTTAAATTGTGCAGGGTCTGTTATTTACATTTGCGAAATGAGATATTGGTTCGTATTTCACTCTTATAATCCTAGGCCTTTTTATGTAAAACGAGATTTTAAATGTTTACGCCCTATTTTTATGACAAGGTTAAATCATCGTTTTACAAATTTCCGAACGATTATTGACGTAACAAAAAGCTTTATATGCTACAGGTGATATAAAATTCACTACCTCGGTATAGTAATTTACAGCGACCATTTATACCCCGCGGCTACGACGTGCTTTACCTTCCGGAGATTTTTCTTGCCGCGTTTATGACTCTGGTTAATTGCTCTGTTTCCTCCTTCTTTTACGTTGACTTCCCTTTTGGGTTTAGAAACTGATAGTTTAAGAAGTCGTGGAAGTTTAATAGTTATGTTTTAGTTTTTTTTTTCTTTTGAAGTCTATAACGAATGGTTACGTATTTTACTCTCCCACAATTTTAACAACGTTTTGATTCGGCGCTGACCTGAGTTTCGTGTTCGTGATGTTACCAAGATAATAATATGCAGCGAAGGTACTATAGGTCATTCGCACGTTGATATTTCATACATGCATAATACACACTTGTAATGGGTCCATTATGACCCTTCATGGATAGTTTATTGTATGTTTATAGTAAGGAAAAAGGGTGAATAGTGTTCACATAATAGAGTTAGTTTGACCACTCATTTATTTGCATCGTTATTTTGTTCATATCCCTGTTATTTTAGGGATTTGAAGTAGATCAAGAATGCCATATACACTTTAAAGGCTATAAATAGTATAGTACTTCTATAGAGTAGAAGTTTCTTCTTAAACTACAAAATTTCAGAATGCATACTCAAATGTTTTTCTTCTCTTTTATTATACCATGTAAATTGAAAGGCTAATACAATATTTTTCTAGCATACATATGAGCATGTACTTTCACCTTTGTATAACTATATGCAATACAAGTTAATATTTAATTTTCTGTGGAGAATAATTACCCTCATATTTAAACCGTCTTTGGTTTAAAATTTTTGTGGGTTTCTACTCTACGGATTTATGGTCTACAACTAAAAAAAGTCTGGAAGGTGAATGCCTAAGGATAGATTTTGTTAAATGTAGTACCAAAATCAATCATACCATTTCATTAAATTTTATATGTAGCCAATTCATACTTATTTAAATAGAAGAGCATCAAATGTAAAGACATACCATTCATGCAGTAGACCAACCTCCCAACCGTAGAGTTCTATTTTTCTCCCAGAACTCACCCCCGAGCTGAGACCAATTCCACCACAGATCAACCTCTTGATCTGCTTAGGAGCAGCTTATTTAAGCTATTTTCCCCAAGCCTGTTTCCAATTCTGCGTCCAGAATGGCAGGATGCTTTTCTTCCTGTTTGCCTAGGCTTCCCATTTTTGGGATTCTTTAAAGCTATTTTATGCTTTTCCTCAGCTTTTCCAGCTTTTCACCTCTTCCCAACTACTTTCATCATCATTGGGGAAAATTTAGATTCTTCCTCAAATCTAAATTAGAAATAATTCCCTTCAAGGATTTCTGAAGGATTTTAGGGGAATACTTGCCTTATCCATCCTCATAGATTTAGAAAGTGGTCTCTAAATCTCATTCTTGGTCTATATGCACATCAGAAAGTTTATTTATTTCTTCACTAAAATATTGAATTACATCCATAATTTATCTATCCTTTGGGGTCCACTCCCCTTAGGATTAAAATTCAAATGTCAAACTTTAAAATTTCAACACATAAATTGGGGGTGTTACATATTCCCCCTCTGAAAATAAACACCGTCCTCGGTGTTGTTTTTCAACTACTAGAGTTCATTTTAAACAAAAATGGATATTTTTCCATCATTTCAGCTTCCCTTTCCCAGGTAGCTTCTTCAGTAGTAAAGTGCTTCCACTGCACTTTTACTCTGGCCACCATTCTGTTTCTCAATTCAATTTCTTCCCGCTCCAATATTTGAAGCAGTTCTGGCAGAAACTCCCCTTCTGGTTCCACCTGTACAACATTCCAATCAACTATGTGAGAAGCATCATGCACATATCTTTTTAATAACGAAACATGAAACACATTATGAACTCTAACATGGGGGGGTAAGGCTAGCTTGTAAGCCACTGGTCCCACCCTTTCTAAAACTTTAAAAGGCCCACAATATATAGGAGCAAGTTTTGCACAACTTCCAGCATAAAGTGTGCTCTTTTTGGGTTTGATGTGCAAATACACATGATCCCCCACTTTGAATTCTCGGTGCACTCTTTTCTTATCAGCATAGCTTTTCTGGCGATCTTGTGCTGTCTTGATATTTCTTTGTATCTGTTTGACAATTCTTTCCATCTCTTGTAGTGCATCTGGTCCCAACACCAGTTTATCCTCTGGTTGACTCCAGCTCAAGGGAGTACGGCACTTTCTCCCATAGAGTGCCTCAAACGGACTCATCTTAATAGAGGATTGGTAACTATTATTATAGGAAAACTCAGCCAAATGCAGATACTCTTCCCATTTCGATGGCCTATCCATCACATACATTCTCAGCATATCCTCCAAAATTTGATTAGTCCTTTCTGTTTGCCCATCAGTTTGAGGGTGATAGGCAGTACTAAAATTCAGCTTAGTACCCATCCCTCCAAACAATCCTTTCCAAAATGCTGCTGTAAACTTAGCATCCCGATCTGAGACAATTACCTTGGGAACTCCATGAAGCCTTACTATCTCCTTCAGGAAAACATTTGCTACTTGAGTTGTTCCAAAAGTAGATTTCACTGGTATAAAGTGGGCAACTTTTGTTAGAGTGTCTACTACTACCATTACAGAATCATGCTGATATTTGTTTTTGGGTAATCCTGTTATAAAGTCCATGGAAACTGTATCCCATTTCCATTCTACAATTGGCAAAGGGTTCAAAAGTCCTGCTGGATGTTGATGCTCCACTTTGACCAATTGACATTCCATGCACCTACTTAAATATTCTGCTACATCTCTCTTCATTCCTGGCCAGAACAATTTCTTTTTCAGTGCTGTTAGCATTTTCTGATATCCTGGATGTCCTCCATATGGCTGTTTGTGATACTCATCCAGAATTTATCTTTTCAAGGACTCTACCTGGGGAACATACAACCTATTTTTATAACAGACCAGCCCTTGTTGGTTTTGAGTGAAATCAGTTTTCTCCTTTTTCTGTAATTTCACTAAGAGAGTTTCATAGTTTTGATCCTGACTTGCTGCTTTCCTCACCAATTCTTCTATTTCGATTTGAGCACTACTTCCAATGTGGTTTATATTCTGACAAGCATTCCTGCTTAATGCATCAGCAACTTTATTCTCTTTTCCCTTGATATGTTTTATATCCATATCAAATTCACTTAATAAAGACAACCATCTGGCTTGTCTTGCATTCAGATCAGTTTGAGAAAAGAAATATTTGAGACTAATGTGATCAGTCATCAATGTAAACTTTTTCCCTAGAAGATAGTGCCGCCACATTTTCAAAGCATGGATAACAGCTGCTAATTCTAGATCATAGGTACTATAATTCTATTCATGAATTTTTAGTTTTCTAAATTCATAGGCAATAACTGAATTTTCCTGCAATAGGACTCCTCCCAACCCTTCTTTACAAGCATCTGTACATATCACAAATTCCTTATCAGGATCTGCAATTTTCAGGATAGGGGCTGAAATGAGTTTTTGTTTTAATTGCTCAAAACTGTTTTGGCACTTTTCAGTCCACACAAACTTAACACCCTTCCTTTGTAATGAGGTTATGGGATTTGCTATAGCAGAAAATCTCTCTACAAATCTGTGATAATAGCCTGCAATTCCCATAAATGATCTTACTGCTGAAACATCAGTTGGGACTGGCCATTCTTTAATGGCTTTTATCTTTTCAGGGTCAACTGCTAACCCTTTTTCAGAAATAATATGACCCAGATATTGAATTTTATCTTTATAAAATTCACATTTGCTGAACTTGGCATATAGCTGGTTTTCTTTTAGAGTATGCAACACTATTCTTAAGTGTTCCTTATGTTCATCTTCATTTTTGGAATAGACTAAGATATCATATATGAACACAAGAACAAATTTGTCCAAAAACTTGTTTAACACACTGTTCATCAAGCACATAAATGTGGCAGGGGCATTAGTTAAACCAAAAGGTAGGACTACAAATTCGTAATGCCCATACCTGGTTCGAAATGTTGTTTTGCTAATGTCTTCTTCTTTAATTCTAAGCTGGTGATAACCAGTCCTTAGGTCAATCTTGGAAAAGATTGAAGCTCCTCTCACTTGATCAAAAAGATCATCAATTCTAGGCAAAGGGTATCTATTCTTGATGGTCAACTTGTTCAGTTGGCGATAGTCAATGCACATCCTAAAAGTTCCATCTTTCTTTTTCAAAAATAAAACCGGGGCTCCCCAAGGAGACACACTTGGTCTTATATACCCTTTATCTAACAATTCCTGTAATTGCATTTTCAGTTCCATGAGTTCCGGAGGATTCATTCGATAGGGCGCTCGGGACACAGGTATTGCTCCTGGTACCAGATCGATTGAAAAATCAATCTCTCTTTTGGGGGGAAGATGAGGGATTTCTTTGGGAAAGACTTCCTTAAATTCTCTGATTACTGGTATAGCATCCAGTAACTCTTCCTCAGTTTTCTGTTCTATTTCTTCTACATGTACTGCATAAACTTGGTATCCCTTCCTAGCTGCTCTTTTCAATTGTAAAGCTGAAATTTGTCTTACAGAAATGGGTTTTTGTTTCCCTTTTAGAATAAAAGGTTTCCCTTCCTCATCTACACAATGCAGAGTCTTATCCCAACAATTCATCAAGGCTTTCTTCTTTTCCAGCCAGTCCATTCCTATCAACAAATCATATGACCCTAAGGGCAGAATATTCAAATTTACCTCTGTTTGCAAGTCATTTAACTTGATTTCTGTGAGAGGTAGTTTATGTGTTACTTTTCTCTTAGTTCCAGTGGCTAGCTGTACCAACCATGATTGCTGAAATTTCTCAGATTTAAGATTACATTTTTCTACAATTTTTGGATTAATGTAACTCAACGAAGCACCTGGATCAATCAGAACAGTAATAGGTAGGTCAGAAATCTTACCCTCCATTTCCACCATGGTGGCTTGATGTTCTGCTTGTCGATTTTCCAAGGCTGCACTTATAGTTGGTATATTTCTGGCTACATCATTTACTGTTGTCGCCTCTCGATCCCTCATGAGCATATGAATGTTTCTATGAGGGCAGTCTCTCAAAATATGGGGTCCTCCATAGCCCCAACATTTCAAGGGTTCCTTCATTTTGGCTGTCCCTTCCTTTTTACTGTCTCCCTCTGTTGGTTTCGAAGCCACTTGGGATTGAGCAGTTTGACTCTCTCTGGGTTTATTAAACTTTTTCCGCTGATGATCTCTGCCAAAATTCTTCAAATAGGCTGGTTTCGGTTTCCTTCCTTTGAATTCATTTTTATGTACCCAGCTTTTCCCTTGTTCAGTTTTTCCTTTGAACTGCTGGTAACATAATCTGGCTTTTCTAACAGCTTCTTCCATAGTTTTTGGGTTGTCAAACTCGATTTTCTCCTTGTATGCCATAGGCAAACAATTCAAAAATCTTTGAACTTTTGCTTTCTCTTCCCTTATGTAGGGTACATATCTCAGAAAATTGGTAAACTTAGTAACAAATTCATCAATAGTGAGCTGTCCCAACCTAAGTTCATGAAATTCTTTTGCTTTGTCATCATAGTAACGCTCATTCAAGTAGCGATTCTTAAACTTAATCTGAAAATCTTCCCAAGTAACTGTCTTTTCATCAATGGCATGTACCATTTTTGTCTCCTCCCACCACAATGTAGCCTTTCCTTGTAACTGGTAAACAGCTAATCTGGCCTTCAAATTGCTTTCATATTCATAGACCTGGAAATACTTGATCATGTTCAATAACCAAGCTTCCGCATCCTCCTCCTTCTCCCCATCATAGGAGGGAGGTTTGATTTTCCGGAACTCTCCTTGCAATTCCTTTTTTTGCTTTTGCTGCTGTCTAGTAGCTTCCTCATCATCAGACTCATCAATCTTTCTCTTTCTGGAACCTTCGCCTTCTTGGCTGTTCCGGGAAGTTAATTCTCTGATGAGTTTTTCCTGTTCCTTGCTGGCCGATGACAACCTGTCATTCTGGCTTCTTATTTCAGCCAATTCTCGTTGCAACCGATGCAACATGGCCATCATCGTAGCGTTGGGATCTGGTGTAGCAAATTCATCCCGCAGATCCACATAAATCCCTTCACCTTCAGCCATTTCAACTGTACACACTCACAACACAGATTAGCAAAATTTTATAAAACAAAAAAAAAATTATGTAATAACAGTGAGCACAATAATGACAGCCCAAATTGTTGTAACTAGTGCTCCGATACCATTTGTCACACCTCCCAAAAGTTTTTTTTTTTTTTTCACATCAGTTCATTCTATGGTTTCTCCATTCTCAGCTATTTGAACTTTGATTAGGGTCAAGAGGTAGTAACTTCTCTTAATCTATTTACTATATTAACATTCAGGCCCTTTGTCATTACCATATTTACTATATTAACATTAGGATCATTTATCATTACAATGGAAATATTCTTATATCCAAAGTCTATACCCAAAATTTGGATAAAATGTTTTACCCTAGGCGCTAGTATATTTAAACTAGAGCACCCAATAATCTACCTCGACCTTTAGATATGTAACCATGTGAAACGATAGATTGACTAGACATGCATATCTTAAAAATTCGTGAACCCATAGTGTGCTATCCTTGTAACAAGTTTGATATATTGCATAATAGTTATAAATGATAAAACCCACGTCCATCGTTTTCATGTATTACTCTTTGTAATAAATTTGATGTATCATATAATAGTTACATATGATAACCCTACCTGCATGGTTACCAATTGCACGATTTACGTGTTATTAATTTATCGTAACCCTGATATTGTAGTCAGCCTTACGTATGAGTAAGCCGATTTCACTGCTAGGGTTTTGTTACGAATACCACTTTCACGCAACCATGGTTTCGGTCAAACCCTAGACTGCGCTCTATCCCATACTTCGCCACCTACACTCACGCGTATTGAAGATTTCTTGTTCCGGATTTGTGTAGGTGACGGTTTTCTGGGCGTGATAGCGTTGCATGCCTATACAGAAGAAATGGTACAACCAGAGATCGCCATAAGCTTCCGATTGACATATTTTGGGTTCATGACTGTGATAACTCCTTTCACAACTTGCACAACAGCTCCTGTCTTGAGAACGCGTTTAATCAACAGCTGGAGAGGGAAATGGGGAAGGTCTTTTCGATGAGGATAATCTCATGAGTTCGCCGGCAGCCAGCTTCCCAGGTACTCTGAACAGAATTTAATATACTATTAAACTGACAGAAGGGTACCGAAGTTGCGGCTCAGCTTTGATCCTGGTAATCCCCTTCAGGATTTTCGTGAAAATCGAGATCGCTGGAGTGTACATGCGCAACCCTTGAACAGGAATTTTCCAGTACGTTTTGTGATTTCGTCTTAGGGTTTGGTTCCTGTTAAAATCCTTTCACCCCACCAGAGCTCATTACTGTTCGTCTCATTCCTTTCGTTGTTTCAGGCCCCTCGGAGTTAAGGGTTTCTGAACTTTCATAGTCGGCTCGAGCTCTACAGCCAACAATGGTTAATATCTCCTTACCTGGTTATTCCTCTTCCGCATTCAGCTATTTATGGATTTCCTTCTGCGTTAAATGGATTCTTCCTCTCTTTGCTGCCCAGTCATTCTCATTTGTTATTTTGTTACCAGCTATTCTTATAATGCACTTCCTGTTTGTTTCTTGAATGCGGGCCAGGTTTCAGATTGTGTTCGTGGTTCTACTTAATGACAGGTGAAGAAGTTTGGTTATCCAGCCGCAAGCTCGTTTTCTTCTCTCCAGATTTCATCCATGGCGAGTATCCTATCCTCGTGGGGGCATTTATCCTAGCGCCAGCCTGTTAATAATTTTATTAGCCATTTCCTTCATCTTTTTATGACGCGGCTGCATTTGTTTTCTTGTTCTTGTTCTATATACCTACTCCCGGTATTTACCCCTATGTTCTGCTAACCAGCATTTCCGGCGGTTGATGTGCAGGTTTCCTACGTATCGATTTTTCCAGGAGCGATTTGGCCGCGCTACGTTTGTCAACTATCACAAATGTTTTTTCTTTTCATAAGTGTACTGGGGTTCGGCCTTCGTTTTTTTTTTTGCAGGAAAGAATTTAGATTTGCTATTCTATCAAAGCCGTGCCCCATAGTACAATTGTTTTGCCCTTTTTATATTCCTCAGCCAATATGTTCTGAGTAACTGAAGGAACTCTGGTTTAAGAACGTTTCTACTGTTAGAGGTTTTGTTGTTCATTTTGTTCTTCTGTATGTCGTACCTCGGTTAACAAAACACAGGTTAAATTGTGCACGGTCTGTTATTTACATTTGCGAAATGAGATATTGGTTCGTATTTCACTCTTATAATCCTAGGCCTTTTTATGTAAAACGAGATTTTAAATGTGTTACACAGTAATTTGTCACCGTCCCTACCATTCCCCATCCCGCGCAATGGAGGACCCATTATGTGACCTGTGAACACTGTCATGCCTTGAAAACATCATCAATGCATCCCTCTGAGTATGAGCTTCATTTCCCCTTGAGACATCTCCTTGCAAAATCCATGAAAAACAACTCTTTTTGCATTGGCGCGGGTAGACAGTTCAGTTCTCGCGCCAATCAGGGAAATCCTGTAAAGAGGTCGCGCCACTTGGCGCTCTGTCATAGAGCAGCAATCGCGCCACCCATTTTAGGGACTGTTTTTTAAACATGGATGGCGGAAGTTGAGTTCAAACAAACTCACAACCATTGCCTATCTTGAGTTGGGAGGTTTGGCTGCGGGAGTTCTATGGAAGGGAAGTAGTTTTGCCACCTTCTATAGAACCTTCCTTGTTGATAGGGCCAATCCCATAATAATAGGGATCCCAATTCCCTCCTTCCCCATCTATAAAAGCTTGCTCAGATCCATGGCAAGCTAGTCTTGAAGTGCTGAAGCTTTGCATCTCCCTATTCCCAAGCGCCTTTGTGCTGTAAAGAATCCCTTCTTTCCCTTAAGGCCCATTCAAGCAAGGAGACCATTGTTACGAGACTCTGGAGAAGTTTCCCTTTCCTTGGCGAGCTTTGCGAGACGTGGACGACCGGAGACCCGTTCGAAGGAAGCTGCGACGTCAGAACTTGGTTGTAACTTCTATTCGTTTATCATTTTAATAGATGACCATGATTATGGTTCCACTCCTTTTTCCATCATGTTAATGCGAGTAATATCTTTTCTGACCGATGTTTAGTTACGTATGTTGGTTCCTATGCTTGTATCTATTCGTTTCTTCTGTGTGCAGGTGTTCATCCGCGGAGATCGCGGAAGGATTGTGATCTGCCAGGGCTGAAGGACGGGGACATCTCTTCTTCGGATCTAGCGTTGGAATCCAGGTAGGCTCTTATCCCAAGTCTTTCATTCGTAACTAGGAGCTTGCGTCATAGCATTGTTTGTTTGTTCTGGGCCTATGTGCTTTGAGGTATTAGGGGCCAACTTCCTACTGACAGCGGAGGGGATTTACCTCCCGATGAAATGTTTCGCCTATTTAAAATAAATATGACCAGGTTAAATCATCGTTTTACAAATTTCCGAACGATTATTGACGTAGCAGAAAATTTATATGCTACAGGTGATATAAAATTTACTACCTCGGTATAGTAATTTACAGCGACCATTTATACCCCACGGCTACTACGCGCTTTACCTTCCGGAGATTTTTGCCGCGGTTATGACTCTGGTTAATAGTTTTGTTTCCTCCTTCCTTTTCGTTGACTTCCCGTTTGGGTTTAGAAATTGGTCGTTTATGAAGTCGTGGAAGCGTAATGGTTATGGTTTAGTTTTTTTTTTTCTGTTGAAGTCTATAATGACTGGTTCTACCATAAGTAGAGGTCGTATTTTACTTTTAACAACGTTTTGATTCGGGACTACCCTGAGTTTCGTGTTCGTGATGTTACCACGATAATAATATGCAGCGAAGGTACTCCAGGTCATTCGCACGTTGACATTTCATACATGCATAATAGACACTTGTAATGGTTTCATTATGATCCTTCGTGGATAGTTTATTGTATGTTTATAGTAAGGAAAAAGGGTGAATAGTGTTCACATAATAGAGTTAGTTTGACCACTCATTTATTTGCATCGTTATTTTGTTCATATCCTGTTAGTTTAGAGATTAGAAGTAGATCAAGAATGCCATATACACTTTACGGCTATAAATAGTATAGTACTTCTATAGAGTAGAAGTTTTTTCTTAAACTACCAAATTTCAGAATGCATACTCAAATTTTTTTCTTCTCTTTTATTATACCATGTAAATTGAAAGGCTAATACAATATTATTCTAGCATACATATGAGCATATACTTTCCTTTTGTATAATTATATGCAATACACATTAATATTTAATTTTCTGTAGAGACTAAGTACCCTCAGATTTAAACCGTCTTTGGTTTAAAATTTCTGTGGGTTTATACTCTACGGATTTATGGTCTACAACTAAACAAAGTCTGGAAGGTGAATGCCTAAAGATAGATTTTGTTAAATGTAGTACTAAAATCAATCAAACCATTTCATTAAATTTTTATATGTAGCCAATTCATCCTGATTTAAATAGAAGAGCATCAAATGTAAAGACATACCATTCATGCAGTAGACCAACCTCCCAACCGTAGAGTTTTGTTTCCTCTCAGAACTCACCCCCGAGCTGAGACCAATTTACCTTCCATCAACCTGCAGTATACTTGGAGGCGACTTATTTAAGCTATTTCAAGCTGTTTTGGTCTGCGTCCCGGTGGCGGGATGCTATTCATTACAAACTTCCCATTTTTAGGATTCTTTATTATTTTATGCTTTCCTCGGCCTCGACTTTTCACCTCTTCCCAACTACTTTCCTCATCATTGGGGAAAATTTAGATTCTTCCTCAAATCTAAATTAGAAATAATTCCCTTCAAGGATTTCTGAAGGATTTTAGGGGAATACTTGCCTTATCCATCCTCATAAATTTAGCAAGTGGTCTCTAAATCTCATTCTTGGTCTATATGCACATCAGAAAGTTTATTTATTTCTTCACTAAAATATTGAATTACATCCATAATTTATCTATCCTTTGGGGTCCACTCCCCTTAGGATTAAAATTCAAATGTCAAACTTTAAAATTTCAACACATAAATTGGGGGTGTTACAAAACCATTTTAAAAATTTAAAAATGAAAAAAAAGTACAATAAAAGTGAAAAAAAAAATCATTTTTCAAATTAAAATTTAAAAAAAATTTAATTAAAAAAAAAAAACTAAAAAAATTAAATTTAATAATAATAATCTTTTTCTTTTTTTTAAATTAGAATAAAATATTAAATTAAATTAAAAAAACAAATATGAAATTTAATAAATAATAAAAGAAATAAAAAAAATTATTAAAAACAAAAGAAATTATTAAAATTTCATAAACAAATAAAAAATTGAATTACAAAAATTATTTAATTGTGATGCCGAGGTGGAGGCGGGAGGTCGATTCCGAGAATCGATCTGGGGAGGTCGATTCTGGGAATCGACCTGGGGAAGTTGATTCCCAGAATCGACCTGGGGAGGTCGATTCTGGGAATCGACGTGGGAGGTCGATTCCAAGAATCGACCTTGGGAAGTCGATTTCGGGAATCGATCTCAGTGGGCCGATTCTGGGAATCGACCTCGGAGGCCGATTCCGGGAATTGACCTGGGAGGCCAATTCCAGGAATCGACCTGGGAGGCCGATTCCGAGAATCGGCCTCCTAAGGTAGATTCCTGGAATCAACCTTGGGAGGTTGATTCCTGAAATCGACCTGGGGAGGTCGATTTTGGGAATCTACCTAGGGAGGTTGATTCCAAGAATCGACTTGAGGAGGTCAATTCTGGGAATCGACGTGGGGAGGGTGATTCTCGAAATTGACCTTGGAGGTCGATTCTGGGAATCGGCTTGGGGAGGCTGATTCCAAGAATCGATCTCCCACCCATGTGGTGGTGAGGGCCGGCCGTTGGGCGGGCGGGGAGGCTACAAGCAGCCCCCCGCCTGCCCAGCAACCGTCCCCCATTGCAACCTGGGTGGGGCAATTAAATAATTTGTTTTTAATTCGATTTTTTATTTTTTAGTTTCTTATTAAATTTTAATAATTTTGTTTTTGTTTTTAATTTTCCTTTTTAAATTTTATTTTTATTTGTTATATTTCATATCTGTTTTTTAATTTCATTTTATTAAAATTAATATTAATTTTTGAATTTAATTTAATAAAATTTAATAAATTTTGTTAATTTTTTTAAACTTATTTAAATTTAATATTTTTTTTTAATTACATAAAATTTAATATTTTTTATTTAAATTAATTTGTTTTTTTTAATTTTTTTACATATTATATATATATATATATATATATATATATATATATATATATATATATATATATATATATATATATATATATATATATATATATATATATATATATATATTATTTTTTTGTTTTTATTTTCGAGTTTTAATTAATTAATTAATTTATTTTTCTAATTTTCATTTTCAAAGAGTTTTTTTATTGGATTTTTTTTTTAAATTTTTTTTTATTTCAAATTTATATATATATATATATATATATATATATATATTTTAAATTTAATTTTTTGGATTAATATATTTTTATTTTTAATTTAATAAGATGTGGAATATATATTTTTAAATTTAATTTATTTTTTTAAATTTATTTATCTTTTTAAAGATTTTTTTAAGTTTAATATTTTTATTTTATTTTACTTTATCATTTATTTTTATTTTTAATTATAATATAAATATAAATTTTTTTTTAAATTTTAATTTAAAATTTTTCAATTTATTAAAATTTAACATATATTTTTTTTAATGTAATTTTTTATTTTCATTTTTTTTTTTTAAACTAATTTTCTTTTTTTAAATTTAATTTCTATATTTTAATTTTAATTTAGTTTTTTAAATTTATTGGTTTTTTAATTTTATATTTTAATTTTGTTTTTTTTTTTTTTTAAACTTTTCATGTATTTTTAAATTTTATTTTTTAAAATGATTTTTATTGATTTTTTAATTAATTTTCTCTTAATTTTTTTTCTTAATTTTATTTTTTTTTAATTAAAAAAATTAATCAAATTTGTTTTTTTTCATTATTTTACAATGTTTTTTTATTTCACCTTTTTTTTTTTAAATTTTTATTATAAATTTGTATTATTCTAAAATTTTTGTTTCAACACTTTCTGTTTTCGGGGTGTTTTTTGCAAAAAAAGATTGGTTTTTACGTCTATGTTTAAAAATGTTGAAAAAATACCCCGAAAAAAAAGAGGTTATTCCACAATACAACTTTTTCATTTTTGGGTTGTTTTTTGCACAAAAAAAATGGTTTTTTCTTCCTTTTTTAAAAAATGTTGAAAATTTACACAAAAAAAAGGTTATTCCAGAATAGAACTTTTTGTTTTCAGTTTGTTTTTTCATGGTTTTTTGATGTTTTTTTTTGCTAGAGTTCTCGTTTTGAGGTAATAGTTCTCGTTTGATTGGTAACTATATTTAAACCCAAGAGATTATTAATATAATACAAACCAAAAGAACTAAAAAACCTAAGATTTAAATATTATAAACCAAAGGAATTTGTGAACACAAGTGATAAATATTAAAAACCTAAAGGATCAATATTGAAAATATATCTTGTTAATAAACTCTAAGAATTAATATTTTAAAATAAAAAACCTAATAAATTAATAAACCATAAGAATCAATATTTTAAACTTAAGATATTAATAAACCCATAGGAGTATTAACATTATAAACCAAAAGAACTAATAAACCCAAAGGTTTGATATTATAAACCAAAGGAATCGGCGAACCCAAGGGATAAATATTAAAAACATAAGTGGTAAATAAGGCCAAGGGATCAATATTAAAAACAATAGAGAATAATAAACCCTAAGCATTAATATTTTGAACTCGAAAACCTAAGATATTAATAAATCCTAGAATTAATATTTTGAACTCAAGAGATTAATAAACCCAAGGGGTTATTAATATTATAAACCAAAAGAACTATTAAACCCACAGGTTTAATATTATAAACCAAAGGAATTGTTGAACCCAAAGAAAAATATTAAAAACCTAAGGGATCAATAATTCCAACGGTTCAATTTTAAAAACACAATATATTAATAAACCCTAAGAATTAATATTTCAAACTCAAAAACCTAAGAAATTAATAAACCCCAAGAATTAATATTTTAAACTCGAGAGATTAATAAACCCAAGGGATTATTAATGTTGTAAGACAAAATAAGTAATAAGCCCAAGTGTTTAATATTATAAACCAAAGGAATTATTAAAATGATAAAGTTAAGGAACAAATAAACACAAGCATTTAATATTATAAACCCAAGAAATTAGTAAACCCAACAGAAAAATATTATAAACCTAAGGGATAAATATGAGTATTATAATCCAAGAAATTAATAAACCCTAAGAATTGATAGTTTGAATCCAAAAACCTAATAATTTAATAAACCATAGGATTTAATATTTTAAACTCAAGAGATTAATAAACCCAAGGGATTATTAATAATATAAACCAAAAGAACATATAAACCCAAGGGTTTAATATTATAAACCAAAGGAATTGGTGAACCCAATGGAAAAATATTAAAAACCTAAGGGATCAATAACTAAAAGGGATAAATATTAAATACACAAGAGATTAACAAACCCTAATAATAAATGTTTTAAACTAAAAAAACCTAAGAAATTAATAAACCATAAAAATAAATATTTTAAAATCAACACATTAATAAACCCAAGGGATTATTAATATTATAAATGAAAAGAAATAATAAACCCAAGGGATTAATATTATAAATCAAAGGAATTGGTGAAGTGAAGTAAAAAATATTAAAAACATAAGAGATCAACAAGGCCAAGGGATCCATGTTAAAAAAAAAGATTACTAAAGCCTAGGAATAAATATTTTAAATTCAAATGAATGAGAAACTCGTCCCATTAATAAAGAGATTAATAAATATTAGGAATTAATTTTTTAAATAAAAAGGATTAATAAAGTCACATGATTACTAATATTATAAACTGAGGGGAATAATATTAAACGAAAGAGATTAATATTATAATCCTCAAGTATATAAAATAAATCTGATAAAAACTATAAATCGTTAAATAAACATGGTTGACCATGCTTGATTTAAACATTGAGACAATTTTTGTCACAATGCAACGTTGGACTAAGTATGACCATGCTTGGCCATGGTTGATTTTCATATTGAGACAATATTTGTCACAATATGACATTTGACCATGGAAGACATTGATCAACTATGGCTAACAGTCCTTAATAATGGTTTCCCATTGTTGATCTTCATATTCAGACAATGTTTTTCATAATGAGGCTTTAGACCATGTATTAATATTAAACTATAGGACAAATATTTTAAACTCAAGAGATTAATAATGCCAAGGGGTTATTAATTTTATAAACCAAAATAACTAGTAAACCCAAGGGTTTAATATTATAAACCAAGAGAATTGGTGGACCCAATGATAATTATTAAAAACCTAAGGGTTCAATAAGGCCAACGGATCAATATTGAAAATATAAGAGATTAAATAACCCTAAGAATTAATATTTGAAACTCAAAAACCTAAGAAATTAATAAACCCTAAGAATTAATATGTTGAACTCAAGAGATTAATAAACTCAACGGATTATTAATGTTGTAAACCAAAATATGGAATAATCCCAAGTGTTTAATATTATAAACCAAAGGAATTATTAAAATTATAGAGGTATGGAACAAATAAACACAAGCATTTAATATTATAAATCGAAGAAATTAGTAAACTGAATGGAAAAATGTTATAAACCTAAGGGATAAATATTAGTATTACAAAAAAAGAAATTAATAAACCCTAATAATTAATAATTTAACTCAAGAGATTAATATACCTGAGGAACTAATATTTTAAAACCAAAAACCTAAGAATTTAATAAACCATAGGATTTACTATTTTAAACTAAACACATTAATAAACCCAAGGGATTATTAATAATATAAACCAAAAGAAATAATAAACCCAAGGGTTTAATAATATAAACCAAAGGAATTGGTGAACCCAAGGGAAAATTATTAAAAACCTAAGGGATAAATATTAAAAACAGAGAGATTAACAAACCCTAAGAATATATATTTTAAACTGAGAAGCATAAGGAATTAATGAACCATAAGAATCGATATTTTAAAATCAACTAATTAATAAACCCAAGGCATTATTAATATTTTAAACCAAAAGAACTAATAAACCCAAGGGTTTAATATTATAAACCAAAGGAATTGGTGAATCGAAGGGAAAAATTTGGAAAACATAAGAGATCAACATGGCCAAGGGATCCATATAAAAGGAATAAGATATTAGTAAAGCCTAGGAATAAATATTTTAAATACAAATGAATGAGAAGCTCACATGATTAATAAAGGGATTAATAAATCATAGGAATCATTTTTTTAAATAAAAAGGATTGTTAAAATCACATGATTATTAATATTATAAACCGAGGGGAATAATATTAAACCAAGGAGATTGATATTATAAACCCAAAGTATATAAAATACCTTTGAAAAGTACTATAAATCTTGAAGTAAACATGGTTTACCATGCTTTATTTAAACATTGAGACAATTCTTGTCACAATGTGACGTTGGACCAACTATGACCATGGTTGGCCATGGTTGATTTTCATATTGAGACAATCTTTGTCACAATGTGATATTTGATCGTGGAAGACATTGATCGACTATGGATAATGCTAATTAACAATAGTTTCCCATGGTTTATTTTCATATTGAGACAATGTTTTTCATAATGTCACATTGGAACATGCATTAGTATTAAACTATAGGACTAATATTTAACCCCTAATATTTGGATTTAATAAACTCAATGGACAAATATTCGAACCGAAAGAATTTGAAAACTTAATGGATCAATTTTATAAACCCAATGGATCAAATATAGGGTAATATTAATATTATAAACATAAAACATCAACAAAGAAAAGAGATTATTAGTATTATAAACAAAAAACATCAATAAACCGAAGGAATTATTAATTTCATAAACACAAGATATTAATATTATAAATAGAAATTATTATCAAACTCAAGTTATTAATAGAGTCGAAGGATCAATAAATTAAAAAAAAAATAAAAAATCCAAAGAATTTAATAAACACTAAGAAAAAATATTTTAAAGTGAAGAGATTAATAAACCCAAGGGATTATTCATATTATAAACCAAAAGAAATGATAAACCCAAGGGTTTAATATTATAAACTAAAGGAATTGGTGAACCCAAGGGATAGATAATAACAACCAAAGGGATAAATAAGGCCGAGGGATCAATATTAAAAACACAAGATCTTAATAAAGCCTACCACTCAATATTTTAAACACAAAGGATTGATAAATTCACATGATTATTAATGTTATAAACACCAAGTGATCAATCAACCTTACTGATTGTTAATATTATAAACCGAATAAATTAATAAACTAAAGTGATATTTAATTCCACCATTAGTGCAACCAAAGAAATAACATTCAAATTAACATATATTTTTTTTGTCTTTACATAAAGAAATCCCACAACAAAAGTGGACTTGAAACTCTCCATCAAAAGTCATTTATCAAATGGCGTCTTCCAGAACACAACCAGACCGACCAAAAAAGGAACCCCAATTCAAATCAACACGATAATGATCACAATACTTAACGCTTTCCAACCAATCCCTTTTTGTTTTTCTCCCAGCCTCCCTCATGTGCACATGCAACAAGTATTTTACATTCATTTTCATTTCATCTATCACATGAAGATGCTCATCAATAAAATCAGGATGGAAACTATGTTTTCTATCAAACTTGTTCTGAAGATACGAAGGATAATTGATTAATATAGAAATATTTTCCACCTCTTGGTTATAATAGATGCCATCATTGTTATCCATATCTGCATTTGAAAGGAAAAACGGAAAAATCAAAATTAATACACAAAAATATAGAAACACAAACACACACACACACACACACATATAGATATATATAAGAGAACACCCCATTTTTATTATTGTTAAAAAACATAATCTTAAAAATATCATGCTATAAAATGCCCTAACAGTACATGAACTAAATGATATAAAATTTCTACAAATATAAACCTCATTAGAAATACATATTGTACACATGAAATGAGTGATATGAACCTTATTACAATAATCAACAAGAAATCACAAATTTTCAAACTTAATGTTTAAAATCAAATATTAATAATGTTAGTAATTCTATATTTTTATTTAAAGTATTGTTAATGTATATATTAATTTTAGTTTAATATTAATATTAGATATAAATATGTTTTCATTGAAACAAACAACATCATATTTAGCAAACCACATTGATAAATATTATTAGTTTCATTTCATAGGGATATGGACTTCAATCTTGATTTTTAATGATTGGCTCATATAACTGGTTGTATATGTTTGAATGGTTCATTGTAAACAAAAGAAGAGTAGCGACTTTAGAAAAGGAGGTAAATTGCACAACATGAAAAACGATGTAAGAACTTTCTTCGATATTACTATGAATATAAATGAATATATTCTTTTCATTAATACATGAAAATCATTATTATACTAAATGTAAATAGAGAGGACAATAAAAAAAATAAGAAAACATTCTATAATTATGTCACAATATTATTAGTTGCATGTCATAGTGATATGGAATTCCATCTTGATTTTTAATTATTGGCTCATATAACTGGTTGTTTATCTCTGAATGGTGTATTGTAGACAAAATAACAAAAACCACTTCAAAAAAATAAGTAAATTGAACAACATTAAAAAAAATGTAAATAAGTTTCCAAAATATTACTATGAATATGATGAATGTGTTCATCTCATTAATATATCAATATCATTATTATATTAAAAGTAAATAAAGAGGACAATATAAGAAATTCAAAAAACATTCTATAAAGAGCTAAAATTATTAATAGTTGCATTTCATAACGATATGGACTTCAATCACTCCTCTTATTTCTTCCTAATTGTAACATATGCACTATCTCTCATCTTGGCATAACGCTGAAAAGAGAAAGGCGGTCTAATACGTAAAAAATGTATTGATTTCACTCTTAATATGGCTATGAAGGTTAGGCCTTGCTACTCTTTATTCCTGATATCAATTGATGCTTGGTATAAAGTCAAACCCTGCGACTTGTGGATTTTAAGAGCCCATGCCATCTTTAAAGGAATTTTTTTCGATTCCTCTTATCACTGGAGTGATAGGTACAATGTTTGGATTGATTGCATCCAATGGAACACCAACATACTTATGAAAAACAACGGTTGTGAAAAATGGAAGCTGAGGTGGCTTAGAGGTAGGCATATAAAATATTTCCTTCACATAACCAAGTGCAACATTCACCAAACTAGCTTCAACCCAAAAATTACATGTCAACATAACACGTTGTCCATGACACAACAAAACTTCACGGTCGAATTGATTATCATCGGTACCACTGATTTCTGAACGCCTTGAATTCTCAGCGAAAAATCATGAAATTGGAGAATTTAATGATTTCAACATATGAATATTATGGAAGGAAACCAAATTATTTGTTGGAAACATGTGAAATGATACATTAAATAAATCCATTTCTTTAGGATGCAACCTCATATCAGCCCGCAACATAAGAAACTCCCAATCATCAATAATAGATGCTGCATTTCTTATGTTATTGAGGACTCTATGAAAACAAGATTGTTTTTCAAGACTTTCCCTGTTTTATTACTTGCATACAAATGCATTTCTCTCACACAAGGTAGATAGCTAATGTTACCCACAAGAATGATGGATCTGCCAGTAAACAAACAATTCTTTTTCTATGGAAATGCTTCACGTAATCGAGCATCTATTTGAATGAATAACCTTGATCCTAAAAATCTCATTTCATTAATAAATATATATCAAATATGCATAATTTATTCTTGTAATACTACTAGAGATTGACTGTGTAGTGGTTTCCTATCTTTAATTGGAAATTTTGGAGTAGAGTGTATTGTTTTTGCATGTATATTAAAAGCAACTATTCCTGTTGGGGCAAGAAGAAGCAAAGGAAATTTTCCATTACTTGAAAAAGTAGAAATAGCTTCAAAAATACAATGGATAAGGAAAGAATCTCCAGTGCATGCAGTGCCCTGAGCAATCATAAGAAGAGCTTCACGAATCTCATATTCGGAAAAATGCCTTAAAACAATTTCAAAACCAAGTCCTTCTTTTTCTGCCAATGAATCTCAAGAGGCAAATGTTCTATTTGAAAGGTCAACAATATCACCTGTTGATAGTCCATTCCTTATAAAATTAATAGCTTCTTCAACCACATCATCAGAAATAGTTGTACTTTGCTAATCAAAGGATATATCAAAATCCCTTCGACCAAGGGTGTGAAGATCAAAATAATTCACATTATTTGGTGGAACCAAGCGAGATAAAAGTTTCCATTCTTGAAAATAATCTTCAAGATTCATTTCCTGGTTAGAAAAATCACCATCTTCAATATTTTTGACAATTGATAGATTTTTATCAACATGCCATGCTTGATATTGGAAATTCCTCCAATTTTCAATAATAATTTCAACTGAAAGCCCAATCTTCACAAAAATGTCACGAAATGGCTTATACAAGAGAAATTATGTCTAGAAAAAGGTTTCAAATTATTCTAAGCCCTCACTAGGAATATAATAAAACTGTGGAAAAACTCGAACAATAGTATGAACATCTCTAGGCTTCCAAGGATCTTTTTCATGCTTGCTATAAAATGTCCAAGATCTTGTTATTTCTATCAAAGATAGATGTTCAAGAAAAAAATGTGTCTTTTTCTTGTCATAGTGTTGAACAAAAGTATTCTCAGATGAGAATTGCATGCCATCCCCTGATATTTTCTTGAAAACTTTTCTTCCAACATTTAATGAAACAAAATTTCGACTACAAACAAAAAAAGGTAGCTTAAGCAACATATGGCATGTTTCTTGTGCTCTAATGTCATGGTCAATAATAGTTTCTCCAAGAAACCTTCTGTAAGCACATAAAGCATGATCCTCAGAGGAAATAAAATTTGAAATTCTATTTAACATATCAAGATAAATTTCAGACATTTTCTCTGCTTTTGATGCATACTTAGAAATATATTTCAGGACAACATACCCAGAAGGCACTGGTTGGAAGTCAACATTTGCACGCCACATTGTTAGCAGGTCAATGTTATGTACATTGAGCCTATCATCATTTCTTACCGGGTCATATTTTTTTCTTCCTTGATAATTTATGAAAAATATTGATTCCTCAAAAATATCCCATGAAACATTGTACCGACACATGAAAATAGTGGCCTTTTTGCACAAACAAGAATATACACTACACTTTGTGTGCATTTGGACACGGGTTAACAATTATTAATAATCATTATGAGAATTGCAAGAGAAAATGTTATTAGTATTCAATGGGAAAGGGTCATCATTGAAACTTCTTGGAACCATTACATCGCGATGATTTATTTCACGTGGACTCCATGCAGTTGCATAACTGTCAAATAATCTCTTTGCAAGTTGTAAATCATAATTATTTGAAAAATCAAGTCTTTCCATGTCAGGAGCTCCTTGCAAGCATATGAAACAATGGATATGTGTTGAACCTCTATGTTTCCACTCATATCTGAAGAAAATGAATATATAGTTACTACAAAAAATATAAATAGAACCATAATAAGAAATTAACAATGAATAGAAAATAAATTCAACAAAATAGACCTATACTAGAAGTCTTTTTCTTTTAGATAATTTTGGATAAATTCCTCCTAAAATATATTGAATCTATGGTGCATAAATGTGGCAAAAATATTAGGATACTATATAACATTCTCAATTTTCATACGATGCTCATTTAAGGAACGAGAATGTGAGGGTATAGGCATGAGATTATGCAAATTTGGCCAATTTGTGTCAGCTGCACTCAAAGTAAAAAAAGAATATGGAAATCCCAACTCAGTAATCATGTCAGTCAATTCAGCCCAATATTTAGTCCAATATTCCCTTGTACCTCTCAGAGAAGAACCAAATTGCATAATATTCTCGACCAACTTATTATTTGGTACATACGAAAGTTGGTGACTTAAGTTTTCAATTGTTGTCGGTGACTTATCATGTAAATGTTTCTTCACAACAACTACAACAATTGATTAACTCTGATGTTGCATTATCATGTTCAATAGGTAATATCAAAAGCGAGGATGGCTTCCAAACATATGACCATAGTATCTTAGAAGATGCAATGCATACTCATGAAGTTCAACACTACAAATGCGTGGTTGCAACCAATCATCATCACTGGTGGGGAACAATGTGGGGAATTCCATATCTAATAACCCCTTAATATTATATTCATTCACTGGAGAGGTGGGAATACTGGGCCAATCCATTTCTTGAACATGTGAAGAATCAACATTATCAAGAAATTCTCTAATTTATTCCACTTCTCTCCATTCATTGGGTAAGTGAGCAACAAAAATAAGAAGGATGAGAGGGAAAATTATCAAGAGGCAACCCTTTATTATTATCTGCATTGATCGCAGATTGTTCAATATCAAAATCAACAAATTTAAGTCTGGAGTAGACATATTTTTCTCTTTCGGGAAGAGCATTCACTGAATCATAGTCAGTTACAACATCTCGATAATATTGATCATATTCAATTTTGAAAAGAAATACAGCCATAACTTGAGATATTTTGGTATAAAATTCATAATATTTAGACTAATCATAATGTCTCCTCACAATTAGAAGGTCAATATCTTCAACATTTCGGGGAATACATTGTGCAATTCTAGAAATTTATTTGGGAAAGCTAATTGTGTGGCCGCTATACTTATATTTCCCACCTCGAGCACATTGTGTCATGTGAAAAATAGGATTTACATGTGCTATTAACATTTCTTCAACTTGAGTAAGAACTCTTAAAATATGAGGTTGCTCACAAGGATCCATGTCTTTATATCAATAAAAATGATGGGAACCTCTTTCATTCTTACATCGTATGCAAACAGGTCCTTCAGAATCTCTCAAAACCTAGATTCTGGGATATGATTCTTGGCATATGTGGTACATTTGGACAACTAACAAGATATATATATTTTCTCAAAATATTTTATGCACTGCAATCATGTTTTCATCAAAATGAATATTATCTGTATTAGTTGGACCATGTGGAGAATGATGTTGAAGAATATAATTTCTTCTAAAATGTACTTGATTTTCAACGCCATGAGATTTTCTTCCCAAATTTGAAACATGTCGAACAAATCTATGACAGGGCCTTTCTAGCTTTATGGGCTACATTTTGGGAACCACAGAGGATGATAAGGTTTCTTTAGCATTTTTTTTTTTTTAATTTAATTTCTAGCTAATTAGAAATTAAAAAATGAAAAAAATCAGATTCATTCAATATTTACATTGGTTTGGCGATGTGGATGAAGAGTACAAGATGGTTTCTCTTCACTTCTAACATCAATGGGTAGAACATTTGGGGATTTAGTTTATATGCCTCTATTCAAATGAGTTGTTTCCCATTTGAAAAAAAAAAAATTTATTATAAAAGTAAATTTCCAACCAATAAAGATTAAAAATTGTAAAACAAATCAAATACACCTAAAATTATATTAGTTTCAAAATTTTGTGTTTTGGATTCCATTTCCCCAACCTCATTACATCAAATCATGTTCCATAAAATGTTATAAAATTCACTATACAACTAAAAATAATTGAAAAAATGAGGAAAATATCAAATTCATTCAACATTTACATTTGGTTGGCGAATTGGATGAATGTTATGAGATGGTTCCTCTTCACTTAGAACATCATTAGATGAGACATCTACGAAGTTAATTTGTATGCCTCTATTGAAATGAGTTGTGTCCTATTTGAAGAAAATAAAGTATGCAATAAAATTCATGTCCAACCTATTAAAAATTCAAATAATGAAAAATCAAATCAATTATATTGAACATTTAGATTATTTTGTCGATTTGATTATCAAGGAGAATGTAGTGGAAGGCTATGGTATGCTTCATCTTCAATTATCATATTAGTGGATGGAAGACTTGGGGAGTTAATTTCTAGACCTCTATTAAAATGAGGTGCATCCTATTCCAAGAGAATAAAATACCGTATAATTTTAGTAAAAGAAAATTTTTTAAATAGAGGAATGTAATAAAATAACCACTATTTCTGCAACCATCAAAATATCATTGTGTTACCTCCATTGTTCTGTGCAAAATGCTATCATGGATGACTGATTCTGTTCATGGAACAACATTATTTTGAGAAGGGGGATTGGAATATCTTATGTTTCGACCAAATGGCTCCAAATTATCAAACAAATGGCCAATCAAACTATCATCCAAGTCATCACATACAATGTTGTCATTGCCTCTGTCATGGACATTTTGCAACCTTTGGCCTTGTGCGAAAGATGCAATTGCAGAGACAAAAGGGTTAGCGTGAACATTTGCATCCACATTATTAGTATGATGTTATTCCCTATTGCGAGATGTTTCCCCAATATTAGGAACATTTTTAGGAGGGAATCAAACAACAAAATTATGTTGACCAAGAGCATATTCTCACAATGAACTATCAAGAGGAAATGTTATTTCCATGATATCATCCATAGCATGATACTTACGAGGAATCATAAAATCATTTTGAAGAGTGCTTTCACTCGTTCTTGTATGATATGTGTCTCTCCTATCCACATTTATTGTGTCCTTATTTTTTTCATACCTTAAACACCGACTTTCATCAAACCTATCATGTGATGCTGACGAGAGATTTCATTTTCTTGTATGCTTGCATGTGCCTTCACATGACATGTCTACAATGAATAATAACATATTTATTTTGGAAACATAAACATGTAACATATAATATATCCAATATAAATAAACACAGAAGAATTAAGAAGGAGCATGCTTTTTTTTCCAACCATATAAAAAATTAAAAGCATATATGGTCTTTTTCCAACTATTTAAAGTTATGAAAACATAAATGGATTTTTCCAAATGGCTAAAAATAAAAATGGATTTTTTCAAATATCTAAAACAAAAAAGGCTAAAATTTCATGTGTCATATTAGAATTTTAATTGGAAACCCATATAACTAGAACACAATACTATAAGAATTATATGAATTGGAAATATATCTAAATATTTGGAACTATATACCATAAAAATATAAATGTAAATACGAACATGTACCTAAAGATATAACATTTTTTGAGAACCAATGAGAAAAAACTAATGCAAACACCATGTATAAAATAAGTCACAGTAATTATAATTATAAAAACAAGGAAAAATGGATAGCATCGAAACAAATTAAAATGTAATTAAGAGAACTAAAGAGGACATAAAAAGAAATATTTTCGATAAAATTGGAATGGGATTCAATATTCAACATCCGATACATACACATATAGAAGAAATCCCAATAGTAGCCATATAGATATCCATAGAATTGTAATTTTAAAGTCTTAGCATACATATTGAAAAGTATGTAAAGTAAAAAAAAAGGAAATATTTTTTACAACCACAGAGAGAATATAAAATGAAAATATATATAAGAAATCCTAACATGACTAGTATCCTAAGACTCCATGTCAATATATAATGGTGGAATCTCAGAATCCATACAGGGAGAAATCGAAAAAACATTTCCAGACTTGATCAAATCATTGCGCTCCTGCAACATTGGAGACCAAAACCCATACATTTGTTGATTAGATGAATTATCAATATTTTTTGGAAAACAAAGGCCAGTCATCATGTCATATAATAAGAAATGAACTTCACTATAGTTTCACATAAGAACCACACCTTGGACTATTCGAAATGGAAGATAACCAAGATAGTTTCTATTTATATCTATAGAAATTTCTTCCAACAACTTCCATCTGAAGTCGCAATCATCCTCAAAGTAGTCAATTCTTCGTTCAATGTACAGGTGATCAAATTGGAATTATCTATTTCTTTAATTTACCATACAGAAGTGGAGCCATCATTGATAATACATATCAACTAATTCTTGCATATTTCTAATGACATACACCGAATGTCAGTGATTGGAACAAATGAAAAACCCCATTCATTTTTTATTACATCAAACCAGTAGATTGTATACCCATATCAAAGATAATATTCATACTCTGTGTCTAGATACAGCCAAAAAATATTAATTTTCAGAACACTCCATTATGAGGGGGTGAAGTTCCACCAAAGCGAAGATCAACCCTTCACAAAACCCCATCAAGACTACTATAAACATAAAATTTAGACTGCATTCTATCATACATAATTTTTTAGAGCAACCCAGTCATATTTCTTGCTCCTTACGTTTTCCAATAACAAAAAGAATCCCTAGTCTCCAATTCGTATTCGACCAATGTTTTTTAAGGCCTTTGTAAATGGATTCATTACAAGATAGTTTCATGAATGGGATAATTATGTTGGTAAGTACAAAAATACCATTGGTCCAACAATAGATTCTACTTTGTATCTTGAATCTTTGAATCGCAAATGAAAACGAAATATGCGCCCATTCTGATTAAAGTATTCAACAACAAAATAATTGTCTTAATTATTGAGGAAAGGAACCATAAATACAAATTCATTTTTACACACATGCTTGCAAGACAATAAGAAATAAGGGTTTTGAAAAACATTCTTCAATTTCTTACAAACATTGCTAAACTTTATCACAACCGATAAAGGGAGTTAGAGGAAGACAATTTCAAGAATTTCAAATGGAATACAACTCCAAATAGTTGGATCCATGATAAAACAAGGAAATTACCTAACATAAAAGAAAACACACATGACATCAACATAAATTTTTTTAATTAATGGTGAATAGAATTAAAATTAACATACACAAGGAATTTTCGATCTACAAATATAGTAAAATTCACATATACATAATGTATAAAATCATATGAGCCATAAGATCATTATTAGAATAGAATAAATTTTAGTGAGGGATATTATTAGTGAATAGTGAATTGATGTGTTAGAAATTGTATGAGAAGATTTTTTAGGTATATATTTGTATTGTAATTTGTTTTTAATTAGCATGGAGTCTTTGTGGCTCAAATATGAAAATGAGATGAAACATGGCCTTTAATTTTTGAGATGAGTTCATGGGCTGTTGTTTGAAAATGGACTAAATGTGGTTTACAAGACATGAACATTAGGGCCTTCAGTATAGTGAATGGTGGATATAAAAAATAATGGAGGTGGCCACCTCTAGTAGGTTGGTGCCTATAAAAGGTGATTTTTCTCTAGAAATGGTTTCCACCTTATATCCAATGTTCTCATGGTTTATTTTTTTCTCTTAGGGATTATTTATGCATTTGTCATTTATTTGTCATGTGATATGTTTAGATATTATATTTATATGTTTTTTTGATAATGATAGATTAATATATTAAAATAAAGAAAGGGGAAAAAATTATAATTCGGCGATCCACTGCACAATATTGATTCACCCCCCTCTTAAGTATTGTCAAGGTCCCAACATATCCTTCATAACTATTGTTAAATTTTAGGCACATGAATTTACCTGATTCACCCTACATAAATGTAACAAATTCTAATTCTAAAATACCACACATAATATCATTCTTATCTTTAGAATTATTCTCACTATTTTCCTTCCTAGATTTATTAGTTGGTGGAGTTGCAAGATATTGGTAGGCAACTACCCATATGTTTATCTAGATTACATTTGTTTGGATTTATTAATTAGACTAATTGGATATATATTTTAAACAATTTTTTGTGTAACATCTCCCTTTTGATTTTTTTTTCCGAAGTATAGCATTAATACTTCTCTCCACATATGATTGGACTTCTATTCATCATATTAGGACGTTACATCTACCACGACAGTCACTGTTATGTACAATTATATGTCCTTATATTAATTACATGATACTAAGGACTAGCATGAAACTTATAAGCCTCAATTAAATTCCCAAGGTAGTAGATTCTCTTCACTAATTTTCGCAATAGATTGAAATTCTATAGTTAAAATTTTGTCTTAACTATTAATACAATTTATCACTTTGATACTAGTTCTTTGATACTTGGCACAATATTATTCATCATGTGTATGAATTTACAATTGCAAGACCTTTCCAATCTACACCTATACTTAAAGGTGCTAAATGAAATTTCTATCCATCCTCCTCACTAAGAGGAGTTTTTTTACATCACCCAAGATTGACTTCCCTTTTTAACCCCTAACTTCTAAGGCCCATATAGTATATGTTTATACTTTTATAACACATACATAGTTATTTTCTTCTTACCACATACATCTGCCACTAACCATATTATTTCCCCTTCCACCAACAAATGGAATACTTATTATTTCATTGACACCATGATACATCTATTATACCTACGTGGACTTCCCTTCCCAACGTAGCTCATAGATTTACTTACTTGTCAACAAAGCTTTTGAGGTAAGATGTGATGTTGATTTGGTTCATTTTTTGAATAGTCCTCTTTATTAATGAAAATATCAGTAATTATGAATGGTTGTAATTTCGAGGTAGGTTACAACTATTCATTAAACTAATTTGTACTCATCGTATCACTTTGGGATACAGAACAGCTTTATGCGGGATAGTTTGGGATGTGGTTGTATTAAATATTGTAGTATTGAGTCACATGGTCCTGTATCAAACTTTTTGAGTAGCGGGAAATCTCATACCAATTCCAATTGATGACACCTGGACGGTTCTGATCAACTTAAGATTAGGGTTTAATGGTTCAATAAAAGTTTACTGTTTCGGTGGAGGTTCAATTTCGTTTGTCTTTTTTTGTTGTGAGTGCTTACCACTCTGCGTCCTATCTATGTTCATTTCTATTTGTATTACCTTATGCAATTTTGATTTTAAAGATTTCCCACATAATGATTCTTTTTGTATGACGAGGAGCTCTACGTCGAGACTACCTTCTTCTAATTTACAAGCAATACGTTCACGTTCCGAGGTCCCTTCCCATCTCTGAATGTCGTGAATTATATTTTAATCACCATCTGTTATTTCTTAGTTTTTCTTCTTATGAACTTGTTATGTTCATGCAACAACAAAATGACATTTTCTTATTTATCGGTGAAGTAATATTTTGGTTGCTAGACCCACCTTATTTTACCTTTTACATTTTTATCTGCACGTCTAATTTCAGTTTTCGTACATTCACGTTTCTGCATATTTCTATATTTTTGTAAAATGAAGAAACTGTGAATGTCGTACCCTAGTTCTCGCACTGAACTAGTAACATTTGGTAATATTACCTCGTTGCATATTTTCATTTTTTTTCTACTGTACTGTGTTATTAATTCACGAAATCCTCGTTATGAATTTTTTCAAGTCAGTGTTCCTAGTACCCAGAATGTTGGTTCTCCCTCTAACTGTATAAAATTATAGAATTATTCTCAAAGAGTTCCTGTCTGAGCTCATTCCAAAATTTTGAGGCCCTTTATATTTTACTAATTTTCAACATAGTCTAGAAATGTTTTAATTAAATTTAGATAGGTCCTTCTATAAGTTATTAATACTAATAGCGTTTCCCAAAAAAAGAATATGGAAATCTTGAAAGTCTCCTGTCATTCTTCAGTGTTTCATGTGATGGAGACTATCCTCTTGGTAGGTTCTTATAACCCTATTTGGTAAATTTACACCATCAATTTTTGCCTTTGCATTTTCTTAAGTCTTAGCACTTGTTCACAATTCCGAATACTTCATTAAAATCTTCAAGTTTTTTTTTTTTTTTTTTGATATCTAGTTTCAACATCAATTGATGGTTTTCTTGTCAGAATTTTTCATTTTCACATCATAGAGATTTCGCCTTTGTAGTTTCATTTGAATATCTAGAGTTTATGCTTTTTCCTCCATTATTCCTCACCATGTCTCTCGTTTTATTGTTTTTGTAATCACTTATATGTACATGGCTAAAACCAATCTTTTGGTACACCGTATATAATCCACTAGATAATTAGCATATATGGTGTTTCTGTCATACTAAATTATGTAATATAAAATGGAGATTTTGTATCTAGTACGGCCATTAACTCTCGTCTCTTTTCTGGATGTCGAAAATAGCGTGGAACTGAAACTTCCTAAGGTATTAAGTTTTCTTCTCTCGTATTGATATTTTATTTCTCTTATCTATATCAAATTTATTTCAATATTAACTCTCAAAATCTAACTTTCGATTTCGTCTTTTTCAGGTATGGCTATACGTCAGCTACCTTCGGAATTGATATAAATCCATGCTTTTTCTATTGCTTTCATGATATGGGGACTATTTGTCTACAGGTTGGTTAGATACCTATTGGGATTTCCCACTCTGCATATAATTGCTGAGATACATTATAGCTTTTAGTTAAAAAGGGTAGAGTCCCTCTATGTAAATTTTATTATAAACTTCTCTTGTTTAAACTGTAAAGCTTTTACAAAATGAAAACATCTCTAAATATGTACTATTTGGACTTATTATTTGTAAATATTTGAATATTTACTTTATAAATCTTTCATTTCTAAGGATATATTATTAGAAATCCAAATTAGTATTTTCTTTTCAAATTTATAATTCTTCTTTCAGTTTTGAGGTAGAAATACCTCCTCAATATATGCATGAGTATTTTTCTATCTAGGAAGTCTTAATTCATGGTTTATCTTAGCAAGTATACTACAGTACAAAAATTTCTTAACTATACTGTACTTTCATTTATCAATCATACATATTTATTTCTGTTTAAACTTTATTTCAAATTGAAATGTACAATTTAGTAATATCACATAAGAACAAATTTATTAATGGACTATCAGTCTCCTGTGAGGTACCTAACCTTAGATCTAAGCCTTCAGGGTTTAGAAATTCTAAGAGTTGGTCCTATACAGAGTTATGTCTGTAAAAAAATAGAGAATAAACTATTTTATTATAGTTAAATCTGTTCAATGTACAGACCTCCAAAATTTATTTCTAATTCATTTAACTTCCACAACATAGATACATATCCAGATGAAAATTTCATATAGATTTAACCACTTTAATTTCTCAATATGTAATATTCCTAATTAGCGACAGCTAATTGGAATATTATATTTTGTTTAGTTTGTCGTCTATAGTTTTTAAATAAATAAAAGGTGAGTGAAGAGGGTCTAACTCACTTAAGTAAAATAAGACATCCACCTAGTAGCACAACGTTGTGACTTAAGTGGAGTCAAGGGGGGCCTAAAACCACGTAGAGGAGGGGGCCTATGTACACTCTAGAAGTTTCTGTAAGCTTCTGCGCAGATAAGGACGAGGATGTGGAGGAGAGAGAGAGGATATGTTGGGTTTTGGAGGGAAACCAACATTATAAAAGATGGAGGAGCCTCCTCATTCCATTCATTCTTGAGTTGATGATTTTCGAGTGAGACTTATGTCTTCTTGAGCATGCTGGATGTTTAGCCTGTCTGCACCACTGTTTAGTGCAATGAGTGTCTCCGGTCGGAGATCTCACCCTTAGCCCCGGGGGACTTCGAGTGCCTGCTCGGGCAAGGTTAGTTTTTCAGCATTTTGTGTGTTGTTTCATTGTTTGGGTTTGTTGTGGAGATAGAGCTTATTGAGACTGCGCAATCACTGGGAGAGAGGACACATTCCACTATGGAGGAGCTCTGGATTGGGGTTTCTACGGGTGATTTAGCCGAGATTTTGAGCAGAGGGTCAGCCTTTTCCCGTTGGAGGGTTTTGGCAGAGTTTGTGGCAGTATTTCCGTTGTTTCTATCTAGCCACTGTGCAGTGCCTTGGAGGCCAGCGTAATTCACTAGGGAGGCAGTTTCTGGTGATTTCTGGTGTTGGCCATTCTTGGAATGGTTTGTGGATCTTTTTCGGGTCATTGAGGAGAGGAGGTTTGCCGATTTTCAGCTCATTCCGGCAAGGGGATCAGCCCCTAGTTTTTATTCCATTCCAGCAGTAGCAGCTACACGGTAGTTTCCAGTAGCTAGGACGTAGTTCCTAGAGCAGCCATTTCTGGTATTCTCTGAGAGTGTTTTCTCACTTGCCTTGCGCAAGATTAGCCTATTGTACTCCACTACATTTCTCAGATTAATAAAATGGCTCAGCATTTCTTCTCTATGTTTTCTGGATGAGTTTATATAGTTGTCGTAGTTGTCGTAGTTGCCGTCGTTTCCGTATTCTCTTTCTATGATATTATATGTCTATTATTGTTTTTTAGCATTCTAGTTATATACCACTTGGTGTGTTTATCTTTCAGTCTTAGACAAAGTCTGGAAAGGGCCAGGTAGCCTCTGGATCTCACCCTCTTTTTAGAGGCAAAATATCTGGTAAATGCCCTCCCAGCCTATCTCTGGTTGGAGTCTGCTGTGTTTTAGAGATATCCTCGAAACATGATATTACAGTGGTATCAGAGCATAGTTCCGGCTCAGCCTATGGTCTATGACATCAGGAATGAGACCTTACAGAGGTAGGAAGTATAGAGACCATGAGCGTAGGTTGGAGACCACCTATAAAGAGGGAGACTATGCCCAGGTAGAGGATGCAGATCAGGAGAGAGAGCCTGTGACAGACATAGAACAGGTGGAGATTGTGGTAGATTTGAGGCAGAAAGAGCCAATAACAGATGATACAGAGGCCAAACAGTTTGGAGAGGCACTCCTCAAGTCGCTGCAGGATTTAGCTTGATAGATTGAGGTGATGGGATAGAGGTTCATAGCTGTGGAGGCTAGGTAGCATGAGACTCTAGGGGTTTTCCTGGTCAGAGAGGGATCAGGTACATCCCACCATTTTTCGGAGCAGGGTGCTGCTCAGCCTGATACTCCTCAGCCGATGGCTTCATGTGCACCTACTCGCTCTACTATGTCCACTTTCTTGGGAGCAGATACAGGGGCAGGAGCCTAGCAGGAGGTAGAGCGTGGACACTTAGATGAGTATTTTGCAGAGTATCAGTCCTATGGGCAAGAGTTCAAGGATGATCTCACATTCAAAGATTTTTTGCAGCTCTAGCAGGACAGTAGACCCCACGACCATCATAGAGGGCACCGGAATTACCATGATGGAGATTCCCACCATGCCTCTAGTAGATTTCATTTTCCTACGTTTGATGGATCATCGAACAGTTCAACAAAGTCTTGGGTGGAGAAGCTGGATATCTATTTCCAGCTTAACCAGATGTCAGAGACAGAGGCCACCAAGGTGGCAACATTAGATTTGGATGGTGAGGCCCAGGATTGGTGGTTCCATGGGATGGTGACACTCGGGAATTCCACAGTGAAAAAATATGTCGAGTTTACCAGGAGATTGATATAGCGTTTTGACCGGAGGGATCCGGAACAACATTTTGTTGAGCTGACGAAGCTCAAACAGACAGGGAGCCCAGAGACATACATTACATATTTCTTGAGGGTTTTGGTGATGGTGCCAAATATATCTGCGGCACAGATGATCTATATGTTTGTTGAGGGATTGGCAGAGCCAGTTCGAGGTCTAGTCAGATCCACTAGACCAGCTACACTCCAGAATCCTATCAGTAGGACCAGGGACTTGCAGGATGCATTTCTTAGGACGTGGACACCTTACCCCCCAGAGACAGGGTTTCCAGCCCAAGGGGAAGGATGTGAGGGTTCCTCCTCCAAAGGGGAATCCAGGACGGAACAGGGAGATGATGAGGCTAGGAGGGAGTTGAGGAAAAAGTGGTTGTGCTTCACTTGTCAAGAGCCGTGGGCACCAGGGCATAGGTGTGCTGCTGGCAAAGCACACTTCATTGAGGTCTTCTTCGATGATATTGGGGAAGAGGATGAGGAGGATGATGAGGAGGCAAGAGATAGTCAGACGGCCCAGGATCAGTTGCCACCTCCACCTCCAAGGACAGGAGGTGCAGCTTTGCAAGGAGTTCCTAAGTATTTGACGTTGCGTGTACGAGGGACAGTACATGGCCAGTGAGTATCAGTCTTGGTTGACAATGGGGAAACCCACAATTTCATTGATGCATAGATGGTCGAACAGAGGGGTATATCGACCGAGAATTTTGACGAGTTTTCGGTCTTGGTCCCAGGAGCCTAGACGATGCAGTGTGCCTGGTATGTTCCACAATTAGCAGTGATGATGGGTACGTACATCGTGACTGATCACTTCGTTGTGGTGAACATACGAGATACCAATGTGGTATTGGGTGTTCAGTGGCTGATTACTCTGGGGAAGGTCACCATGGATTGGGAGGCCTTAGAGATGGAGTGGGATGACAAGAAGACCGGGAAGCATGAGAAGATCCGCGGGATGCATACTTACCCACCTCAGACTATTTCAGCACACCAGATGGAGGTATATCTCTTGAAGGGAGACATAGAGTGGGCATTTGAGTTGCTGGCATTAGAGGCGGAGACCACCGGTCGAGCAGTTCATCCAGATATACAAGCCATCCTCAACATGCATGAGGTAGTGTTTGGGGATATACCACCAGGTCGGCCACTAGATAGAGGATTTGAGCATACCATCGAGCTTGAGCAGGGTATTCAGATGGTGATAAATACACCCTATAGGCATCCCAAAGCCTATCGGGATGAGATTGAGTGGGCCATCCAGGAGTGGTTGGCTCTTGGACACATCAGACCAAGCACGAGTCAGTTTTCTTCTTTTGTAGTGCTGGTGAAGAGGAAGGACGACACCTTGAGGATGTGCATTGACTACAGGGCCTTAAACAAGAAGACTCTGAAGAACAGGTACCCTATACCCAGGATCGATGAGCTGATGGATGAGCCGAGAGGAGCTAAGTTCTTCTCAAAGATTGATTTGAGATCAGGGTACCATCAGATTCGCGTGAGGGAATAGGACATTCCCAAGACCACCTTCAGGTGTCATTATGTGCACTTTGAGTTTTTGGTTATGCCTTTTGGGCTGACCAATGCACCAGCCAGCTTTCAGTCTTGCATGAACCATATCTTCCGTAGTCATCTGAGGAAGTTTGTATTGGTTTTCTTCGATGACATAATCATATATAGTAGGACGTGGGAGGAGCATCTCCAGCACATAGAGGCAGTGATACGCATCTTGGAAGAGCAACAGTTTTATGCTAAGCTCTCCAAGTGTGAGTTTGGGATGACTGAGATGCTTTATTTGGGTCATATTATTGGAGTGGATGGAGTGAGGGTCCACGAGGAGAAGATTAGAGCCATCAGAGATTGGCCGGAGATGAAGAATGTGACGGAACATTGAGGTTTCATTGGGATATGTACCTATTACATGAAGTTCGTTAGAGGTTTCTCACAGCTTGCTGCACCCCTTACAGATTTGACGAAGAAGGGGGCATTCAGTTGGTCAGATACAACGCAACGAGCATTTGATAGGCTCAAGGAGATGATGAGTAGTTTCCCAGTGCTTGCATTGCCATATTTTACGCAGCCATTTGTCTTGGAGTGTGATGTGTCGGGAGAGGGGATCGACACAATATTGATGCAGGGGGGACACCCTATAGATTTTGAGAGCCAGAAGCTCCTTTCGCATGAGAGGTTGTATTCCATATAAAAAAAGGAGATGTTGGCCATCATGCATGCCTTGGCCAAATTCCAGCAGTATCTGGTAGGGAACAGATTCATGGTGAGGACTGACCACAACAGCCTCAGATTCTTTTAGGAGCAGAAGCAGCTACAGGAGAGGTAGAAAAAGTGGATCAGTAAGATCCAAGCATATGACTTTGACATTGAGTATGTCAAGGGTAAGAATAACGTGGTAGTAGATGTCCTTTCATGGAGACCAGCCATGTTATCTCTTATAAGCTTGGATACAGATTGGAGGGCTTGAATTTTAGTTGAGTACTCCAAGGACAGATTTGCATGTGAGGTGCTGGATGGTCAGGAGGCGGATGATAGGTACAGGGTGGTCGATGAGATAATCTATTACAGGGACAAGATCTTCTTGACTGAGGGATCTCAGCTTAAGAAGAAGATACTCCAGGCATCACATGATTCTCCATTGGTAGGCCATCAAGGGTTTACCAAAGTTTACAGGGCCATTAGAGAGAGGTTCTCATGGAAGGGCCTCAAGGAGGACGTACTCCAGCACATCACAGAGTGCAATGTTTGTTAGAGGAACAAGGGAGAGATGAGCCATCCCGCAGGACTGTTGCAGCCTCTTCCCATTCCGGAGGGGAAATGGGAGAGCATATCGATGGACTTCATCACAGGGTTGCCCATGGTGCAGGGAAAGGATTTTATCTTTGTCATCGTTGATCGACTAACAAAGTATGCACACTTTTTCGCCATATCTGTGCACTACACAGTAGCACAAGTGGCCGAGCTATTCTTCCGAGAGGTTTTCAGGTTGCATGGTCTTCCTAAGACCATCATCAGTGACAGGGACAGCCGCTTCATGGGAGGATTTTGGCAGGAGCTTTTCCGACTGGTGGGGACGGAGTTGACACCGAGTACCAGTTACCACCCACAAACGGATGGATAGAAGAAGATAGTTAAAAAGTGGCTGGAGGGATACTTGTGTAACTATGTTAGTGGGCAGCAACGAGCATGGTTGAGATGGTTGCATTTGGGGGAGTACTGCTACAACTTGACACATCAAATTTCTATTGGTATGTCACCATTTTATCCTTTGTATGGGTAGCATACTTTATCATTTGTTGATGTGATGTTCGCTGCGAGTAAGGCTCCTAGAGCCAAGATGTGGATCCAAGAGAGTCAGGACATCCTCCGAGCTCTCAAGGCCAATATGGCTATAGCACAGAACCAGCAGAAGATGTATGGTGACAGAGGTCGGGTGGAGCGACAGTTTGAGGTAGGGGACTTGGTCTACGTACACTTACAGCCATACCAACAGTCATTGCTAAAGCAGAAAGGAGCTGAGAAGCTCAAGCCGCTCTTTTACGGGCCATATAGGGTGATACACAGGATTGGGCAGGTTGCATATGAGTTGGAGCTTCCCCAAGGCAGGAACATCCACAACATTTTCCATGTATCATGCCTGAAGAAGGTGCTGGGACAGCAGGTGACAGTGACAAAGAAGCTACCACCTACAGATGATGAGGGGCACTTGGTGTTACAGCCGGAGGCCATTATTGATACCAGGGAGAGGCGGTTATGGAGCAAGACGGTTCGGGAATTCTTGGTGAGGTGGAATAATTTGCCGGATGAGGATGCCACTTGGGAGAGTGAGAAGATTTTGCAGCATCCATCACTTCAGTTGCTTGGGGACAAGAAACATTTTTCCGGCGGGGGACTGTAATATTCCTAATTAGCGACAGCTAATTGGAATATTCTATTTTGTTTATTTTTCCATATATAGTTTGTAAATAAATAAAAATTGAGTGAAGAGGGTCTAACTCACTTAAGTGAAATAAGACATCCACCTAGTAGCACAACATTGTGACTTAAGTGGAGTCAAGGGGGCCCTAGCACCACGTAGAAGAGCGGGCCTATGTACACTCTAGAAGCTTCTGCAAGCTTCTGTGCAGATAAGGATGAGGATATGGAGGAGAGAGAGAGGCTACGTTGGGTTTTGGAGGGAAAGCAATCTTATAAGAGATGGAGGAGCCTCTTCATTCCATTCATTCTTGAGTTGATGATTTTGCAGTGAGACTTATGTCTTCTTGAGCACACTTGTTGTTTAGCCTGTCTGCAACACTATTTAGTGCATTGAGTGTCTCCGGTCAGAGATCTCGCCCTTAGCCCTGGGGGACTTCGAGTGCCTACTCGGGCAAGGTTAGTTTTTCAACATTTTGTGTGTCGTTTCATTGTTTGGGTTTGTTGCGGAGCTAGAGCTTATTGAGACTGCGCAGTCACTGGGAGAGAGGATGCAGTCCACTGTGGAGGAGCTCCAGATTGGGGTTTCTGCGGGTGATTTAGCGGATATTTTGAGCAGAGGGTCAGCCTTTTCCCATTGGAGGGTTTTGGTGGAGTTTGTGGCAGTATTTCAATTGTTTCTGTCTATCCACTGTGCAGTGCCTTGGAGGCCAATGTAACTCACTAGGGAGGCAGTTTCTGGTGATTTCTGGTGCTGGCCACTCTTGGAATGGTTTGTGGATCTTGTACGGGTTGTTGAGGAGAGGAGGTTTTCCGATTTTCAGCTCATTCTGGCAAGGGGATCAGTCCCTAGCTTTCAGTCCATTCCAGCAATAGCAGTTACACGGTAATTTCCAGCAGCTAGGATGCAGTTCCTAGAGCAGCCATTTAAAGTATTCTCTGAGAGTGTTTTCTCACTTGCCTTGCGCAATATTAGCCTATTGTAATCCATTACATTTATTATATTAATAAAATGGCTCAGCATTTCTTCTCTATGTTTTCTGGATGAGTTGTCGTAGTTGTCGTAGTTTCCGTATTCTCTTTCTATGATATTATATGTCTATTATTTTTTTTGAGCATTCTAGTTCTATACCACTTGGTGTGTTTATCTTTCAATCTTAGATAGAGTCTGGAAAGGGCCAGGTAGCCTCCGGATCTCACCCTCTTTTTAGAGGCAAAATATTTGTTAAATTCCCTCCCAATCTATCTCTGGTTGGAGTTTGTCATGTTTTAGAGATATCCCCGAAACAGGATATTACACAATAACTCATAACCGAACCAAAGTATAATCTAAAACAAATCAAATTAACTGTGCATATCACTTAAGGTAGACTAGGTTCCACCCAACCTTAGAGCTATTTCTCCCCAGCTCAGCTCTGAGTATAGATCATTTTCTCCAGCAAGAGACAACCCTTTGTCTATCCTGAATTAGCTTATTTAAGATTACTTTCCCCTCATCATGTTTCCCTTAACTGTGTCCAGTTAAATCAGGATGATGCTTTCCTGTGTGCCTATTCATTCCCTTTTTTTCTTCCACAAAGGTACTTTAAAGCTATCTTTTCTGCTTTCTAGCTTTATTCTACCTCTTCCCAGTAATTTCCTCTTTACCAGGGCAACTTTTTAGATTTTTATCTCCAATATAAATACAATAATTAATTTATTTCTTCCAAGGATTTTTGGATGACTGGGAATGTCTTATAAACCTTATCCATCCTCATGGATTTGGCTCTTAGATCTCTAATCATAATCTAGTCTTTGCACATTAATTTCCATTTTATTTTATTATATTGAAATAATAAAATAAATCCACACAATGTTTTTCCATTGGGGTCCACTGTACCCTTTTGGACTTGTTCAAATGTATAATAAAAGCATAGAAACTGGGGATATTACATATTCCCCCTCTAAAAATAAAACACCCTCCTCCGTGTTGTAAAGACAAAAATAAAATTCACTTTTGAAACAGTGATGGTTATTTGTAATTCATATCTTCCTCTCGCTCCCAAGTAGCCTCTTCGGGTGAAAAGTGTCTCTAGTACAATTTCACCCTCGCCACTGTTCTCTACTAGAGCTCAATTTCCACCCCTGCTAAGGTTTGAAGTGGCTCTGGAAGGAATTCCCCTTCTGGCTCCACGTGTATCACATCCTAATCAATAACATGAGTAGGATCATGCAAATATTTTTTTAATAATGAAACATGAAATACATCGTGAACCTTAATGTGACTAGGTAAAGCCAACTTGTATGCAACTGGTCCAACTCTTTTTAATACTTCAAAAGGTCCATAGTAGCATGGAGCTAGTTTTGCACAACTACCATTGTGCAAAGTACTCTTTTTAGGCTTAATTATTAGGCAAACATGATCACCCACATCGAATTCTCTGTGAATTCTCTTTTTTCCTGCATAAATTTTGTGCCTGTCCTGTGTTGTTTTGATATTTTTTTGAATTTTCCTTACAATTATTTCCATTTCCTGTAGAGCATCAATTCCAAGTATTAACTTATCCTCTGGTTGACTCCAACTCAGAGGTGTATCGCACTTTCTGCCATAAAGTGATTCAAAAGGACTCATCTTGATTGAAGCTTGGTAGATGTTGTTATAGGCAAACTCTGCTAAGTGTAGAAAGTCCTCCCACTTTGTTGGTATGTCCATAACATAAATTCTTAACATATCCTCTAAAATTTGGTTTGTTCTTTTAGTTTTTCCATCAGGTTGGGGACGGTATGTAGTACTAAAGTTTAATTTGGTACCCATTCCCCCAAACAGACTCCTCCAAAAAGCTACAGTAAACCTTGCATATTTCTCTAATATGATCATCTTAGGAATACCATGCAGTTTTACAATTTCTCTAATAAACTTAGCTACTTGAGTTGTGCCAAAGGTAGATTGTACATGTATAAAGTGTGCATTTTTAGACAAAGTATCAACTAGTACCATAATAGAGTCGTGTTGATATTTAGTCTTTGGTAACCCGGTAATAAAATCCATGGAAATAGTCTCCCACTTCCATTCTGGAATGGATAAGGGATTCAACAATCTAGCTGGATGTTGACATTCTACCTTGACCTTTTGACATTCTATACATCTATCCAAGTAATTTTCCACATCCTTTTTCATACCAGGCCAGAACAGGTTCTTTCTTAAAGTTGAAATTGATTTTTGGTATCCTGGATGTTATGCATAGGGACTTTTATGATACTCATCGATGATTTCTCTCTTTAAGGATTCCACATTAGGAATGTATAATCTATATTTATAAAAAACCAATCCCCTCTAGTTTTGCGTATACCCTTTCATCTCCTTTTTCAAAAAAATTGGCTGAAATTTTTCATAGTTTTGGTCTTGTCTCCTCACTTCTTGTATCAAACCCTAAATATCAAAGTTGGCACTACTTCCAACACTATTCACACCTTTCCAAGAATTTATGCTTAATGCATCTGCAATATTGTTTTTCTTAACCTTAATATGTTTAATCTCCATGTCAAAATCACTAAGGAAGGACAACCATCTAGCTTGCCTAGCGTTCAAATCAAGTTATGTGAAGAAGTACTTTAAACTGATGTGATCTGTATACTAGTACAAATTTTTCCAAGTACTTCTTTAAGACACTGTTCATTAAGCACATAAAAGTAGCGGGCACATTGGACAACCCAAAAGGTAGGACCACAAAATCATAGTGTCTGTATCTGGTTCTAAATGTAGTATTACTTATGTCTTCATCTTTAATTCTCAGTTGATGGTAGCCTCTCTTGAGATCAATTTTCGAAAAGACTGTGGCTCCTCTAACTTGATCAAAGAGATCATCTATCCTAGGTAGAGGATATCTATTTTTTATTATCAGTTTATTCAATTGATGATAATCTATGCACATTCTGAAAGTACTGTCTTTTTTTTTCACATTAAGTAGTAGTGCTCCCCATGGGGATACACTTGGTCCTATGTAACCTCTATCTAGCAACTCTTGTAGTTGCATATTCAACTCCATCAATTCTGGGGCGTTCATTCTGTAGGGGGATCTAGAGACTGGTACTGCTCCTAGCACTAAGTCAATTGAGAAGTCAATTTCTCTTTTAGGGGGCAGATGAGGAATTTGATCTCGAAACAGATCCTTGAGATTAGTATTTTTTCTCAAGAATGATCTTCAGGTTGCTGTCCAAATTCTTCCACATGCACAGAATACAGTTGGCAACCTTTTCTTGCAATTCTTTTCAATTAAAGTGTTGAAATTTGTCTCACAGATATGGGTTTTGGTTTGCCTTTCACTGTCACAGGTTTTCCCTCGCTATTTATGCAGTGTATGGTTTTTTCTAAACAATTCAACATGGATTTCTGTTTTGCTAACCAATCCATTCCCACTAACACATCATAGGACCCTAAAGGTAGAATATTCAAATTAAGTTCAATTTTGTATCGATTCAGATTTATAGCTATCTGGGGTAGTTTATGAGTCACTTTCCTTTTTGTCCCAGTAGCTAACTGAGGACTTATATAACTTAAATATGCACCTAGATCTACTAAAACAAAAACAGGTTGTTCCGGAAATCATACCCTCTACTTCAACCATACTAGACTGGGTGTTTAGCTTGACGATCTTACAGGGAAACACTGATTTTGGGGATGTTTCTTGCCACATAATTTATAGTAGTTGCTTCTCTCATCACTTGTATGGTATGAATTTTGTTTTTTTGTAGACAATCTCTCAGTAAATGAGGTTCTCCACAACCCCAACACTTTAGAGGTTCCCTCATTTTAACAATTTCTTCTCTCTTATTTTTTCCATCAATATGTTTGGACCCTGTTTGTGATTGAGCTGGATGATTTTCTCTAGTTTTGGTGAAATTATTCCTTTGGTGATTTCTCCCAAAATTCTTTAAGCAGGTTGCTTTTGTTCTTTTCCCACTAGAGTCACCTTTATCTTTTTTCTTCCAATTCTTTGCTTGTTCATTTCCGCCTTTGAACTACTGGTAACACAATCTCACTTTGCACACCACTTCATCCATGGTCTTTGGATTATCAAATTCTATCTTATCCTTGTATATAGTAGGTAGGAAGTTTAAGAAACCTTGTACCTTTTCCTTCTCTTCTCTTATATAAGGTACATGGTGATGCAAGTTGGTGAATTTAGTTACAAACTCATGAATGGTAAGTTGTCCCAACCTAAGCTCATTAAAATCTTTTTCTTTATCATCATAATAATGTTCATTCAGATATTTATGTTTAAATTTGATTTGGAAATACTCCCAACTGACAGTTTTCTCATCTATGATGTGAACCATCTTGGTTTCTTCCCACCACAAGGTATCCTTTTCCTATAATTGATAGATAGCCAGTGTGGCTCTCAAGTTACTTTCATATTCATAAACCTGAAAGTACTTTATCATGTTTAGAAGAAAAGATTCTACATCTTCCTCCTCTCCATCATAGGAGGGAGGCTTGATTTTTAGGAATTCACCCTGTAATTCCTTATTCCTCCTAGAATGCTATCTAAGGAATCATCTTCCTCAGACTCTTCTGAGTGATTTACAATTCTCTTTCTCATTTTTTCCAGAACCTTCACCTTCATGACTGTTTCGGGAGGTCAATTCTCTTATTAACCTGTCTTGCCCTTCACTAGCTAAAGATAGGTTTTCATTGTGGTTTTTCAGTTGCAACATTTCTCTTTGCATTCGATGCATCATAGCCATCAATGGAGAATTTGGATCTGCTAGATTCTCTTCACAACCCGGATCCAATTATAGCTCATCCCCGCCACTCATGGTTTATAGCTGTATGCTTCAGCACTATTTCACTGTACATAAAATTAAACATTAGTAAAAATTAAATTTAGTAAAAAAATTACAGCAACATAAATTATTTGTTGTGAGCACACATTATTTCCCAGTGTTTTGACATGGGCTCTGATACCATTTGTAACATCTCCCTTTTGAATTTTATTTTTTCCTAAGTATAGTGTTAATACTTCTCTCCACATATGATTAAACTTCTGTTCATACTTCTCTCCATATTAGGACATTACATCTACCATGACAGTCACTATCATTTACAATTATATGTCCTTATATTAATTACATGATACTAAGGACTAGCATGCAACTTATAAGCCTCAATTCAATTCGTAAGGTAGTAGATTCTCTTCACTAATTTTCGCGATATGTTGAAATTCTATAGTTAAAATTTCATCTTACTATTAATACAATTTATCACTTTGATACTAGTGCTTTGAAACTTGGTGCAATCTTATTCATCATGTGTATGAATTTACAATTTCCTAACATGTCCAATCTAGGCCTACACCTAAAGGTGCTAAATGAAATTTCTATCCATCCTCCTCAATAAGAGGAGTGTTTTTACATCACCCAAGATTGAATTCCCTTTTTATCCCCTCACATCTAAGACCCATATAGTATATGTATATACTTTTATAACACATCCATAGTTATTTTCATCTTACCACATACACCTGACACTAACCATATTATTTCCCCTTCCACCAATTAATGGAATACTTATTAAGTATTTCATTGACACCATGATACATCTATTCCACCTACGTGGACTTCCCTTCCAAACATAGCTCATAGATTTACTTGCTTGTCAATACAGTTTTTGAGGTAATAAATGATGTTGATTTGGTTCATTTTTCAAATAGTCCTCTTCATTAATGGAAATATCAGTAATTATGAATGGTTGTAAATTCGAGGTAGGTTACAGCTCTTCGTTAGCCTAATTTTGACTCATCGTATCACTTTGGGATACGAAACAACTTTACATGGGATAATTTGGAATGTGGTTTTATTAAATCTTGTAGTACTGAGTCACATGGCCCTATATCGAACTTTTTTAGCCGCGAGAACTCCCATACCAATTCATATTGATGACAATTGGACGGTTATGATCAACTTAAGATTTGGGTTTAAAGGCTCCATAAAAGTTTACTATTTCAGTGGAGGCTCATTTTAATTTATCTTTTTTGTTGTGAGTTCTTACCACTGCATCCTATCTCTGTTCATTTCTACTCATATTGCCTTCTGCAATTTTCATTTGAAAGATGGCCGATAGAATGGAGTTTTTGGTATGACAAGGAGCTCTACGCCGAGACTAATTTCTTTGAATTTCCATGTAATATGTTCATGTTCTGGGGTCCCTTCCCATCTCTGAATGTCATGAATTATATTGTAATCACCATCTATGATTTCTTAGTTTTTATTCTTATGAACTTCTTATGTTCATGGAATAATGAAATGACGTTTTGTTATTTATCACTGAAGTAATATTTTGGTTACTAGACTTGCCTTATTTTACCCTTTACGTTTTTATCCACACGTCTACTTTCAATTTTCGTAAATTCATGTTTCTACATATTTCTATATTTTTGTAAAATGAAGAAATTGTGAATTTCATACCCTAGTTCTGGCACTGAACTAGTAATGTTTGGTAATATTACCTCACTGCATCCTTTTGTGTTTTTATTTTTCTATTGTGCCGTGTTATTAATTCACAGAATCCTCATAATGAATTTGTTCAATTCAGTTTACCCAGTACCCATAATGTTGGGTTTTCCTCTAACTGTATAAAATTGTAGAACTACCCTCAAATAGTTCCTATCTGAGCTTGTTCTAAAATTTCGAGGTCCTCGATATTTTACTAATTTTCAACATAGCCTAGAAATTTTTTAATTAAATTTAGATCTATAAGTTATTAATACTAATAACGTTTCCCAAAAATCGCAGATGGAAATCTTGACAGCCTCCTGTCATTCTTCGACGTTTCGTGTGATGGAGACTATCCTCTTGGTAGGTTCCTATAACCCTAGTTGGTAAATTTACACCGTCAATTTCTGCCTTTTTATTTTTTGAAGTCTTAGCACCGGTTCATAATTACGAATGCTTCATTAAACTCTTCATGTTTTTTTTCTTTTTATATACAGTTTCAACATCAATTGATGGTTTTCTTGTCGGAATTCTGCGTTTTCACCTCACAGAGATTTCAAATTTGTAGTTTCATTTGACTATCTATATCTTACGCTTTTTCCTCCATTATTCCTCACCACATTTCTTGTTTTATCGTTTTGTATAATCACTTATGTGTACATGACTGAAACCAATATTTTGGTACACCGTATATACTCCACTAGATAATTAGCTTATATGGTGTTTCTGTCATACTAAATTATGTAACAGATAATGGAGCTTTTGTATCTAGTACGGGCATTAACTCTCGTCTTTTTTTGGATGCAGAAAATAGCATGGAACTAAAACTTCCTAAGGTATTAAGTTTTCTGCTCTTGCATTGATATTTTATTTTTCTTATATATATCAAATTTATTTTAATATTAACTCTCCAAATCTAAATTTCAATTTTGTCTTTTTCAGGTATGACTATACATCAGCTACCTTCAAAACTGATATACATCCATGCTTTTTCTATTGTTTTAATGATATGGTGACTATTTGTGTATAGGTTGGTCAGATGCCTATTGGGATTTCTCCCATGCACTCTGCATATAATTGCTGAGATACATTATAGATTTTAGTTAAAAGGGGTAGATTTCCCTCTGTGTAACTTTTATTATAAACTTCTCTTGTTTTAAAATGTAAAGATTTTGCGAACTGAAAACATCTCTAAAGATTTACTATTTGGACTTATCATTTGTAAATTTTTAATATTTACTATATAACTCTTTCATTTCTAAGGATATATTATTAGAAATCCAAATTAGTAATTTCATTTCAAATTTATAATTCTTCTTTCATTTTTAAGGTAGAAATACCTCTTTAATATATGCATGAGTATTTTTTTGTCTAGGAAGTCTTAATTCATGGTTTATGATTAGCAAGTATACTACAATACAAAAATTTCTTAACTATATTGTACTTTCATTTAACACTCATAAATATTTATTTATGTTTAATATTTATTTCAAATTGAAATTTATAGTTTCGTAATATCGCACTAGAAAAGATTTATTATATGTACTATCAGTTTCCTATGAGGTACCTAACCTCATATCTAAGACTTATACCGGGTTTAAACATTCTAAGAGTTGGTCCTCTAAAGAGACATCCCCCAAGTTCTATGCTTTTCAAATGAGACATTTGAACATAAATCCAAAGGGGAGTGGACCCCAGTGGATGATTATTGTGTGGATGTGGTTAATTATTTAATTATGAAAAATAAATAAAATATTATGTATGCACTATGACCAGATGAGAAAATGAGATCATATGCCTAATCCATGAGGTGATGGAAAAGGAAAAAAAACTTTCCCCAAATCTTTCAAAAATCCTTGAAAGAAATTATTTCTAATTTAGATTTTTGAGGAAAAATCTAAATTTCCCCAATGAAGAGGAGTAGTTGGGAAGAGGTGAGAAAAAAAGTCGGGAAAGCCGAGGAAAAAGCTTAAAGCAAAGGAAAAAGAGTCCCGTAATGCCTAAAGTTCAAACATGAATAAAGCATCCTGAAATTCTGGACGCAGAATTGGAAACAGGCTTTGGGGAAAGCATAGCTTAAATAAGCTGCTCCAGAACAGATTGAGGTTAGTCTGTGCTGGGAGGATCTCAGCTCGGGGGTGAGTTTTGGAGATAGACGAACTCTACGGTTGGGAGGACTGGTCATAGTATCGGTATGCATGCATAAATTTGGAGATATCTGTAAGTCTGTGTTAAATGTATCCCTGTTTTATGAAATTGTGCTATTATATTCCTTTATGCAAATTGTAAAATTGTGCGGTTATATTCCTTTATGCAAATTATGAAATTTCAATGTTATAGTGCATTATGGAATGTATGAATTGTATGTTAAGTTGTAGCTGCAAATCAAGTGATGGATTAATGGTTCAAGAACTTATGTAATTGCACCACAACATGACGTAGAGACAAATGGTTGGGTGTAGAGATGAGTACATTGTATTAAATGAGGTTTGAGATTGATAGATCAATTGAGTAACAATACAATAAATATGTATAGGTATGTATGGATATCTTTGAAAGGGAGTATTTAATTTCTCAGGTGATAAACAAGATGTTAACAAACCAAGCATCTCCATGAACATTAAGTTCCAAACAACTAAATCTATCATAACAATACTGATGGCACAGAATTCACTGTGATCAATAACAGAAAGTAGGGAACAACAACACTCAGTTGTGTTACAATGGAAAGAATTGTAAAAATTAGAATTTACAGTATTCTATTAAATGTAATGGTACACCTATGGAGGTAGCAGTTGAATCCTAACTAAGTACGAGAATCTAACACTAGGGATTCTAAACTATCCAGTTCAGTATTCTCTCCCTCCATTGGAGTGAAGCAAGAGGAGCTGTTTCCTAGTTTTCCCCTGGAACAGTTGAATCTGTACCATAGTGTCACACCTGTTGAATGGTTATAACAGACAAATAAGGGGGGAAAAAGCCTATTGAAAAATCTATTGTGTAATACAATTTTGTGTGAGGGAAGATTGTAAGCATGTGTAAAATACCATGAACATAGCATCTGGTTACCGTCCATAGAAACTACTAGGAAAGTAGTGGAGCAATGGTGGTTAACTGCGTAGAGATAGATGTATGCGAGGAGGCATACATCTACACCTCGATGCTGGAACTTTAACATATTGAAAATGTTAGCAGGCCGGAAAACTGGGAAGTTTGATTAAGGGCCTAGTGATCATCCTGAACAGAAAACCTGAGAAATACAAAGTAAAATATATAGACATATAAGTCTACTATATGAACTGAGAAGAGGGGAGGTCAAGCCAAAAAAATCCTGATGGAAATTCTTGTATTCCATGGCTGTCTGTAAGTACTGAAAAGAATCTAAACCCTGGATAACAGTCTGCATTGTAGGTGATTCAGTATGAAAACTATAATTGTTATTGACGCATAAAGCGGAGAATATTGAGTTATGTTATATGGGTAGCACTCATCATCGGGGTGATGAATATAGACCTATTATGAATATAGACCTTAAGAGAGACATGTTGAATTTTATTCAGAGTAAAATGAACCACTTATAGAAGAGGAGTTAAGAAAGTTAGGAGGAGTAACCATGAGGTATATTGGATGTTACTAAATAATAATAGAATCCCATGATATAGAAAAAAAAAAAAATGGGTTTGGGAGACGTGACAAATGGTATCGGAGCTAAAGTTCAAAAATTGGGCAAGATATGTGCTTTCAAAGAAATGGTTAACTGTTATAAATTTTTATGAATATTAAAAATATTTCTTCAAGTATACAAATATCTTGGATATACTTTCAAGTATACATGTAACAGATGGTGAGGAAGTAGAAACATTGATATGGGAGTAATATGAGGAGGCTCATATACCAGAATGGTTAAACCTATAATAGGTTTACAACTGGAAACCGATATCTCTCAGAAAAATAGCATTTCTATGTAAAATAATAGAGTATGAAAAAAAAAGTTTATAATGACATATTCAGCTATTGTTCTACTATCATAGTTATGAAATTTCAGCGTTCATAAAGTGAAGATACTGAAATCATCTAAATACAGTAGAAAGGATAAATGCTGAAGTTAATGGAAAAGAAAGGGGAAAATGGTACTACCATGAACATGCAGATGTCGAGCAAAGACTACAAGGAGGATAGGAGGTTTTCCATTCTAAAAACTGCTAAACTAAGTATTCCTTACTGTGATGAAAAACAAGAGAAAAATGAATTTATATTTATTCCCTAGATACATAGAAAAGGGAACTTCTAGAGATAAGATAGTGGTATGTTCCTGAAATTTTCTGTTCATTCAGATGTTCTATGGTATGAATTAGTTACATATAAACATTTAAGAGAATCTGGATGTTTGATTTTGGTACTACATTTAACAGAACCCATCATCAGGCCTTCACCTTTTAGATACTGTTTAGTTGTAGACCAGAAGTCTATAAAGTAGAAACTCCAGAAACTCTAAACCAAGGTCGGTTTAGATCTGGAGTTACTTGACCTCTACATATGAATTAATTTCCATTATGTTCCCTGTAGAAAAAGAAACATAGACTCCTATATTAAACCGTGGCAAGAATCCATAACCATAGGTCTTTCATTATATAAGGCACGTGAGCTATACCTCTATATACCTATGAATCATAGGTATAAATATACATATAAGCAAGAAAAAAAAAAAGGAAGCTGTAAACGCAAATCTAATGGTATTAAAAACGAAATATATGTGTGTTTGATCTGTACGACTGTTTAACAAAGGTGTAGTGAAGTTCATACATGTGTGTAAGAAATAAACAAAATATATCTATCGCTGCCGTGAATGTAATTCAAGCCAAACTCCTTGTGCGGGCCGGCGCGTCCAAGCCAGGCACGCCAATGATTGTTTTGGGTGTTAGATACAATGAAATCAAAGTAACGATAATCATACCATATGATTCGTAGCAATGAGCACAACTACAACATAAAAAGCGGAACCAGAAACCTAATTTAATTGCACCAGACGTGCCATACATATAATTCTGCGGCCAACAGCAAGTACCATAACAGTACTAAGCGCCACAACAATAATTTCATTTCGATTAACTCTGGTGAAATGGTTAGATTTTTTCAGAATGGTAAATGAAAGTAGACGGGGTTCCAGGACGATAAGCTCAACTATAATCATTACTGCGACATGCATCCTAAATTAAAGAAATGACAATCTCTGTTAAGCAACAATCAAAACAAAATGGGCCGCGGCAATTTGAAGGCTGTTGGATGAACGCAATCACTGTGAAATAATGCCTCCACAGTGATGGTTCATATCAGATCTAATTGCCGTGCTCGAGCTTCCTGCAACGTATGTCAACGATTAATCTATATATCAGTGGTGTTTGACAAAACCCCCAAGCCAGCGTAACAGGAACGGAGGTCGTGAGGTAGGTTAACATTACAAAACTGAAGATAATAGTCAAAGGCACGGAGTTGTCGTTCCAGGAGGTGGATTTCCGATATAACAAATCGGTATCCTGCCCTCACCGAACACATCAGTACAGACGAAATAAACAAATTGAAGCACAGTTCGATACCTCAGAAGAAAAAAAGAAATTTAACCGCGCTAGTGAGTACAGGTTAAACCTCAGCCCACAGTGGACAGACCGAGGTATGGAGCTCCTGCCCTCTCTGCGCAACCATATGATATCTGGTTAAGCGCTGTAGAAAAAAAAAGAGAACCTCGATAGGAAAGATCTGGGGAAATAAGGCGACTGACGGAGTTCCCATTTAAAATAATACCGAACCCTCAGTCCAATATAGCAGAACCTCCATAGATCCCAAGGTGGTTTAAGAAAACCATCTGCGATGACTGAAGAGTACCAGGTACCCGAATGGGCTTGGAGGAGACAGGGCGTTCCTGCTCGCCGTCGTCCGGTCATTGCAATAGCTGGTGCGGAACGCAGTGCACTCAGCACTCGTTTCAATCGATTTGACAATCTCAACTTCTGCCTGCCAAGTTCTTGATGGACCGCACCGGTTACTCCTCTCCCACGTACAGTTCCTGCAATAAAGAAAAGAAATATATAAAAAAATCCCGAAAATGCAATAGCTCTCTTACACGTAAAAAAAACCCAGATGTATCAATCCTTGTATTTGACGGCACATACAGTACTCGAAACGTACCGAGAGGAAATACCACGCGAAAGAACACGCAACGCATGTAGAGGCAGGTATCGAATCAGAAAAATTGGGTTAAGCTACTGCGCATACCGGCGGTCTGCTGTACGGTGGTGAACCCGGTATAGTGTTAGCTAGTACACCGGTGGCTACGGCATGAATCGAGCCTGAAAAAAAATGCATAATGAACGCCAACAAGTCTTGAAACAGTACCGATCTGGGCGATCTGGTTCACAAAACTTAATGATTCAACCACCGACAGATTCCGTAGCCCTGGCTATACCTGACAGTAGCTAAATGTAGGGTTTAAACGCCGAGATCTCTGGCCTCCAATTTAATCTGGTTATGTCATACCTCCGCGGGAAGGGCGAAATCGTTTTCGTCGACTGATATCGACCGAAGTGGCAACTAGAAATAATTATTGCAAGTCGTATTGCATCGGGTGGAATAATTGCATATATACTATATTAAATATATATCTGTGTTATGCATTAGCGTATGCACAAAGTTCATTGACCGAGCCAATGGTGTATATATATAAGTTAAATACTATATAGACTAGGAATCAAATCATACACGTGTTATCTAGGGTTCCCACATGTGTTATACAGATACATAGGTCGATACCTACGTAGATACATAGGTGTTTGATGGACCTATTCCAAACCATATATTGAGGGTCCATAATATATATATATATATATATGGTGTCGATGTTTGATATACATATGTTTTACATGTGTAATATATGGGATATATGTATTAGATATAATACCTTATGGAATCGACAATCGATGTTTTATATATACATATGTTTTATATATGTCTTATATGTGATATATGGATTATATGTGCGATATATATAAGGCCTTAGTGAATAGACCAACCAAATGTACATAGAGCTATAAGTACTCTAAAAGAGATTAAAAAAAAAAAAAAAAATTCATGTACAGGGGGTTAAAGCGAACTTAGGTAGCATTGAATACTATTAGGAGAAAATAGTGTAAATTGGTTAAATGGAAAGGAATACTCCAAGAGCATGATGGGAAATAAATACCACTTTTGCACTAAATTACTCAATGAAAAAAAAAAAAAAAAATTTCGTTAACTAGAGGTGTTAAGTTAATACATACCCTCTCACATATTAAACATTCAATCTTGAATAGTAAATGTTGGTTGGTATTAAATATTAAACATATATAATATATATATATATATAAGACGAAGTATATTAAAGGTTTGGAATAAAGATATGTCATATACTTATAATATGTATATACTCATTTTCTCATGGAACGAATGGGTCTATATTCACATAGGCCATATATGTACTTATGAGAACTTTTGATTTTATATATATGTCAAGTTTAATCAAGTGGTTAGTTGGATGTATAAATATAAGTATATAAGTGACATAAAAACATGCGTTCGGAATAGGTGTTCATTCATATATTGATGTGCACGTATATGTATAAAATATATAACGGTGACACCTAGAGTTATGCTCATCTTAATTACTTTTTGGTAAGTGATACTATATGTAGGTTGCACCTTTATATATACATGTAAGTTTTATATTTGTATATAGATGTTGCATGTGGACATGTAGAGGGTATAGATATGTGAGTGCTTGAAAATGATTATACATAGGGGCCCCAAGGGAAACATGTTATCTTATGTATATAGGGGAACTATATACATGGAAAAATAAAAAAATAAAAAATAAAATTTATAAAAGGGATTATTTTATATATATATATGGTAGCACTTTCAAAAAGGCTTTGAACTTATATATGAATATATATGAATATAGGGATATATATATATATTCATCAAATTAATATTGCCAAGGCTATATATATATATATATATATATATATATCATGGTTACTTATACAATAAGGTTGGAAATATATATGATATATACAAACCTAGTGGATATATATATATGCTCATGAGATGTATATTGCCCAAGGCTTGAGATGTAAGTAGTATATGAGTAAGTGGAAGATGTATCCTATAAATAAGGCATTACATTGAGTTAGGCATGAATGAATGAAGGGGTAAATTAAAATTTTCTTGATGATTTACTTAAGGAAGAATATTCTTGTAATAGTGGAAGAATGATTTCTTAATTATTTATTTATATTCTTCCAGTTGGTATATTTTATAAGTTTAGAGATAATGAGTAAAAGAATTGGAAAAAAAAAAAAATATGGAGAAGTGATATTTCTCTCATAAGAAAAAAAAAAAAAAAAAACAAATACAGATTTAAAAATAAAAGCATGAGAGATTTATGGGTTGCTTTTGCTAGAAAAATAGAATGCTTTTATGCATTAAAAAAGAAGGAATTCTTTTATGACTCAGGAAAAAGTTGGAATACTTTTATGATTTATAAAATCTTTTCCATTTTAATTAATTCTATAAGCCGATGAGAGAAATAGAAGAGAGGGACTAGCAAAGCATGAACATACAATTAAAAGTAAATGCATAAATTCTGGTGAGTCTTTGAAAAAGGGGAAACTGTGTCAAAATTATTTTTGGCATTATCAAGTATTAATATTTGTGAATGTGATGAATTATAGAAATTACATTTATCACTAGAAAAGGAAACATGTATTCTCACTATAAAAATTTTTGGTGTAAATTTTATTAAAGTTAAATTTCTTGAGTCTTAAATTCAAAGACAGAGAAATGATGTGAAATCATACAGCTACAAACCGAGAGAAAATAGGATGAGCTGTATTTTGGACTTGGGTGTGGGGGAAACCCATCAGCTCCAAATTTGTTCACTTAAGTTTTGAACTAGTGGATACAATTTCATGTGAGAGGTAGGCATGGAATTGTAGAGATTATTAATGAGTCTAGTTGTTACTAATTAAATTGATTAACTAGAAAAAGAAACAATGAAAAGATACTAGAAGTACAACTATAAAATGAGAAAGGGTAAGCATAACCATGCATATGATACAATTGTTTTCTCTCATTTATGAGTACTAATGAAAAAGTTGAAAAAATTGTTTAGACAAGTGTGTAACAGGAAATTGGGCACTCTGGAAACAAAGAGGAAAAAGGTGAAGATAAATCACCTAGAAAATCCAGAAAAGCTGAACTGAACCAAGTTGCGTGAGGAAAGAATCTCACTGAAAAACAAGAAAGGATAAGTAGTGTACTAAAAGTACACTAAACTATTATGAACCTGAACGGTTTGATTAATAACTGAATGTCTTAATTTATTGAAATGCAAAATGCTGTTGTGAATTATCAATTATATGTACCTGATGTTACTTACATTGGTATGAATTGTGGACAGAGAAACCAGAATAAAAGATCTTCCATACGGACTTCTTGCAAAGAAGTAGGAAGAAAACCAACTGCATAAGGCATCAGTAAATAGAGTGGAGGCAGGAGAGTACTCTGCTAGAAACTAATGGCTTATACATTAGCCCTACCATTGCTTATTAAATTTCCTGATATATTTCATGTCTCCTTGTTGGAAAAGAAAAGTTATAATTTTTGTACATGATGCTTCTCACATGATTGATTTGAAATGTGGTCCAGGTGGAACCAGAAGAGGAAGTTCCTCCCAGAGTCGCTTCAAATATGAAAGCGAGAAGAAATGAATTGCGAAAGTGAACAGTAGCTCGAGTAAAGGTGCAGTGGAGCACTTTACTGCTAAAAAGCTACATGGCACAGAGAAGCTCAGATGAGGGAAAAGCATTCATAATTATGTTCAAAATCAACTAGTAGATAGTTGTCAACACTGAGGACGGTGTTTATTTTCAGAGGGGGAATATGTAACACCCCCAAGTTCTATGCTTTTCAAATGAGACATTTGAACATAAATCCAAAGGGGAGTGGACCCCAGTGGATGACTATTGTGTGGATGTGGTTAATTATTTAATTATGAAAAATAAATAAAATATTATGTATGCACTATGACCGGATGAGAAAATGAGATCATATGCCTAATCCATGAGGTGATGGAAAAGGAAAAAAAGACTTTCCCCAAATCTTTCAAAAATCCTTGAAAGAAATTATTTCTAATTTAGATTTTGAGGAAAAATCTAAATTTCCCCAATGAAGAGGAGTAGTTGGGAAGAGGTGAGAAAAAGTTGGAAAAGCTGAGGAAAAGCTTAAAGCAGCTTTAAAGAGTCCCAGAATGGGAAGCCTAGGCTAAACATGAATAAAGCATCCTGAAATTCTGGACGCAGAATTGGAAACAGGCTTGGGGAAAGCACAGCTTAAATAAGCTGCTCCAGAACAGATTGAGGCTAGTCTGTTCTGGGGAGGATCTGTGCTCGGGGGTGAATCCTGGGAGATAAAGAGGATTCTAAGGTTGGGAGGAATGGTCATAGTAGAGGTGTGCATACATAAATTTGGAGATATCTGTAAGTCTATGTTAAACATATCCCTGTTTTATGAAATTGTGATGTTATATTCCTTTATGCAATTTATGAAATTGTGATGTTATATTCCTTTATGCAATTTATGAAATTGTGATGTTATAGTACATTATGGAATGTATGAATTATTATGTTATGTTGCATTATGCAACTGTTAGATGGATTAATGGTTCAGTAACTTATGTAATTGCAACTACAGCTATTGACAGTAGAGAAAAATGGTTGGGTGTAGAGATGAGTACATTGCAATAATGAGGTTTGAGATGATAGATCAATTGAGCAGCCAATACAATAACTATGTATAGGTATAGATGGATATCTTTTAAAGGAGTATTTAATTTCTGTGTGTATAAACAGAAGATGTTAACAAACCAGTAACCATGAACATTAAGTTCCAAACAACTAAATCTATCATAGCAATACTGATGGCACATAATTCACTGTGATCAATAACAGAAAGTAGGGAACAACAACCCTCAGCTGTGTTACAATGGGAAGAATTGTAAAAATTAGAATTTACAGTATTCTATTAAATGTAATGGTACACATATGGAGGTAGCAGTTGAATCCTAACTAAGTACGAGGATCTAACACTAGGGATTCTAAACTACCCAGTTCAGTATTCTCTCCCTCCATTGGAGTGAAGCAATAGGAGTTGTTTCCTAGTTTTCCCCTGGAACAGTTGAATCTGTACCATAGTGTCACACCTGTTGAATGGTTATAACAGACAAATAAGGGGGGGAAAAAGCCTATTGAAAAATCTATTGTGTAATACAAGTTTGTGTGAGGGAAGATTGTAAGCATGTGTAAAATACCATGAACAGAGCATCTGGTTACCGTCCATAGAAACTACTGGGAAAGTAGTGGAGCAATGGTGGTTAACTGCGTAGAGATAGATGTATGCGAGGAGGCATACATCTATACCTCGATGCTTAACATATTGAAAATGTTAGCAGGCCGGCAAACTGGGAAGTTTGATTAAGGGCCTAGTGATCCTCATGAACAGAAAACCTAAGAAATACAAAGTAAAATATATAGACATATAAGTCTACTATATGAACTGAGAAGAGGGGAGGTCAAGCCCAAAAATCCTCATGGAAATTCTTGTATTCCATGGCTGTTTGTAAGTACTGAAAAGAATCTAAACCCCGGATAACAGTGTACATTGTAGGTGATTCAGTATAAAAACTATAATTGTTATCGACGCATAAAGCGGAGAATATTGAGTTATGTTATATGGGTAGCACTCATCACCGGGGTGATGAATATAGACCTATTATGAATATAGACCTTAAGAGAGACATGTTGAATTTTATTCAGAGTAAAATGAACCACTTATAGAAGAGGAGTTAAGAAAGTTAGGAGGAGTAACCATGAGGTATATTGGATGTTGCTAAATAATAATAGAATCCCATGATATAGAGAAAAAAAAAAAAAATGGGTTTGGGAGACGTGACAGTTAGGTCTGTACAACAAAACAAAACAAACTGTTTTATTATAGTCAAATATGTTCAATGTACGGACCTCTAAAAATTATTTCTAATTCATTTAAATTCCATAACATAGACACATATCTAGATGCAGTATTTCATATTGATCTAACCACTCTACTTTCTCAGTAACTCATAACAGAACTAAAGTATAATTTAAAACAAAACAAATTAACTGTGGATACCACTTAAGGTAGAATAGGTTCCACACAACCTTAGAGCTGTTTCTCCCCAGCTCACCCCCGAGTAGAGATCCTTTTCTCCAGTAATAGACAACCCTTTGTCTATCGTGAATCAGCTTATTTAAGCTTTCTTTCCCCTCAGCCTGTTTCCCTTAACTGCATTCAGTTAAATCAGGATGTTTCTTTCATGTGTTCCTAGGCTTTCCCTTTGTTTCTTCCACAAAGGTACTTTAAATCTAGATTTTTTGATTTCTAGCTTTATTCTACCTATTCCCAGTAATTTCCTCTTTACTGGGGCAACTTTCTAGATTTTTATCTCCAATCTAAATTTAATATTTAATTTATTTCTTCCAAGGATTTTTGAAAGACTAGGAAAGTCTTATAAACCTTATCCATCCTCATGGATTTGGCTCTCAGATCTCTAATCATAATCTAGTCTTTGCACATTAATTTCCATTTTATTTTATTAACTTGAAATAATAAAATAAATCCACATTATTGTTCTCCATTAAGGTCCACTGTACCCTTTTGGACTTGTTCAAATATCTAATAAATGCACAGAAAATTTGGATATTACATTTTATGGATTTATTGTTTTATATATGCTTTTATGAGATTTACTAAATATGAAATTTTATTCATATTTGATGAAACTAGTTCTCTGGGTTGAAAGGTTGCATTAAAGAATATTTTTCAAGAAAAAATATTATTAACAAAAATGTTGTATAAAATCAACTATCAATTATTCTTACACTCAAAAAAAAAAATTGTTAACAAAGTAATTTCTCTTTTTGATTGAAATAAATAATGTGTGCTATATTGACATCTTTCCATATGATCAAGCAAACGTGATTTTATTAGGAAATAGAGTAATTCAAAAAAATTCTTGAAAATAAAGTGAAATTAGTTGTTTTGTACATTGATATTTTGATTAAAAAATGGACATTTGAAAAATATTTGTTTTTGAAATATATATATATATATATATATATATATATATATATGAAATAAAAGTATAAGCTTGTTCAAGTTATTATGAATTTGTTACTCTAACAAGTATAAAATAATCTGTGAATAGAATTATTGTGATAAACAACATTCATCACAATGTTGGACGTTTTAAGTTAATTGTTTATGTTGATAATACTATAGTCTATATCGATAATAGTTTAGTGATTAATGCTTTGGTTCATATATATTATATAAAAAAAATATGGTTTTATAAATTTAAATATTTAAATTATAGGAAATTGCAAGAGAGGATAGTTAATAACATGGTTAAAGGCTTGTCAACAAGTTTAACAAAAATATTCTGTAAAAAATAAGGTTTATCTTTTTTTTTAAGGAAAAATTATGAAATGATTATTCAGAATGATATATGTGGACCAATTCATCATTCATTATGTTTTGGTAAATCATTTAAAAGTATTTCAAAAACTTGAAAGTGGAAAAATACTAGGTGCCTTAAACATCAATAGAGTTATTAAATTCTACAAGTTTGCATTTGAATTATTATTTTGTCAAAAATGTGCTACTAAATTCCAAACAATATCTTTATGAAACCACATATTAGTTATTCAAAATTGTTTGGTTACTTGTATTTATATTCTACATGGAAACATAAAAAAGTTAGAACGCAAAAGTCTAAAGTTCTTATTTGTGGGTTCTAGTGAAGAATTGAAGCGAAATGGTTCATATGATTTGGTAGCTAAAGTATCCTTTGTAAGAATAGATAAAAAGTTTCATCAAAATTTTCAATTCATAGATTCACCTCTTCACATTTTTGAAGATTAAGGTGATAATATTGATCATTATTTTTATAAATAAAAAAATGGAGAGTGTTATCAAAAATTTATGAACAAGAAAATAGGAAACATGGAAGTCCACTTATGATAAAGGTATTACAAATCAATGAAGTAGTATGATTTGAGGAATATTGAAGAAATAACTTGGTTGGAGACAAACCATAAATGTAGAATATGATGTAGTGTTGAAGAACCAAAATAATATGATGTAGTTGCTAAAAGAATTTTGCTGTCCATTCTTGGTACAATGCATTCTAGCATCTTTTAATCTTCGAAAACAAGTTTCTTTGATAGGACTTGCTGATATGGATTGGGAAAGTGATGTTAATGAGAAGAAATCCATGCTTAGTTTTTTTTTTCATCTTGGGAAAAATTATTTTATATGGATCAATTTAAAACAATGGATAATAATATTAATTTTTGGTGATACAAAGTGAAGAGAAACAAAGGAAACAATGTGGATTCAGAAAATCTTATTCTAGTACCTGAAATTTTAGAACAAATATATTTTGTGATAATCAAAGAAATCTTGCAAAAATAAAAAATGAAACATGTTGAGATTGATATTTACGTGAGATATTTTTCAAGCTTAAGTTTCTGAATCGTAATATTGTTGTAGGTGATGAAAAAATTGTTAATATTTTCACTAAAAGTATAGCTAAAACTACATATTTGAAGCTACTATGTCTATTGATAATAGGTAGATATTGAGGAAGAAATGTATGCATAATTTCCTCTTTCCTTTTTTTTCTAGTATATTCTCTCTGTTATTTTTACAGAGGGAATGTTGGGCAATGTGAAAACCGAGTGACAATTTTTCGAACGAGATTTTAGGATCTACAAACATATTTTTACTGATATTGTGGATTGTATTTTATTTTAATGAATAAAATAAATATTTGTAAATAACACATATATTGTGGGTTGTAGTTTCCTTCTTAATGCAGTAAATTTCTTTCAATGACACTTTTTAAGTAAATTATTCTTATTGCAATATTCTTGAATATCTTATAATATTTTGTATATTTTTTTTAATTATTAAAATAGTATTTCCTATTTTTTTTTTTAAATCTACTAAAAATATTTAATATATTTAATTAAAATAGAAATTATAATTTTTTATAAACATTATATAATATTAACTAATAATTAAACTCTTTTGAAATTTATAAGCATTATATAACTTAAAAGCGAAGAAACACAAACAAAATACGCATTAATTAATAATTAAACTCTCTTAAAAATTTATAAACATGATATAACTTAAAAACAATGAAACAAAAAAACAACATGCATTTTAAAAGTTAAACCAAAACTAGCCAAACTAAAGACACACTCGATAAGGAATTGTATTCTTACGTACTAGAATTTGGGGTCGGATGATCCCCACTTAAAACATTGTTATTTTTTATGGATTATTTGTGTTTGTATATTTTTTAAGTCAATAACGTGTAAATAGGACAGTCTTGGCTTGTTTGTATATTGAATGTGATTCTGGTATCATTTAGAAAATATTTTCTCATATGTTTTAATGGTCAGTAACATCAATATGATTATAAGTTTCTAGTTAAAATTAGATATGTAAATTATTAAGTTAGTTAGGACTATGGTTTTTAGGATTTTGTGGTTGTCATTCATTGCAAAAATATCCACATTATCGAAAAGCATTGATCGATGTTTTGAATCTCAACGAACTAAAATTATTAATCTATTTAATCTAAATTTTTAATAAATAATTTAATATTTAATATAAATTAATTTTTCTAGTACATAATATTAATATTTATTTTAATTACTTTAAAAATTTTATATATAATATCACCTATTAATAATACTACTATTTTTTTTTTTTTAATTTTTTTTTTTTTAAATTATTAGTTAATCTAAAAATTTTATCAATAAATTAATTTTAATTTTTATTATTAATATAATTTTATAGTACATAATATTATAATTAAATTGAATACATTTTTAATTTTAATAATTATTTAATAGCTTTAATTATTTATTTGATAAATCTAAATGTTACTAAATTTTATTTGTCAATGAAATTTTCCTAAAATTTTTCTTGAAGAAATATAATCCTAGATGGTAACTAATAAAGGTTTATAATTATTCCTAACTAATAAAATTAATTAGGAATAAATTTGTAATTTTATTTAATTTGAAAATTAACTAACAAAATTAAGGGCATTCCTCATATACCAAGCACGCACTAAAGAAAAAATATTTTTTTTTAATAGAAACTAAAGTGATAAAAATCACTTATTTTCCATTTTTTCCCACCTTGTATCATACTTCTTGTCTTGAGTTGATGTTACTATTACTAATCAATTGTTGTTTGTATGTGGCTCAATCCTACCTCTATAGAAAAATAAATGAGGATCTCAAATAGATGTAGCAAATGCAGTAGCAAACTATAAAGGGGATGTTAATGAATCTTACTGTTTCTTAAAATGTTAATATAAAATATTTAAATATATATTTATAATATTTAAGTATATACCAAACATGCACTAAGCAACAAATAATTTTATTAACATAAAATTAAGTCATAAAAATCACTTATTTTCCCTTTTTTCCCACCTTTTACCATACTTCTTGTTTTTGGGCTCATGTTACTATTACTAATCTATTACTAATAAATTATTGTTTGTAACTATTACTATAACTCTATTTCAGAACATAGTTTCTATGTGATCTAATACTTGTAGAAGTTCAACCTCGAACTTTTTTTCTTACTCATAATTTTAGGATTGTTATTTTAATCTACTTTTGACGAAGGAGATTAAATTTGGAGTGAATATGTACCTAATATCCTTATTTTGAAGTGAGTATGTCCGTGATATCATTAGTTTGAGTATCTACTCTTCGCACGAGAGGGAACTTGAAAGTAAATTAGTAGAAATTCTTTCGGTAAAAATCACATGTAAAAGAACTTGAAAGTACTCAAAAAATATGCTACATGTAATTTTTTTTTAATTGAAATTGGGTTGGGCATATTGTTGGCCCTTACGGAAATATAAAGGGCCTAAACACAGTTGATGGGACAAACTTGGAATGTTATCTCAAAAGCCATGGTCATGTGGTGATCGAGTAGGGTGATGCACTTTGTGGAAATATATGGCTAGCGGTATGGTCGTCACTATAGTCAAAACTTGTTATAGATATTTTTCTTCGAGAATCTCACTCCATCACACACAGTTGCAAGCTTGGTAGAATGGAGTTCTCAGAAGGTGGCGCAAGGGGCCGAAATAATGTTAAACCGGCTGACGACATCATAGGTTTTTTAAATTCCAACACTACTCAATATTGGATTGCCTTAATTTTTCTACTCAAAATTCTTTTAATTATTATGAAGCTCGGCAAAAATAATGCTTGCTTCTTCTGTAGAACATTTATGCAAATTGTTCTCTCTACCATGGTGTAGGCTCATAGTTAACATGTCAGATAATGTTTATGCCAAAATTTCATTAGGTTTCCACTCTACTGAACTGCGCTCAATTTACTTAATCTATACTTCATCTTGTCACAAATAGTTAGTGATACCTCTACATATAGACTTAACCATTTATACAAGTAGGGATTTTTTCCTAACTCTCGTGCGATTCTTCTCCAGGGTCGCACTTCAACTACACATCAATAGAACACATCGAAAACAAATTTATTTGGCACCATCGACCAAATATTTAAAGCGTTTATTTTTATATGGGTTTTGGATCTTGCGGACATCATACATTCATCTTTTATGGTCCTTAGTTAAGGTGGTTCACGAATATCATAACCTACACTCACACATAACCTCTCTCACTTAGTGAAGCAACTGAATCCATCTTCTAGGCACTACCCTGAGCAACAACATGTTGATATATCCTCGTAGAACTTCAATAATGTTTTTTTTTATTTTGCTTCATATATCTATATGTACTTAAAATTAATATCAAAATACCATTTTAATCTTAGAAATATCGGAACCAACAATAGGGGGAGGGAGGCTACTATAAGAAATACCCAAACCAAGATTGGCGAGGGAGCGTGTAATCCCAATAAAAAATATGCACTATAATTTACATCTGAAAAAATTTTCGTTTTTATATTCTCTTGTTGCATCCCTCATTGAGAATGATTATCAAAACAAGGAGGGCGTGAGCTTTACATACCTCCCACTTTGTATTGACACTCAAAAAATTTAATAAAGCTTTAAGGTTGAATATGTTACACTGAACCTAGGATCAAATAGAAGATCTTCGTACTTACTTACCACATTAAATTTATTATATACCTTTCAATCTATGAAACTTAAGAAATTTCATTTCAATTTTGGAAAAAACCAATGAACCAAAAAATTGCACTAACCTCGATATCAAATTGAAACTTGTGAAGAAACAATAAACTTTCACAACAGATGATGTTTATGAAATGAAACTTGCAGCATGTCACAATTTGTTCGATTTCTTTTTAAATAAGCTTCATTTATTTTTGTATTGAATTTGTTTTGTGGAATTTTAATGAGACCTGTTTCAATTTAACATAAGCGTATTAAATAATGTAATGTCCATAAATTTCTTCTTTTAAAAATAGGTAGTCAAATTCTATAATGGTCAAGTGGACCCCAAGGAAAATATAAATTGTGGATATATTTTATTAATTTAAATTAATAAAAATAAAAAAGGAATAAATGGTGCAAGGAATAGATAATTATTAGAGATCAAGAATCCAAATCCATGAGGATGGATAAGGATCATAAGACTTTCCTAGTTCTCCAAAAATACTTGGAGGAAATAAATTAAATATAGCAATTTATATTGGAGATAAAAATCTAAAAAGCCACCGTAGTAAATATAAAATTACTCGTGGAATAAAGATAGAAAGAGGAAAAGCTAGCTTTAAAGTACTTTTGTGGAAGAAACAAAAAGAAAACCTAGGCACACTGGAAAGCAGCATCCAAATTTAACTAGACGCAATTAAGGGAAACAGGTTGATGGGAAAGTAAGCTTATATAAGCAGATTCAGGATAGACAAGAGGTTTTTTATTGCTGGAGAATTTGATGTCTGCTCGAGGGGAGATGTGGAGAAAGAGCTCAAAGGTTGGGTGGAACCTAGTCTACCATAAGTGGTATGCATAAGTTAATTTCAATTTAAATTATACTTTAACTCTGTTATGAGATTATTGAGTTAGTTAGAAAGTACAGAATAATATGAACCAGTTGAAATCTGAATATGAGCTTATAATGTGGAATTTAGGGGAAGTAGTAATAATTGTGAGAGATCTGTACATTGACAGATTTGACTATAATAATTATAGTATGTTCTGTATTTTTGTAGAGACATAAATCTGTAGAAGACCAACTCTTAGAATGTCTAAACCTAATATAAGGCTTAGATCTTAGGTTAGGTAACTCACAGGAAGTTGATATTTCATTAACAAATCTATTCTAGGATTATGCTACCAAGTTGTACAGTAAATTTCTAAAGTAGAAATAAGTATGCAGGAATGATAAATGAATGCATATCATAGTTAAGAAAATTCATATACTATAGTATATTTGAGTTAGATAAATTATGATCTAATAAGTACTAGACAAAAAATAGTATATGTATAACTTTAGGATACATTCAGAAAATTGTACTGTGGGTAAGATAATGACTGTAAAGAAAGAATTATGTAGAAATTATAAAATACTTTCATTCAAGCCAAAGAGATCCTTTCCATTTAGGATCTAAAACCGTCATTATAAAATGTTCAGTCCAAGTAATTATACAATTGCATAAAATTTGTTTATAACAAAGAAATTTACAAGGAGAGACTCTGTAGCCTTTCAGAAAAATGTAATTTCTCTCTGAAATTTTATGAAGAATTGCATATGATAAAATTCAGTAGGTATCTGGACCAACCTGTATAAAAATAGTCCCTATATTATGAGAAAATAGAAAAGGCAAAAAAACATATACAAATCCAAAGGTAGGTTATATATAATCCTACCTTCAATTGGCAGAATCAAAAGTTAGATTCTAATTTAAAATGGTGAAATAAATCGCAAATAAAATAAGTAGAAATTAATGTAACAAAATTAAATTTAATTACCTTAAGGACTTGCATTAAAATTTTATGACTGTAGATAGAAGAAAGGTACGAAATTACTGCTAAAGAAGTATATGAAAATTTAATGCAATAAATGAAAATGTTACAATACAATCTCAGAGGATGAGAAATATATATATATATATATATATTTTGCGTAAAAAGGTATAGCTTATTCACATATAGAATTTTAAACTTGAATGAAGTTCTAACTAATTTTATAGAACTTAGAACTTAAAATCACCCAAGATTTCAACCACATATGTGTGTTGAAAGTGGAGAGCCATCACTCAGAAAACCCAAAATGAAAAGAGAAAGAGATGGAGTAGTCTATGTAAGTAGAAATTGAAATCCTCTATAGAGTAAGAGGGACAATGAAATTTTCGAAATAGAAAACCCAATACGGGATTCTAACCCGAGACCCAAAAAATTTGAAGAACTCAGTTATACCTCAGGAAATTAGAAAATGAGACTTTAATTCTCCAAATGACTAAGGAAAAATAAAAATCATTCAGGATAACAATAAGGTAATTGTCTTAAAAGAAATAAAAGCTAGTATGCAGAAATAAAATCAATACTTTAATAGGTATTAAAAATGGAAACGAAATTCCCATTCCATATTTAATGCAATTAGGCAATGTCTGTGAAGAGTTCCCTTCTCAAATACCGTTAAATAAATCTCCAAATCTCTGAGTATTGGATCACCCAAGAAAAGAAACCACAATGAGAATTTCGTCGAAAAATATCATGACGATAATCATGGAAACGAAAATGGGGCAAAGGGACAGTATAATCCTATACCATCAATACCTCACCATATTTTTTACTTAGACATTAAAAATCCCTAAATCTTACAAATTTATCGTAATATACGTACAAAAAAACGCAGTAAATGGACTGGACACAAATAAAAATATACGATTTCCAAAATTCATATGGATTTAGTAACTCTATTTACCTGAAAAATGCACTAGGAAGGAACACTTCCATCCATTTCTTTCTGGTCATAAATATAAAGTTTTCTTGAGGTCATAAACTAAATTTTATGAAATAGTAGACAAAGGCGAAGATATTTCTGAATATAAGATTTAGTAAAGATTACAACCCTAGAGATATGTTACCTGGATGAATTATGGAGGGTGTCCATGCATGAACAAAGCAATCTCATCCTTAGTCTCTTAGAGATAATCTTATCGTTCGGTGGACAAGAGTAGCATAGACACGTGGAGTCGTTTCACAATTGAACCAAAAGAGAAATGACAGAACTAAAAACATAATGATTTATACAGTTTCAAACCCTAATTGAAACTCTATCCATCTTGTCCACATGTTGAGAGATATGTGAGTATCCCTCAGATTAATACATTGGAAACTAAAATGATAAGCCATGTGAAATCATACTTAAAACTCAATGCCGGAATATCTGGAGGAATGCAACCTCTGGGATTTTGCGTACTCCCATACGAAATCGTCGTTCAAACATTAATTCTATATAAATACTAAGCTATCAAATATCTACGGTGAATACATGTCGGTCAAGGAAATTTAATGAAATAAAAATCTGACATATGTGAAAATAAATCATCAGTCCAATGGTGTATAAAATATGGTCTTATATGTATGATTCATTTCTAGTTAAAAATTATAGAAATTGAGATAAATGAGGTGATAATGAAGCTACAGGTGACATGAATTAAATATATAAGTATTCAACCTGTAAACCATATGTGATTGAAAGTGGGATATCATAAAAGATTAGCCACGAATTGTAATGTTGGAAGTGGAACAAATTTAAGAGTTGTATTATCAGTTGAGCACCAAGTACTAAACAATCGAGGAAATGAAACCTTTACACAGGTGTCATATAACCAGGGTAAGGTGATGAATCACAAACAATACCGCAAATGGAAGAAAAAAATGAGGTATTAATGGGTTATAGGTGGCTCGAATGAAATGTAGGAAATGAGTATAATGTTTATATAAGGGTATAAATTACCATGTAAATTGGTAAGTGGAGTAAATTATGAATTGTGGAAATGGAAAGCTTACAAAGGAGAAATACATCACGATTTTGGTGGTGAGTAACGAGATACATTTATGGGGCAAGGAATCACTATATGCCAATACCATATATGTAATTTTGAACCTTTAGAAAAAATTATGGTTAAATAATAGGAATAGCTAAATCAAAGTGGGATTTGATTTATACTACATGCATAGTTAATAGCTTGTAGAACTAAAGAAAATATATGAGTAAGGTGTTGAGGGATATTTGCATTGGTTATTATCACAAAATATAAAAAGTATTATCTATATATAAGAAGAGAGTGAGATATCTATTATGATATTAATTGCCAATTGGAATATGAAACTTTCAGTTCAAACTAATCGAGGAATAAGTTTGAAAGAAGAAATGGAACAATAATGTATCTTAACGTGTGTAAGAATAAGACAATTAATAACCTGGTCATAAGAAGAAATAGTGTTGGCACTACATTTAAAAAAAAAAAAAAAACTGTCAAAATGGAGGTGTTACAAATAAAGAATATGAAAGATGAGGCATGCAAACCTCAAATGGTGGCGGTTCTCCATGGCGATCCATTACATGCCCTCATTTTAATTGTAACCTGCATAATAAAGTTTAATTGTAACCTACATAATAAATTGCAATTTACATTATGTAAATTAGAATTAAAAATTAAACTCTATATAGGTTACCAATGCAAGTTACATTAAAAGTTAAACTCTATGTTAAAAATATGTCTACTATGAATTTATTAAACTTTATCAATCAATACACATAAAATTAAAATTAAAAAAATGAGCAAACTTATCTCTTACATTGAACCTTGTGAGAAAATCCTTTGTATAAAAGTGCAATAACTTGTATGTATGCAAACTTAGTGAATTTATTTAACAGTTGTGCTAATTTCATTTGAATTAGAATATTTTATTCAATTTACAGATTTTAAGTTGAGCTCCATTTGTTAAATGTGTACTCGTAACCATTCAACATAAAATAAAATGTTTTATTAAACTCAAATTATATAATAAAGTGTAAATCCACTATCCTATTTCCATTTTCATGAGCATGCCTAGTAAACTCACAAATATTATGAGACTGAAATCAAGACATAATAAACCTAATAAAAGAAAAATCATAAAAAACATAAAAAAAATAATAATAAATTCACATACAATACCCTCATGTGGTAATGCCACCACCTTCAAATGGGGACATATTTCATAACGCATAGACAACCATACAAGTAATCATTATAAACTTGGAAAATGGTTGACCACTAGTAAGTTTGATAATATGAAAAGGTACAAGAAGGAATTTGTAATCCACCCTTGTAACTGTTATCTTAAAACACTTGGCAAATAGTTGATTAGGCATGCCTTTCACAATGAGATAACTTTTACATTAAAACACTTGGAAAATAGTTTATTAGGCATAAGTTTCAAAAAGGTGTAAGTTTCAAAATAAATAAACATTTTAATTTTTTAATTCATTTCTCATTATTTATCATACTTGGTTAAAAACAACACAAAAAATAAATTTGTAAACATGCTTTGTAAAAAATTAATTTAAATATGGTTTAAATAAGCAAGAAAGTCATCACTTTTAATTCCATTCATTGGATGACTACGAGAATATACTCGCATCTTTCAATTTAGACCATATGATAAAAAAAATTAATTAGAAAAAAGAATAAAGTTGCCAATTCATGCCTATCAGCTTAATTATTGTAAATGAATAATAAATTTCAAGTCCCAAGTTTAAAACCCTTACTATAATAAAATTAAAACATTATGAGAAATAATAAAAATATTTTAATGTAATTAATAATGAGAAGGTAAAAAACGTATTTTATTATTGAGAAAATGATTATTATGCTCTCACTTATGTATTTTATTATTTTTACAAAACCCTTCGCTTTGTGAACCTCTACAGAGTTTCTAATTACTTTTCATTCCAAGCTATTTCAATCATCTTAGCTGAATGCCATACTATCTATGGAAAAAGTTATTTCATGGTATTTTTTTGAAAAAAATTCCAAAATGGAAACATATAAAATAAAAGATGGATTAGTCGGTGATACTTTTAAAACATAAAAATAGCTCACAATAAATTGATGTATATTTACATAATTAACATAAAAATAGCTCACAATAAATTGATGTACATTTACATAACTCCATACAACATACAATTACAAATGTCTCACATGTGAGATAAAAAAGGTTTTTTTTGAAAAATAAACATAAATTGATGTACATATGTTCAATTTTATATAACATTTATCGGAAATGTTCTGTTTTTTTTTGTTTTTTTAGAAAATAAACAATGGGTAAGTTTTTATCTATAACACGAGTACACAATTATATATACTTTTAAAAATTGGTGTATTTTTTATTTAATATATATTTATTTTTCTTTGACTAGTAATATCGATTCATTTTTATAGGTAAAAATTATTGAAAAATATTTCTTTTGGGGATATATATATAGATATATAAGGTGTGATTTTTTCTCACAAATATATATGCTTTTGAATTGTAAATTATTTGTTTTTTTTAGGTTTGGCAAGACTATATCTTCATCATGTCCAATATATCATAAAAAGTTGAACCAATAACTTCATATCCCATTATTGTCTAACTAAAATCTCACATATAAATTATTTAATTTTTACTTTTATTTAATATTATATTTATTTTTTTCCACTTATTAAAAATAACATTTGATTTTTTTTCAAAGCAATTGTAGATTAGTTGTTCTTCGGTAGTCTATTGATATGAGTGCGTGTATTTATTTGTGTGAGAGCTTCAATTATTAAAATGAATCTCCATTTCCATTTAAAAAACATATATAAATCATTAATTTTATTTATTAATAAATGATTATTAAATAATTTATTTTAGTTATGAAAAAATAATTTTCATTTAAAAAAAATATTAAAATCATGAATATTATTTATTAATAAATTATTGTTAAATAATCTCTATCAAAAAAAGACACATTTAGTTTAATTGGAATTAATCTAGTAAATATGAAAACTAAATCACAAATTTACTGAAAAGAAAAAATATAATGTATTATTGAGTGGAGTATTATGTTCTAATGGGCTAGTTTGGACCAGAACCACTTTGAGATAGTTTACTTTGTGAATCTCTACAGAATCTCCAATTACATTTCATTCGAGGCTGTTTCAATAATCTCAGCTTAACGATATATTATTTATGAGAAAATAATATCACTTGAACAATATACTATGTATAAACAAAGCTATTTAAGGACTTTTTTGAGGATATTCCAGAATGAAAACATAAAAAAATAAAAAATGTTTTTAATGACATTTTTAAACATATAGAAATAAAAGAAGGCATTCTAGAATGAAAACATATAAAAATAAAAGAACGGATTAACATGCTTTTAAAATCATTAGAACTTGATGTAAATTTACATAATTTCATATAACATTCCATAAGAAATATCTTCCCAAATTAAAAAGCCCTCAATTTTTTATAAAAATAGAGTCTAATTATCTATATAAAATTTATTAGTAAAGTAACACACATCCACCCACCTGCAGAATTCTACAACTTTCACCTGTTCTCTAACTCTTACTAGAAGATACCTCCTTTTTTTTATCTCCTTTACGAGCACTCACTCAAAGGGAGTTACAACCCCATTATTTTATCACAAGATACCACTGGTAGGAAGCTTCTAATTACTTAGTGAAGGCTCCAACCCTCAACACCATGGAACACATTTCATAATTTGTCACACTAGATCCACTTACTTCAACACATCACAGCTTGTACCCCACTTTTCATCAAATTTTGAGACTGGACTCACTAAAATAATTTAAGAACAATACTTTCAATCAAAACTGAAATGATCATGGTACCAAGTCATTCAACCAATCATCAACTTAAATCAACCAACTTATTCTTAAACATTCAGAACAGTGAGATCATTGCAACCAAAATATAAGAACTCAAACTAAAACATGGCATCATCATACAAAGTCCACTACAACCCTTATCCATCATATGAAAAAATATGTACCCTACTTTTCTTAAACAAACGTGCATATGTATATACATGATTTTCATGAAGGAAAGCTTCTTACAAATCTCAACATACCAAATTTTGAACTACTGTCAATCTCAAACACACAATGAATTGCGCACACACATACTAAAACACTATATTAGATCACACATCTTTGAATGTGAAAGAGTTAGCTTGATCATGGAGATTCTTCAACTAATCAATACTTAATTAATTCAAATTCAGACATCACTATTAAGCCAAAATCAACATGAATGCTTCATCAACACACAACAGAAATACAACAATACTGTATAGAGAGATTATACATATTATTCAACATAAACCCTAGCTTTCGTACATGCTTTTCATAAAGCACTTCCACATGTATATGTGATTCTCAATAATAATACCCGCATAGAGGTCTTGACATACTGCATAATATATATGCTACTACTTAGAAGAGAACTTGTGTGTGTACTAAGCTTTCATGCGACTAACCTGCGTACACATATGTATTTTTTCAACTCACAACTATGTTGCTCATCAAAACTTCAGACATACCAAATCATGACATACACAGTAATAAACACACATGAAAACCAAGATCGAATTGACCCATAAGAAGATCATACAATCCATATTCATTTCAAGTCTAATGATCATGATCCATGATTGTATTACTAGGTGCATACTTATTTCAGATTAATCACTCATCAATAGCCCATACCATGAAATAAAAATTCAGATCAAAGTAATCATCAATCACTCTCCCATAAGCATAGTCTATCACTTTGATCTTAACCTCCTTATATAGCTTACGCCTTAGCCAATACCACAGGTCAAAACCATACTAGTGTCGATGGTAATTTTTTACCAGACCAAATAGTTGTTACTATGCTCAATATTATGGGCTAATACCATGGTAAATACCCTTGGAATTTATTGAATCATAGTGTGCCAAATGTACAAGCCTTTTCTTCTTTATACCCACGTGTGTACTCAACATTTCTTCATAAAACCCGTGTATATTTATTCAAATGTTCACCTTTATAATTTGTGTGCCTCTAACCTGCATACCTCTGTGAAACCATTATGTGACCTATTCAATCACTCTATAACATTGGAACTCGCATGTGAACTCATCGTCTCAACACATACTTATCATGTTAGATGTAGGTTTCCATCAAGGACAAAACATACATCACAGCAGGAAATTTTTCTACTCATGAACTGAGGCTAGGGACTATATGTATGATGAAAAGGCACAAAATTCCAAGCAGAAATGGATAGTGATCTAAAATGGCATAATTGACATGCAAAGAGAGACCACAAAACGAGTGGCCCAAATATGGGCATTGAAGGAGTAAGCATGCTTTGATACCATGTTAGACACACTCATGGTATGCACACAAGATGAAAGATAAGAATGAGATTGCATATATTATTCACAACAATAAATATTTATATTACATTGGAGTGACCCTTGCATTCCATATTCTAAGGTCTCTTGGACTCCTTTTCAATGTTCTCCCTATACACAAACTGATAGCAGGAATACCCGCCAAACCCACATTCCCAGTTCCTGTTATTTCAACCTCAATATGTGTGTGTAATGTATCCAAAATTTAAATTCCCAAAGATGTGTGCCATCCTACAATCTCACAACTCAACAGGTTCTTGTTTCTGGGATTGGCAATTAAATAAATCTCCAAGCCAAGGTCTCGCAGTCTCACTACTTAATTCATTCATTCTTATTTACTTATCAATTTCATGGAAATTGATAAGTGAATACTTTAGACGAATCTTATATTGAACCCAAATAGTAAGGCTCCCATATTAAAACCTCGGTCTTTTCACTACGCGCCTGAATCACAATCCGTATGGCCCCCACTTCGCACTCATACACGTTTAATCACGGGAATTCAAATTATTTATGTGCGCCATGCCTCATAACCAATGTTTATACCTTTCGAATACTCTACGCGTTTTAAATAAATGGCTTATAATAAACCGTGGCTCCGGGCCACACCTATGTATCGATGGTCAATCCAACACACGCACCGTACCTCGTTATCCTCCGCGCATCTATAGCAAGCGATCACCGTCTGATGGCCCCTTCCCAAATCAACGGCATGTACGCGCGATGACACACAGTGGAAGGCGGTTTTTCAACCTCACCCTATGCTACGTGTTGAGCTTTCTATGGAATCGCTCACAACTCCTCAAATACCGCTTGGTGACGATAGGTGGTGCGATGAAACCCACTGTTCAGCTCTAAACCGATGTTACTGTTCCTTCAGTCACGATTCCCTACTCCAGGTTCCACTTATATCGTGCAAGGTTCCGTCAAGCACAGTTCCATTCGCTGGCTCCCCACACGACTACAAGATCGCTCTTCCTCGCTACGATCTCAACACTATATTTTTTCACATTTCAACCCTGTTCCTCGTTATACAGTGCTCGTCCGATGAACACCACTATCGTTATGCGTGGGTTAAATCCATGCCTCTGTTGTGGCCTATACTCACGGATATATCACTCCCTTGTCGACAGTGTCGACAATATTTACATCGATTCCGCTAACTACATGCAGAGCACCATTAATCCCATCACAGGTTCTTAATTATCACGGATTTCAATTATTCTCCACTAGGATTCATGCATATATTCACACAGAACTTATTCAAGCAAAGAAGATATACATTCACACATAAATTAAATCCACAAGGCACAAATATACGGAAACATTTCTTATTTACACAATGGATTGAATTACAACCACTGGCTGGCTAGATCTTCAATCTGATGGCCTTCTTCCCCTATGCAGCTCTCTGCAGGTACAGGAAGGTCTAGGTGCAGGCTCGTGCAGGTTTGTGCAGGTCTCTCAACCCTATCACAGAGGTTTATTTTTATACATATTGGAAATCAATTGATTCACTTCTTTGATGACTCTTGGACTCCTAAAGCTAGCCTAACTTCTGAAACTGGCCATCTCTTCAGGTGCCCATCAATCATTCGGGAAGTTACAATATTTTCCTAAAATTAACTAAAATAACTCAACTATGACTATTTACATAGGGGAAACAAAACATGAGACCCCCCTTATGTTTATTTATGTACAAAAGTGTCTTGGGCCTAATGCCCCTGCACCAGACTCCCAGGTTCAAATGATTCATGATCTGCTGATCATGTGCTTTTATTTTTATCTGCCTAGATTCCACACCTTGTTCTGCAACTAGCCATCCATTGCAGCGTCCTTATTTTGCACTCCTCCTGGCTTCCAAAATTTATGCTGTAGCTTTCCATAGGCTGTACCTTCACATCCTCTGTCTGCTTTTCTTGTGCTGCTATTTCCTTGTTTCCTCGCTGCTGCCCTTTTTTGAGGCATATTCTACATCAGTTCCCTTGTCAATTCAATTTCTCTGTCTAATCTTTCCTCTGATTGCTAGACACTTACTTCTATTTGCTACATTCTTATTTCTTCAGTTCTTACTGATGCCCTATTCCCCACCCAATCATCCATACCCTTTCTGCAATAGTAAAACTTTTTCTCCTCTGTTGGCAACACTTCAGTTTGTTGCTTCAACACTCTCTCCAGCAACACTACAAGCTGTTGCTCTGGCATTTCACCTTCTTTTCTGAATATATTCAACAAACATTCTCGCCATATCCTTTGGCAAAATAAATCTTCTCCATGCTGCAACTCAGGTTCAACATCTTCTTCTTCTGCCTTGGCAATCTTTAGCAATTGCCTTCCTTCTTCTTGAATGACTCCAACAATCAAATCAAGTTCTCTAGCCATTGTATCTTCATCTTCTGTCAAAGTGAAAATTTGGTCCTCCACTACTGTGGCAGCTCCAAAAGCCTGCCCTACAGCCTTCTCTTTAATCTTCCCTTGGCTATTCGGACAAGCCAATTCTTCTATGCTACCAATAGCAACAATCTTTTCCTGCATATGAGACATGGCTGTCTCATCTTCATTCAGCTGCTCATCCTCATTTTGCAACATCTCTTCTTCTTCTATGACAGCTCCAAGTGATGGATTGTCTTCTGCTTTTCCTGTCAACATAGCCACTTCATCAGTTCCAAAACCCCAAGACCCAATGGTCCCAACTGATGATTCAATCAACAATTATTTTCTATCTTCGTCCCATTGTGTCTTCACATTCTACAACCCCCAATTCTGAAATTGAGGTCTTTTCTCTTGTATGGAATCCTGCTGATTCAGCATACTCTCTAGCAGCTCAATTTCTCCATTCCATGGTTTAAAGTCTTCCACAGAATTCTCCTTCTCTGTCAATTGACTGCCCCATGATGTCAAATTATCTCCATCATCAATAGGATCTGCATTCATCAAAAATTTGTCAGCATCAAACTCACAAGGCCTCAGAGCCTTTCTCTGCTCTGTCAGCTCCTCAATATTTTGTCCCAACTGCCTCTTCTTCTCAATCAGCACATCATAATGCTGATTCCAATTCTTCAAACATTTCTTAAGACCATCAGTTAGTCTCCCTTCTGCACCATCCTCTTCAAGGATGTTTCTTTTCTCTAGCTCATAAAAATGAACCTTCCTCTTCCTATTCATCTTTTTCCTTACCATCTTAACACCTTCTCTCTGTGGTTCTGTCCTCTGCTCATGCCACAATCTTGGCATCTCACCACAATCTTCTCTATCTTCTGCTGTCACTATCTCCTCATTCTTCATCAGAGTAAAATCCTGATTTCCCATCTCTGCAAAGACTCCAGATACATGTCCATCATTCTCCACATGGCCATTTAACAAAAGCAGCCTATCATTATCAGCATTAATGACAAACTCATCACCATCAACCCCATTGAAACAATCTCTTCTACCAAATAAGGAATTAATGAATTCCTTCTGTTGCAGTAGTTCAATCTGTTCTTCATCTGAAAGATACTCATTATACTTTACTTGGCAACAGTCAACTTCAGCCGTCACATTTTCATCATGTGAACTGCCTTCATTAACACCTGCATTCACACACAACTTGTGAAATGCAAAAACACAAGACCTCATGGTCTCGATTGGTGATTTGGTCACCAAATATTTCTGCTGTTCCAAGTCTTCTATATTTTCCAGAGATCCTCCAATGGTCTCTTCTTCAGAGTCCTCAAGCTATTCAGCCTCCAGCTTTTGGCCAATATCACAAACTAAAGCTCTTCTTCTTCCAATATGTTGGGAAGAAGAATCTTTCTCCAACTATGCATGGGCATCTTCAAAACATGTAGCTGCTCCATTTTCTTCCTCAGTGACAATAGCAGCAGTTTGTTCTTTCTCACCTGCTGTTCCTGCAAACAAAAAAAAATACGTCATACGTAAGGCTCTTGGACCCCTTGGTCCCACTTGAAGCTTTAGTCTCCAATTCTTTCTCCAGATACTCAATCACTCTGAGTGTTTCTTTCTTCTTCATGAGCCAACCAACTCTCTAGCTTTCTTCTATCCTTCTCTTCAGTTCATTAAACTCTTCCCTGATCTTAGCTAATTCTTTCTGCCATTCTTCATCTGTGGATTTCTTCTTCCTCATGCAATTTTCTTTGGCATCTTCACACACTCTTCTGCTGTGGTTTCTCTCAAAAACTCTGCAATTTCTGCAGTCTCTACTATGGCTCTTAGTAGCCATTCTCTTCTCTAGGAGTTATTCACTCACAATCTGCACTAAGCCTCTACAACAACAAGCTCTCTTGCTAAAACTTACCTCATCAAGCTTCTCTCCTAAGCTCCGGCTTTTGGCAAGTATTGGTCCCCTCTCTTTGGAACCTCCTGAGCACACTTTCTGCTCTCTAGGCTTCACTCTGCAACTTTCTCAAGAACACCCTTTTTCTTCTTTCATCCGACCTCAGTTGGGAATTATTTTAGGTTCTGCCACACTCTTTATGCACTCAGAATCCCTTGCTGGACTCCTCTATCACTTGCTCTCAAAGCTTGTGATCTACTTTTACTGAGATGTCTTCCTCAATTGCTTGCACTCTGTATTCTGCAAAAAATACCTTCCAACCAGAGTTCAAATAAGGCTCATCATCTTACCTCTCAAGACCCCTGAATGATCTTGTTCCTTCTCTCCTCACCTGCACTGCATTTCTACCTGCTGCAATCTTCTTTCTTCAAATCCAGATTCTGTTCATCTGGAGAATTTCACTGCATGTCAAATCAAATCTATAATTTTCTCTATTAAACAGATTCTAACATCAATTATTCTTTCATAGTCAGTACATGTGCATTTCAAAAACAAACTATTCAACGAGCTAACTAAATTCTAGCTCTGATACCACTTGATAGTGGGGATACCCGCCAAACCCACATTCCCAGTTCCTGTTATTTCAACCTCAATCTGTGTGTGTAATGCATCCAAAATTTCAATTCCCAAAGCTGTGCGCCATCCTACAATCTCACAACTCAAGAGGTTCTTGTTTCTGGGACTGGCAATTAAATAAATCTCCAAGCCAAGGTCTCACAGTCTCACTACTTAATTCATTCTTTCTTATTTACTTATCAATTTCATGGAAATTGATAAGTGAATACTTTAGATGAATCTTATATTGAACCCAAATATTAAGGCTCCCATATTAAAACATCTGTATTTTAACTATGTGCCTGAATCACAATCCGTATGGCCCCCACTTCGCACTCATACACGTTTAATCGCGGGAATTCAAATTATTTATGTGCGCCGTGCCTTATAACCAACGTTTATACCTTTTGAACTTTATATTAATACTCTACGCCTTTTAAATAAATGGCTTATAATAAACCGTGGCTCTGGGCCCCACCTATATATCGATGGTCAATCCAACACACGCACCGTACCTTATTATCCTCTGCGCATCTATAGCAAGTGATCACCGTCCGATGGCCTCTTCCCAAATAAACGGCATGTACGCATATCGCTTGGCGTCCTAATATGAACTGTAACACACGATGGCGCACAGTGGAAGGCAGTTTTTCAACCTCGCCCTATGCCACGTGTCGAGCTTTCTATGGAATCACTCACAACTCCTCAAATACTGCTTGCCGAAGATAGGTGGTGCGATGAAACCCACCGTTCAGTTCTAAACCGTTGTTACTGTTTCTTCGGTCATGGTTCCCTACTCCAGGTTCCACTTATATCGCGCAAGGTTCCATCAAGCACAGTTCCATTCACCAGCTCCCCACACGACTATAGGATCGCTCTTCCTCGCTACGATCTCAACATTGCCTTTCTTCACATTTTAACCTCGCTCCTCATTATACAGTGCTCGTCCGATGAACACCACTATCGTTATGCTTGGGTCAAAGCCATGCCTCTGTTGTGGCCTATACTCACGGCTCTATCACTCCCCTGTTGACAGTGTCGACAATATTTACATCGATTCCGCTATCTGCATGCAGAGCACCATTAATCCCATCACAGGTTCTTAATTATCACAGATTTCAATTATTCTCCACCAGGATGCATGCATATATTCACACAGAACTTATTCAAGAAAAGAAGATATACATTCACACATAAATTAAATCCACAAGGCACAAATATACTGAAACATTTCTTATTTACACAATGGATTGAATTACAACCACTGGCTGGCTAGATCCTCAATCTGATGGCCTTCTTCCCCTATGCAGCTCTCTATAGGTACAGGCAGTTCTAGGTGCAGGCTCGTGCAGGTATGTGCAGGTCTCTCAACCCTATCACAGAGGTTTATTTTTATACATATTGGAAATCAATCGATTCACTTCTTTGATGACTCTTGGACTCCTAAAGCTAGCCTAACTTCTGAAACTGGCCATCTCTTCAGGTGCCCATCAATCATTTGGGCAATTACAATATTTTCCTAAAATTAACTCAAATAACTCAACTATGAATATTTACATATGGGAAACAAAACATGAGACCCCCCTTATGTTTATTTATGTACAAAAGTGTCTTGGGCCTAATGCCCCTGCATCACCAACCCTTATAGGATTAGGTATCCAACATCTTGTAAAATTGAAGTATATAAAATTAAAAAAATTTCATTAAAGAAGAAACTCTAGTAAAACTGAGGACCCATAGGTCTAATCAAACATGTTTAACTTTGGAGGCTAATTTATCTTGCATTGTAAGTGTTAAGGGAATGGGCGCAGGTTTTAATTTATAGGAAGAAATAAAATATTTGTTCCATGATGATGGAACTAGAAATAACTTCTACCTCCTATTGTTTTCTATTATTTTGGCTATTTGAGTGAGAAGAAATTATCTTCTAATTAAGAATAAGATGTTCTCACCATCTATAATTTCTCGTATAGTGTAAGACACTTATGTAATATCCCTAGTTTCTCTGCTTTTATTAGATAGTTGAACAATATTAAAGGGTAAAGTGGACCCAAAGGAAAACATTTATTATGGGCATATTTTATTATTTTAATTTAGTAAAATGAAAATGGAATTAATTGTACAAATACTAGAGAATAATTGGAGATGAGGTATCCAAATCCATGAGGATGGATAACATTCCCAAGACTTTCCGAGTTCTCCAAAAATCATTGGAGAAAATAAATTAAATATTGAATTTTAGATTAGATATAAAAATCTAAGAAGATACCCTAGTAAAAAGGAAAGTTACTTGGAAGAGGTGGAATAAAACTAGAAAGAGGGAAAATCTAGTTTTAAAGTACTTTTGTGAAAAACCAAAAGTAAAGCCTAGACAAAAAGGAAAAAAGCATCTTGATTAATTAGACGCAGTTATGGAAACAAGTTGATGGGAAAGAAGGCTTAAATAAGCGAATTCTGGGTAGAGAAGGGGTTGTCTACTGCTGGAAATTTTGGTCTCTGCTTGGGGGGAGCTGTGGAGAAAGAGCTCATAGGTTCGGTGGAAAATATTCTGCCATAATTGGTATGCACAATTTAATTCACTTTTACTTGTATTTGTGTTTTTATAGTGAAGTTAATTAGTGGTGAAGGATTATCTAGATCTGTTCAGGATTATATTATGTGTATGAAAATAATGTGAAAATTTCTATGTTGTTGTGAACTGTTAGATATTTGCATTTAACAAAATAGTCTATAACAAATATAGAATAATTATGTAGTGTTTCATAGGCAACTATCTGAATAGTACCAACTCTCATAATGCCTAAACCCTGATGTAGGTTTAAATCTAAGTTTAGGTGAACTATCAAAATTAGTTATGTAGAATATAAACACAGTAGAATTATTTTACTAACCATGAAATTTTGTAAATAAACTAGTACGGAATGAAAAAAAAGTATGTTTGATAGCTAATGTGAATTTATAACATTCAAAAAAATCTTCTACTGTGGTAGATATTGAAGATCTGGATACTATAACTAAGACATACTATTCTGTCAGAACTTCTAGGAGGAATTCGTAAAATTATTAACAGAATTAAAACAAAGATTCTATAAAATATGTCACATAAGGAATAAAAACATAACTGCAATACTGGAGGAAAGACTATATTAAATTATAGTGAGTTATATTAATTCAAAGGATTTATATCCATATACATATAATGTCCAATGAAAACTATGTCCAAATAATTATACAAAATTGGGGAACTCTGTCCCATAAATTACAAGTGTATAATCTCTTTGAAAAATATGCACACGTATAATTACAAAAATCCTCAAGTGGGTTACTGGACCAACATGAAAAGGGAAAATATAAAAGTTATTACTGGACATGTAAATTTCTAGCAGAAGTGGTCAAGTGAAATAGGTATTTAGAGGTTACCTGCACAGAACAGAAATTGAGAAATTAATTTCGGGGCATGAATTGCAAACGATAACAAAAAGTGAAAGTATAGGTAAAGACTAAGGGTAAGGGATAATTACCTTACTAACATCTAGGGATAATTGAAGCTATAAGAAAAACAGAAAGTGAAGTCAGTAAATGGAAGAATATGTGGAATATGCAGAATAAAAAATAATTTAATTAAATTCTAGCAAATTCTTACCTTAAACCCTCGATGGCTTAATGAGTTAAAATTGGAGACATGTGGTATTGTAGAATTCCTGTACAAATTAAGTGAAAAAAATTATTAGTCCAGTCTATACTATTAATTGAAATTAAAAAAGGGAAATCATTATGGATGAGAAAGTCAAAACAAATAGAACCATTGAACAAACAAATTGAATTGATAAAATTCCTCAGATTTCTAATGAAATGGTAGAGTAGAAATATGCGAGGCTTCCACATGGGAAATCTAAATCTCTTGACTAAGAATAATATAAAAATTCATATCCCTAAAATTTAAATGTGTTTTCAAAAGAATACTTTAAACGCTGAACCAAAATTATTAAAGGGAAAATAATTATTTCATAACACTTGAGGTTCCAATGAAATGCACGAAGGATGCTGGAGCTAGCCCAGTAATTAAATGAAATGTATAAAAAACCCGCGTAATAATGAGGAGGAGAAATAGCGTTAGGAAGGCATGACGATTACCTCTAGGGTATTGTGATTTCCACAAGGAGGAAACTGTGTCAAATTCCACATATAGGCATGAGAAGGTTTCCCACGCAAAATTTCCTTCACCTAAAATTCACAAAACCACATTAGACATTAAAATTGAAGATTTAAAAATCAAATTACAATAGACAAAGAGAAAACCCAGAACTAAAATTGAGTTTGAAAATGAGGAAGTAATTTTCCCAACCAATGTGCGAGGGTAGTCTAAGGCATAATCATATTTGAGTAATACGCTGCGGGACTGGCACATTGGCACCATGGGTTGATACCTTGAATGAGGAAATCTAGGGAATAACATAGATCGATAGAGAGAAACCCATCATTGCAAACCTAGAAAAACAAAACGAAACACAAAACGATGAATACAGACACCTATAAGTTTAAATTTACACCATATAAATTAAAAACCATATGGTGAATGCATGTTACCTAAGAGAACGGATGAGGGTTATGAACTTAACCTCGACGTTGCAAAAGGAGTTTCTCCTCTGAAGACAAAACGAAAAACTTCATGGAGCCAAGAGAAAAAGGCGTAACAGAGACAAATGACTGGAAAGAGAGACAAAGCATAAAAGAATTTAATAATAAACTGTAAACCTAGGTATGGTTAGATCTCCATTACCCATGTATGGCATATCCTACGATGGAGAATGTAACGTAATTGAAGGGTTAAATCCAAAACTGAACGAGCCATGTGACCTACTGGCACAATGAAGTACGGTGGAATAAATGAAACTAAATCCCAAGGCCAAAATATAATCTAGAGAGTTGGTGTAAATTCATACGTAGCCGGGGTCTCATTTAAACATTCGTAAATGCCAAATCATTGCATATCTAGTGACAGAGCTATAATGAATGACATGGCGGATTCATATGAACGTATGAAAATTTGGTATATAATTCCATAAGTCCCTTATGACAGCATGGAAAGCCAAAATTCAAAGAAAAAATTTAAATGTATGTGGCAATTCGATTTATGATGGAAAGAGCTTAGGAAAGAAACCAATTCGAAACTAGTGTTTCGTAAGTAGACATAAATCTATATGTCAAAGGGAGTAAGGGTAACTCCACAGAAGGGTAACATAGAGCATTCATAAAGGTAAGTGTTAGTAATTAAATATGAATATTATTACCATAGTAACTATGTGGTCGTGGATAGACTTAGGAATAAGTAAAGTGGCAAAATAATTTGATTATTAAGAGTTAAGGGTGAGACTTTACTATTAAATTACTATTAGCCATTGAAATAGAACTGGTCAATTACTTGACATGGAAACTTATTGAAAATATATATTTGGACGATAGTCCTAAGGAGTAGATGTCAACGGTAATAAAAATCATGATAGTAATTGAGAATAAAATATAAGCGACGATAATTATTGAATAGAAATTCGACACTTAAGGTGCAACAATTACAATGTTTGTGAGATAGTATTCATCAAGGTGCGATGAAACACATCAAATTGTTGAATGTAAATGGTGTTAATTCCATACCTAGAATTTTGTTTTTTTTAATGGAAGTGGAGTTGTTACAACTTACAAGGTTTTCAATAAAGGAAAAAAAAATAGAAAGAAAATTAAGATTCATGAGTCCTATTTATTAAGGTAAGAAAAATCATGAGTCTTTTGTGACATTAATATACTTAATTTATCTCTTAAAAAATGAAGAATACATATATTTTAATTGTATATAAATAAGTATACTATAGTAAATATGGAAAATGAATCATAAATTTGAGGTCTCAAATTAAAAACACTAATCATAATGCAGTTAATAAAAATATTTTAATGCACTTAATGATGAAAGATTAAGAAACATAAATATTGTGTTATGGAGAAAAGGAGTATATCCTTTGATATTCCTTGCATTAAGAGAATTCCATGTATGGATGTCATTCCCTTTTTTAATGTTTATGGACCTATATTTATAAAATAAAATATAAGAAAGATTTTCAAAGATAATGGAAACCTTAATAACGGAACTCTTATTGAAGACCATCCAAGTTTAATTTGGCTTTCTTGAATATAATTTTCTTCTTTAGTCAACTTAAGAAACACCAAACCTTGCATACCATCAAAAAGGTCATTTTATTTATACTAAACTTGGACCTAGCTAGAGCCTATGATCTACCGAGTTGGGGGGTGGCATTTGGACTCCTAATGACTCATATTAGTTTAATATTTCCAACCATAAATTCATTATTGGAATGTTATAATCCATTATGTTAGTAAACAAAGTTGCTACTTTTTTTCATCAAACCATCCACTGATTTTAGGAAAGGACGATAGCTATACCTCATATTGTTTTCATATGTGACTGGAGGTTTAAATTGTGGCATAAAAATACAAACCTCACATTTTATCAAAAGGTCTCGCTATTTCATCACAGAATTATACCTATCTCAAAACTATGATTGTCTCAGTCGGGACCATTTAAGGCTGCTAGTGAATCATATTACCTTTAGCCGTTAAATATAAAAATAGATAGAGTAATTTCATACATCAATTTCATATAAAAATTTTGTTAAAAAAACTTTACATATTTATTAAAACCATTTTGTTAAAAAAAACTTCACATGTTTATTGAAACCATCAAGAGAAATCAAGCAATGATTTCCTTTATGGCAACTATTTCTTATATGGAAATTTTTTTTTTTGACTAATGAGTTATGTTGTATCCTTAGCATATTGGAGGATAAAGTTGTATCTTTAGAACACTAGAGGAGGATGAGAATTGGAAATATGTTGAAGCAACCAAATATATCTAGTATATCCATTTTTCTTGGAGATTGTACTTCTAAAAGAACATAGGATTATAAAAAAGCTTTTTCATATCTACTAGAGAGTGTTATGTATTTAAAAAAACTTTCAAACATCTATTTAACCTTGCTAATAGTTGAATGAAGCTCAAGTACACTCATTATTAGCTTGAAGTATCAACATGGTTATTTATTTTTAAGGTAACCACAAGTTATGGGCATATATTTTAAGAGCATTGCATCTAAATTCTAGAATATAAAAAACCTAATCTCCTCTAAGTTAGGATTCTTCCATGGCTCATTATTGAAATATTTCTCACTTATGATAGCATATAAAGAATATTTTAGCACACCCTTAGTTTTATCTTGTCCAAAGAACAAGATGAAATTGTTTCTCACCACAAGTTGACATGTCATTTCACTAGGAAAGTGTGAAAAATCATCAATGTCATTACAAATGGTTAGGAAAATATGAAAAGTTCTAATATATATGAAGCAATAAAATATTTGTTCAATGAAAAAGGAACAAGAAAGCTCTTTTACTTCTTATGGTTTTCTATTCTTTGGGCTACTCTAGTGAGAAGAAATAATTACCTTTTTATAATAACCTATTCTCAGGATCCATAATTTTCTATATAATCTAGGGTGCTTATGGAGTTTATAGTGGGGAAAATAAGAAATAGAATTAAACTTAGCATTATCTCTTGAGTGTGGAAGGAGAATATATACCAATAACGATGCTAAGGTAGGAATTAGAGCAATTATTTTTACCTCACAATTAGTGTTCAACATATTTTTTATTTATCATGGAACCATTCGTAAAAATGAATGTCAACTTGTATAGATTTTTCTAGACTATATCCATTTCATGGATTTCTAAATATAGTTATTTTTGTGTCTCGATCTTACTAGGGAGCATAATATGAATGTTAGCCACCTCTCAAGTAAAAATGTAAAAGTTATGATCCATTTATTAAGATCAAAAAATTATGATGGCTAGCAAGATTGGTGTTCAAGACATATCTCTTTTACTCAAAGGATTATTATAAATAACTATTTCTTAATTTTTTCTTTTTTTGTATCTCCTAGTGTAACATGTCAACCAATCAAATTTTATACAAAAATAAAATAAGTAAAAACAAATAAAAAAAAATTATTATAATAATTTACTGCTTATGCATGGGATATTATACTATTGACTAAGCATAGTCCTTATTGATTAATCTATCATATTTGAATGTCAACTCATTACATTTTAATACACTTGGGTTTAAAGTTCTTCTTACCGTATTATTTCTCTGGTATTGATTCAAGTTGGCACACATGTGAATTGGATTATATATCATTCGTATATAATGGATCTTGACCATGTAACTAGCCATACAACTTACACCATAGGTTTGTTTAATATTTCATTCAACTTGCATTGATGCAACCGCACCATGCCTGACTTGATATTCACATTGACCTTACCTTGGAAATTAATATATATGAAATATATGTATGAAGGATAATTATACTTTACGGATCTCCTAGTCCTTCCACAGCTGGCCTGCATTACCCGGATTGATTGGCAACTGGCGGTCCATCTACCGTCGATCTGGATTTAGATCGGATGGTGAGCATGCATTAGGGTTAGCTAATGGCTATGCTCCGTAACCATTTCTCCTTATCATTCTTTCGCTTTTCAATAATGGGGTTCTGCTCTGCGGCTCTAGGGTTTTTCCACCATGCTCGTTTCCTATGGCCTTATCGGAACTGATACAACATTTGTGCTAAAAGGAGGTTGCTCGGCCCTTTTGATAACTGGTAATCCACCCCTGTCGCTGCTAGTTCGTTGAGTTGGATTCTGGCCAACACTGAATATAGACTCTATTAGGTAATTTATGAATTCTATGTCTTTCTTCATTGCTTCTGGTTATAAATTTAGTAATTGAGCTTAATTTTTCGTTGGGTTTGCGTATGTGTTTAATGCATCTTTAGCTTGGCCTTCGCACACTTTTATTCAACTCGTTCTCCTCAGGTATTGTTTATATTCTTGCATAAATTTCTCCTTTCATTCTAAGGTATATTAACAAGATGAAATATAGTATTTAGCTTTTTCCTTCGTGACATTAATCGCCTATGCGGTCTTTGTTAATAGGTATTATTATTTTGCCTCTACAATTTCAGATTTCTACCCGGAATATGCGCTTAACCCCAAGCTTCCGGTTCTAAATAGATTCCTACTTCACTACACATGTACCCCTATCAGTTCTTGGATTCAACGCTATGCTTGCATACATCTGGGTTTAGTTTCGGCCATGAAATGTTATCGTTTTTCCTCTCTAACAAATCTTGAGCGGCAGTCTTGAATCTTAGATTCTGGGATGTCTCTACCCTTGAAGTTATTGCTCGTTTTGGGGTTTATATTTATTTCCTTTAAAGTAATACCCTAGCTCTCTGAGCGTAAGGGTTTGTCTCTAATTTAGGCCTCGGCCTCATACTGTATAAACAGTTAAATCTGATAATTTTGTTAAAGAACAATACTTATATTATTCATTTTCTTCTGTTGAAAATATGGTTATCACTTCAGAGGGTCGGGGTTTTTACACCCACGAAAATGACTGATAATTACTCTTTTTAAATGAATAGAATCATGGGCTTACATGAAATTCGATATGTATTATACATCAATAAATTACAATGTTGAATGTTTCTCTGAAATTTATCGTGTAGTCTCTGTTGTTCTTTCTACACTGTTGATGATTAAATTTCAAGTTCACAGTTGGCGTGCCCATGGTTGGAAATTTTGTATACTGTATTTATATTATGATTTTATTTACATGCATGCGCGGAGGCTCATCCTTGATAGCGCACATAATTAATTATTTCTCCTTTGCATGCATTACAATTAGGCATTTTGTCTTGATAATAACAGAAAAGTAATTTTCATTGTTTCTGTAGGGAAGTTTTCGTTAACCTGTACATTGTTTTCTATCTCATATTTATAGCAATGTACACTCTGTTTAAATTTCGTTATTCTCTTGCCTAATATTCTATCTGCTTCTCTATGTATTCAAAGTATACTAGAAAATTAACGTATTAGTAAGTGGCTGGACCACTACCAGTCCGTGTGTTATCATAGGATAAGGACGGCCAACTCAGATTCTGGTCTCAGAGTCTCTATTAACAGTTCTTACTAGTCTTAGTTTACTCCATTTTATGAGAAGAAGAAACTTGTAGTTGCACAGAGAAATAAAAAAAAAACAAGAAATATTATTATTTACCTACTTAATAACATTCCTTTCTCAAGCTTCTTTCCTGCCTGCAAGGTCTCCGAATGTAGTTATTAGCTCCAGTAAACATTCAAATCTATAGTAACCTTACAGTATGCTTATTTAGGAACAGATAACGAGAAAATATTACTAACATAAGAAACAAACAGATTACTACTCATCTGTATAATATTCTGACTGATGCGTGATTTTCTCTCTTCCACGAGTGGGGAAATTACGTCCTCCAACTCTCCCCCGAGCTGCAAGACTGAGTCTCGGTTGAATATAGAAATCTGGAAGAGAATCTCAGGACAATCCGGTCCAATTCTCCAATTCCAGTGAAAAAGGTCTACTGTGTAAATTCTTCCCTACAGGGATTTACTTCTCAAGAAGACAATTTCCTTCTCAGTTCACCACCCCCCAAAGCTCCTGAAAATTTCCCTATTTACCACAGAGTTTCTTTGGGTAAATGTGGAACTGTTTTTCTGTTAAACTAACTCCAAATCTTGAATTCACTTTTTACCATCAGTCTTTACTTATGAAACTAATTTCATAAGTAAATCTTTTATTTCAAAACCAAAATTAATTTTTGTTCAAATATTCTATTTATAAAAATAATAATAATGTTTAACTTCTTAACAATAGCTTTAACAATTTGTCAACCACTAAGGCAGTGTATACAATTTCCCCCCTCTGAAAGAGAACACCGTCCCCGGTGTTCTTACTCCATATCAACAAAAAGTTTAGGATATGCTTCCCGCACAAAAATTTCATCCTCCGAGGTGGCCTCTTCAGGGCCAAAGTGCTTCCATTGCACTTTAACCTAAGCGATGGCTCGTTTCCAGAGCATGATTTTCCTCCGGTCAATTATACTATGAGGCTCAACCAGAAATTCTCCATCTGGTTCTACCTGCACACAATAGACTTTGTATTAGTTTACATAAGTCTTTAACATATAATATTTTTAACTATTGTGCTTACCCACTACCTAAATGTTCCGCCAATGGATTATATCTTTTGAATCATGAATATATCGCTTTAATAACGATACATGGAAAACATTATGTACTCGGATATGGCTGGGAAGGGCCAACCGATACGCCATTGGTCCTACTCTTTCCAGTATTTGGAAAGGACCACAAAAACTAGGAGCTAGCTTTGCACAAGATGACCATATTAACGTGCTCTTCTTTGGCTTAATTCTTACATACATGTGATCCCCCACTTCATATTCATGATATGATCTCTTCTTATCTGCATACACTTTTTTCCTGTCTTGAGCTACTTTTAAATTCTGTCTAATTTTCTTCACTTCTAACTCCATTTCTGATAGCATGTTTGGTCCTAGCATGAGCTTGGTCACGGGACTACTCCAATTGATAGGAGTTCTGTATTGTCGCCTATATAGGGCTTCAAACGGACTCATTTTTAATGATTCTTGCTAAACATTATTATATGCAAATTCTACTAAGTGTAAATATTCTTCCCACTTAGTCGGTTGCTGCATAACATACATTCTCAACATGTCTTCCAGCACTTGATTTACTTATTCTGTTTGCCCGCCCGTTTGTGGATGGTACACAGTAATGAAATTAATTTGAGTCCCTAAACCCGTAAACAGTTCTTTCCAAAAATCTGATGTAAATTTTACATCCCTATCTGAAATAATAGTCTTAGGAATGCCATGCAGTCTAAAAATCTCCCGCATAAATAAATCTTCTATCTGTACTATCTTATATGGAGACTGAATTGGTATCAAGTGTGCCTATTTACTCAATCGGTCTACTACTACCATTATTGAGTCATTACCTCGTTTTGATCTTGGCAGTCCAATGAAAAAATCTAACGAAATCACTTCCCATTTCCATTCAGGAATTGGTATAGGCTACATTAACCCAGTCGGATGCCGGTGTTCTACTTTCACCTATTGGGAATCTAAACACTTGTTTAGATAGGTTGCTATACCTATTCTCATACCTGGCCAACAATAGTCCTTTCTTATTTCTGTCAACATCTTTTGGTATCTACGGTGCCTTGCATAATTACTTCTATGATATTCATCCAATGTTAGAGTCTTCAACTCCATTATATTTGGGATGACTATTCTTTTCTTGAAAACCAGAAATTCATCTTGGTTGATTTCATAATCTCCAAACCTTCCTTGTTCTTTAGATTCCTGTGCTTGCTGCCATAAAAATTCATATTCAGGATCTTTTCCTCCTTGTTTTCTGATTTGATCTAGGAATTTGAATTCAACTTGGTTAACACATAATTCATAGATGTTATGCAACTTTCTACTCAATGCATCTGCAACCATGTTTTCCTTTCCTTTTACATGCTGCTTGTCAATGCCAAACTCGCTCAAGAAGGCATTCCACCTTGCTTGTTGGGAGTTTAAATCAACTTGTTTGAAATAGTTGGTTAAACTGCTATGATCTATCTTCAACACAAATCTTTTCCAAAGTAAGTAGTGTCTCCACACCCGGAGGGCATGCACAACTGCAGTCAGCTCTAAATTCATAGGCTGAATATCATTTCTCGTGATCTTTTAACTTACGAGATTCATATGCAATTAATTTTCCTTCTTGTGATAAAATTGCCCCAACACCCTCCTTACATGTATCCATTCAAACCTCGAATTCCTTATTTGGATCAACTACACTTAACACTGGTGCTGATGTGAATAATTTCTTCAGCTTTTCAAAGCTGTCCTGACATTCTTTTGTCCATTTAAAAATTTTTCACTTCCTTTGCAGAGAGGTAATAGGAAAGGAAATCTTTGAAAATCATTTAATAAATCGCCGGTAATAATGAGCAAGTCCCATAAATGATCATATATCTGCCACATTTTGTGGCACCTTCCATTCCATGATAGTTCTGATTTTCTCTGGGTCCACTGCTATACCTTTTGCAGATATCACATGTCTAAGATATTGTATTTCTTCCTTGAAGAAATCACATTTACTAAATTTCGCATATAACTGATGTTTTCTTAACATATCTAGTACCATTCACAAATGCTCCTTGTGTTCTTCTGCATTCCTAGAGTAGAATAGAATGTCGTCAATGAAAATTAGCACAAAGTTATCCAAATCAGGGTGAAAGATACTATGCATCAGTCTCATAAAAGTGGTTGGTACGTTAATCAGCCTGAAAGGTAGCACCATGAATTCATAGTGACCATACCTTGTGTGAAAGGCAGTTTTATGTATATCTTCATCTTTGATCCGGATTTGGTGATAACCTGATCTCAAATCAATTTTTGAGAATATAGTAGCTCTTCTTACTTGGTCAAACAGATCATCAATTCGTGGTAAGGGATATCTATTCTTGATGGTCAATTTGTTTAACTGACAGTAATCCAGGCACATTCACATGGTTCTGTCCTTCTTTTTAACAAATAACAAAGGTGCTCCGCAAGGAGATATGCTTGGTCGTATATATCCCTTGTCCAATAATTCTTGAAGCTGCATTTTTAACTTGGTTAATTCTGGCATACTCATTCGATAGGGTGCTCTTGATATTGGTGATGCTCTTGGCAGCAATTCAATTGTAAAGTCTATATCCCTTCTAGGTGGCAGACCTAATATCTCTTCTGGAAATATATCTTTGAATTCCTGCACTACAGGAATATTTTCCAGCATAGGAGCTTTTTCCTTAGATTCAGAGAGACCCACTTGTATAGTGTATAGTCGACATCCCTTCCTCATACATTTACCCATTTGGGAAGCTGTAATTGGGTGCAACGGTATAGGTTTCTTAATTCCTTGAATTTCCTGGCGGGTTCCATCCTGATTTCTGTAGTAGATAATCTTCTCCTTGCAATCTACTAAATTCAAATGCCTTTCCAACCAATCCATGCCAAGCAACACATCATAAGATCCCAAGGGAAAAATATTCAAATCCACAATTAATTACTATCCACTGATCTGTAGTGCACAATTTGGTATCTTGGCACTAAATTTTCTCTTGGCTCCAGTAGCCAGCTGGACTAACCATGACTTCCTAAATTTTTGACTTTGCAATTTACAACTCTCTACCAATTTAGGACTGATATAACCTAAACTGGCTCCCAGATCTACCAAAACAGAAACATTTTGAGTTAATAGCTTACCTTCTAGTTCAATCATGGTAGGTTGGTAATCGGGTTGTCGATCCTCCAATGTTGCATTGATTCTGAGTATGTTTTGAGCAACATCTCCAACCATTGAGGCTTCTTGCAGATTAGTTAACGCTTCATTTCTACCCCACTGTGGGCAGTTTCGATAATAGTTTGCCTCATCACAACCACAACACTGTAAAGGTGGCTTCTGGTTTTGAGGTTTCTCTAGTTTACTAGAAGCTTCCACAGTTTTATCTTCTACAGGCCACCTTACCCTCTGATGGTTCTTACCAAAATTCCTACTCACTGAGCTCTTTCTTGTTCTTTTAAAATTATTGGTTTTGCCTCTTTTAAAACCAGCACTACTCTTGTTTTCTTTCCTTGGCTGCCATCCTTTTCCTTGATCTGTCTTGGATTTAGCTTGCTGATAGCACATTCTGGCCTTTCTAATGGCCTCATCCATTGTTTTGGGATTTACAAACTCTATACGTTCCTTCATGTGAGTGGGTAAACTGCTCAGAAACCTTTGTACTTTAGCTTTATCATCCCTTAAGTAAGGTACTTAATGCAGTAATGAAGTAAACTTAGTGATAAAATTGTCCATAGTCTATTGTCCGAGTTTAAAATTGTGGAATTATCGAGATTTTTCATCATAAAAGTGCTCTGTCAGGTACTTATCCTTAAATAACTGCTGAAACATATCCCACATTACTTCTTGATCTTCTATTCCGTGAACTTTCTTCACTTCTTCTCACCACAAGGTGCCTTTTCCCCTTAACTGGTAAATAGCTAACCGGGCCCTAAGATTGCTGTTGTAGTCATACACTTGAAAATAATTGTTCATATTAATTAGCCATGCCTCTGCTACCTCTTCTTCCACTCCATCAAAGGTGGGTGGCTTTATCTTTCTGAATTCACCTTGCAACTCTATCTTCTGCTTTTTACTTTTCTCTTGTTCTGTGACATTGTCAGATTCGGCTTCATTAAGATTTTTATTTCGATTACTTTGCTGAGACGGTCTTATTTCATTTCGACCTGTATCCTGATCTCCCGTTGGTTGTTCGTTTCCTTCTTGAAATTATCTATCAGTACTAGGTTTCTCGATTCCTTGATTTTGTTTATCTGAGAGGCTTTTCAAAATTCTCTCCTGCTCCTGCATCAATCTTACATTATCATTTCATACTCTCTCCATTTCTTCTTGCAGCTGTTGCACTGTGGTTAATAGGATGCGGGTTTGGTGGTGCTGTTCTTCTAACAACCTGCTAGTCTGTTGATGTTGTTCCACCCCCAACTGAACCCACATTTCGGGATTCCTTTCCTGTTGGGGTTGGGTCTTCCCAACATTTCGAGGTGGCTACTGTAAGGGTGTTCTTCTCATTTTTCCTGTTAATATTTCCATCTGAGTGCATTAGTAACACACAGTTTAACGTTATTTGACCCATAGGGTCCCAGCGTTGTAACTCTGCTATGATACCACTTGTAACATGTCAACCAATCAAATTTTATACAAAAATAACATAAGTAAAAACAAATAAAAAAAATATTTATTATAATCATTTACTACTTATGCATGAGACCTTATAATATTGACTAAGCATAGTCCTTATTGATTAATCTATCATATTCAAATGTCAACTCATTACATTTTAATACGCTTGGGTTTAAATTTCTTCTTACCGTATTATTTCTATGGTACTAATTCAAGTTGACACACATGTGAATTGGATTATATATCATTCGTATATAATGGGTCTTGACCATGTAACTGGCCTTACAACTTACACCATAGATTTGTTTAATATTTCATTCAACTTGCATTGATGCAACCGCACCATGCGTGACTTGATATTCACATCGACCTTACCTTGGAAATTAATACATATGAAATATATGTAAGAAGGATAATTATACTTTACGGATCTCCTGATCCTTCCACATCTAGCCTGCATTACCCAGATTGATTTGAAATTGGCGGTTCATCTACCGTCGATCTGGATTGAGATCGGACGATGAGCATGCATTAGGGTTAGCTAATGGCTATGCTCCATAACCACTTCTCCTTGTCATTATTTTTCTCGTTAATACTGGGGTTCTGCTCTGCAGCTCCAGGGTTTTTCCACCATGCTCGTTTCCTATGGCCGTATCGGCATTGATACAAAAGTTGTGCTAAAAGGAGGTTTCTCGGCCATTTTGATAACTGGTAATCCGCACCTATCGCTGCTAGTTCGTTGAGTTGGATTCTGGCCAACATTGAATATAGACTCTATTAGGTAATTTACGAATTCTATGTCTTTCTTCGTTGATTTTGGTTATAAATTTCATAACTGAGCTTAATTTTTCGTTGGGTTTGCGTATGTGTTTAATGCATCTTCAACTAGGCCTTTGCACGCTTTTATTCAACTCGTTCTCCTCAGGTATTGTTTATATTCTTGCATAAATTTCTCCTTTCGTTCTAAGGTATATTAGCAAGATGAGATATAGTATTTAGCCTTTGCCTTCGTGACATTAATCGCCTCTACGGTCTTTGTTAACAGGTATTGTTATTCTGCCTCTACAATTTTAGAGTTATACCTGGAATACGCGCTTAACCCCAAGCTTCCGGTTTAAATAGATTCCTGCTTTGCTACACAGGTACCCCTATCAGTTCTTGGATTCAACCCTATTCTTGCATACTTCTAGGTTTAGTTTCGACCATGAAATGTTATCGTTTTTCCTCTCTAAGAACTCTTGAGCAGCGGTCTTGAATCTTATATTCTGGGATGTCTCTACCCTTGAATTTATTACTCGTTTTGGGGTTTATATTTATTTCCTTTAAAGAAATACCCTAGCTCTCTGAGAATAAGGGTTTGTCTCTGATTTAGGCCTCGCCCTCATACTGTATAAACAGTTAACACTGATAATTTTTTTAAAGAACAATACTTATATTTATTTATTTTCTTGTGTTGCAAATATGGTTACCACTTCAGAGGGTCGGGGTTTTTACACCTGCGCAAATGACTGATAATTACTCTTTTTAAATGAAAAGACTCATGGGATTACATAAAATTTGATATGTATTATACGTCAATAATTTACAATGTTGAATGTTTCTCTGAAATTTATCGTGTAGTCTCTGCTGTTCTTTCTACACTGTTGATGATTAAATTTCAAGTTCACGGTTGGCATGCCCATGGTTGGAAATTCTGTATACTGTATTTATATTATGATTGTATTTTCATACATGCACGGAGTCTCATCCTCGATAGCGCACATAATTAATTATTTCTCCTTTGCATGCATTACTATTAGGCATTTTGTCTTGATAATAACAGAAAAGTAATTTTCATTATTTCTGTAGGGAATTTTTCGTTATCTTGTAGATTATTTTCTATCTCGTATTTCTAGCAATGTACACTTTGTTTACATTTCTTTATTCTCTTTCCTAATATGCTATCTACTTCTCTATGTATTCAAAGTATACTAGAAAATTAATGTGTTAGTGTGGATGGACCACTACCAGTCTGTGTGTTATCATAGGATAAGGATGACCAACTCAGATTCTGGTCTCAGTGTCTCTGTTAACAATTCTTACTAGTCTTAGTTTACTCCATTTAATGTGAAGAAGAAACTTATAGTTGCACAGAGAAATAAAAAAAAAACAAGAAATAATGTTATTTACCTACTTAATAACATTCCTTTCTCAAGCTTCTTTCTTGCCTGCAAGGTCTCCGAATGTAGTTATTAGCTCCAGTAAACATTCAAATCTACAATAACTTTCCAGTATGCTTATTTAGGAACAGATAACCAGAAAATATTACTAACATAAGAAACAAACAGATTACTACTCATCTGTATAATATTCTGACTGATGCATGATTTCCTTCCTTCCACGAGTGGGGAAATTACGTCCTCCAACTCTCCCCCGAGCTCCAAGACTGAGTCTCGGTTGAATATAGAAATCTCAAAGAGAATCTTGGGACAATCTGGTCCAATTCTCCAATTCCAGTGAAAAAGGTCTCCTCTATAAATTCTTCCCTACAGGGATTTACTTCTTAGGAAGACAATTTCCTTCTCCCCAAAGCTCTTGAAAATTCCCTATTTATCTCAGAGTTGCTTTGGGTAATTATGGAACTGTTTTGTGTTGAACTAACTCCAAATCTTGAATTCACTTTTTACCATCAGTCTTTACTTATGAAACTAATTTCACAAGTAGATATTTTATTTCAAAACCGAAATTAATTTTTGTTCAAATATTCTGTTTATAAAAATAATAATAATGTTTAACTTCTTAACAACATCTTTAACAATTTGTCAACCACTAAGGCAGTGGTTACACCTAGTTTTAGTTTTAATAGTATATAGTGAAATGGTAATTTATATTTAGTGTTTTGAAGTACAAAATGGTTTTAAATAATTATATGATGTATTTTTTTTATTATTTTTTATAGAAAATGATATGGGTATTTTTCGGAAAAGACAAGAGACAATGAAAAATGATTATCATAAATGCTCTTAAAAATTGTGAGTGTTATTCAAACATTGCATTTATTTTTATGGTATATTTATTATTTTTTCTTGGCTAGTAATATTAATTTCAGTAAGAATTATAGAAAAATATAAATTATTTCCATCCATATATATATATATAATATATATGTGTGGAAATAATTTATATTTTTCTATAATTCCTACTGAAATTAATATATATATATATATTTTTTTTTTTTCCCGGTAAAACTAAATCTATTTATAAAACATAATAGTACAAAATTGCGCCAGTTTCAGCTGTGTGAGCCTGAGAACTGGGCTTGATTTCCAAGCTTAACCTTAGAAACTGAACTTCCTAGAGTGGGAAACCAGTTCTTTTAGAATAAAGTCTACCGCCCTTAGAAGGGAAATCGGTAAAATAGTAAAAATACTATGATATAACAAGAAACAGTAAACTAGAGTAGCCTACAACTTTTGCCGCTGAATATAAACTCAAAAAACCAAAAAATTCTTTCATGAGGTCGAAAATCTATACCAAAGCTGGCTGAGGGAGATCAAAGTCACCGTTCAGGAGTAGGGGACTCGAGTTCTTCCATGATCCTGCAACCAAACTCAGCTTCTCCATCATCGTTGTCCTTCTCTGGTGCGCCACTCTTGCTGAAGAAGTCCACGTGCAATTTTTCCATTACAGGAATGGAAAGACCAATGCCCATGGCCTCAACAAGGGCTGGAATGTCCAAATTTGCATGTGAGGGCTGCGGGTCAGGCGAAATAAGATCAAGGTGGGGCGCCGAAGCAGGATCAGGGATGGGGGATTCTTCGCACAATGTGACAGTGATGAATGCAGTGAGAACAGGCTTATTTAAGGAACAATTGAAGTGGAATTCTGCCCTTTGTGAAGACTGGCAGAGGGCTGGATTGGTGGGAAAATTAGAAGCAGGGGAGGCAGGCTCAGAGTCAGGCGGAATAGAGTGAGTGCTTCCCGGAATGGAGTGAGAGCCTCTCTGACACCCAGAATCCAAATGAAAACTCCAGTCAACGTCTTCCTCCGAAGAAGCTGAGGGCGAGCTAACGGAAGGGCGAGGGCGAGAGGAGCGCCCTCTTCTCACACCGCGCCTGCAGCGCATTCTCTGCTTGAGCCTAGGCATCGAAACCGCATGACGCCAGGAGTGCTTGGGGCAGTCGGGATGCCACGGATAGCTCTGAAAATCAGCGTGAGAAGGCAAACATAAATTGAGATGACAATAGCTAGTCTGGGTGAAGTGGAAGCCTGGAAGAGTTTCCAAGCATCCCAGAATGGAGCAGCGTCGACCAGTGTGGGTGCGCTCACTTGGAACAACGCAAGCGGGGGGGAAAATTCCACAAACAGGAGTAGGGGGACTACAAAAAACACAATGAGCAGAATAATTCTCCAGAATGAACTCCATAGCTAGATGAACCAGCGAGACGAGGTAGATGACAAGCGCAGCGAACAGTGTGAAAGCGAGACACGTTGGCGAAGTTAATGTGCTAGTAATGGCGCTGCATGGGGCCATATGGCCGCAGCATGTGAGCGCCCTCGAGATCCACCAAGGGACGAAAGTCCCATCAGTCCAAGCCAACATCCGCATCCGGAGCCTACTAAAATTAATATTACTAGCCAAGAAAAAATAATAAATATACCATAAAAATTATTTCCTTTCATATATATATATATATATATATATATATATATATATATATATAAACAATGACAAATTTTCATCTTGATTGTTGCTCACAAATATAAATGCTCTTAAAAATAGTAAATTATTTTGATTTTTCTTTGTTATTTTATACCATATGTATTTTTTTACATTTATATTTAAAAGTGATATCATACTTATTTCGTTATGCTATAGAAATTGTAAGATTGTTGTTAATGAGTGCATCTATTTACTACTTTTCCACATACTTTTGGAAGTCATATTAGATTATTTTCCTTAAACTATGGCAATTCTAAAGTGCTTGCTCACCTGCATTTATATTAGTGCTTACATTTGTTTTTGTCATTGCTTCAATCATTAACATTAATCTCCATTTAAATTTAACTAACACATATAAAAATTATGAATCTTATTTACTAATATGGGATTATTAAATAATCTATTTTATTATAAAAAATAAAAATAAAATAAAAAAATAGCTTAATTGTAATTATGAAAATATAGCATAATTATTGTAAATATGAGAATGAATAATAAATTTAAGGCCTCAAATTTAAAACACTTACTCTAATGAAATTAATATCATGAAAAATAATAAAAATATTTTAATATAATTAATCAGAAAACCTTAAGAAACATATTTTATTATTGGAAAAATGATGATTATGCTTTGATAAGGGAGTTTGTACATAACCCTTCACTTTGTGAACCTCTAGAGACTTTTCTATTACTTTTCATTCCAAGTGATTTCAATAATCTTAACTGAATGCCATAGGAAAAGTTATTTCAAGATGTTTTTTTTTAAATTCATATAAAAAATAAAGGATAGATTAGTCTTTTATAATTTTGAAAAATAAGAATTGCGATATTAAAAAGGTTTTTTGTTTTTTTTTAAAGAAAATAAACAGTAAATTGATGTACATAAATGTTTAATTTTATATAACATTTTTAGGAAATGTTATTTTTTTGTTTTTTTTAGGAAATAAATAATGGAAAATTGCTTATTTATAACACCACTACACAAGTATACATACTTTTAAAAATTAAGTGAACTTTTCTATCTAATATATATTTATTTTTCCTTGATTAGTAATATTGATTTCATTTTTAGAGGTAAAAAATATGGAGAAATATCAAATTTTTTTGGATATATATAAATATATAAGCAAGGTGTGATCTTTGCTCACACATAAATATTCTTAAAAGTTGTACAATATTTGATTTTTTTTTGGTCAGTTTGGCAAGACTACATCTTCATCATTTCCAGTATATAACCAGGAATTGAATCAATAACTTCACATCCCATCATTGCCTATCCAAAATAGAATGGAATAAATACTCTTAAAAGTTGTAAAATATTTGATTTTTTTTGGTAAGTTTGACAAGACTACATCTTCATCATTTCCAATATATAATCAGGAATTGAACCAATAACTTCACATCCCATCATTTTTTATCCAAAATAGAATGAAATAAAGCAATTATAAATTAATTTTTCTGATTATTCTATTGATATGAATATCTCTGTGTATTTATTTGTGCAAGTGCTTAGATCTTTAAAATTAATCTCCATTCTCATTTAAAAAACATATACAAATGATGAATCTTATTTATTAATAAATAAATAATAAATAATCCACCTCAAATATGAAAAATAAAAAGAAACACATTTGGTTAATTGCAATTAATAAAATATAATATAAGTATAGTAAATATGGAAAGTAAATCACAAATGTAGGGTCTGACATTTAAAGGACTTATAATGAAAAACATTTAAAAACTTATAATGAAATTAATTAAAATAGTTTATGGTAGTTAATGAAAAAATGAAACATATTGTATTGTTGAGTGGAGGTGTATTATGCTCTAATGGGCTAGTTTGAAACCGAACCAGTTCGAGACCCTTTACTTTGTGAACCTCTACAGAATTGCCAGTTACATATCATTCAAGGCGGTTTCAATAATCTCAGGTAACGATATACTATGTATGACCAAATAATCTCAGTTGAACATATACTATGTATAAATAAAGCGGTTTAAGGATTTTTTTTTTTTTTTTTAAGACATTCCAGAATGCAAACATATAAAAATAAAAGACGTTTTTAAAGACATTCCAGAATGCAAACCTATAAAAATAAAAACGTTTTTAAAGACATTCCAGAATGCAAACATATAAAAATAAAAGAACGATTAACATGCTTTTAAAAACATAAGAACCGGATGTATATCTACATAATTCCATGTAACATTCCATGAGAAATATATTACCTGTCAAATTAAAAAGAGCCCAATTATCTATAAAAAAAAGTCCAATTATCTATATTAAAGCTATTAGTAATCAAGCAGATGATTAATAGAGCAAGGTTTATAAACTATATGTTGCCTGCAAAGGCATGTGCTCAGAAATATTTTTACTTCTGCACTGCATTTATTTTGACTCATAACAGAAATCAGTGCTATGTTTGAAACAAGCCTTTTGCATATCGACTAAGAGAAGCTATTCAAAAATATTTACAAGAGACCTATGAGTTCATAGTGCAGCAGGAACTTGGAAAGAAGCATTATACACCAGCCATCCCAAAATTGCAAGGCATTCTCCGCGTTGTAGTTCATGAAAAATGCTTCTAAGTTGAGTAGCAAAGGAATGAGATGCCCTAAGGTAAGGGCAGTGTACGTCAACAAAGAGGCAAATGGCAGTACATTTGGATGTCTCGTAATGTGCAAGAGCTGGGTATAGATGACAACAGCTGTTAGTGAGAGAGAGACAAGCCCCATAATGATCTCCAAATCGTTTCTCCACATGCCATTTTGTACTTGGTCTGTAGTGGATGACAATTCCATTGGCTTAAAATAGTGTGGATCCACCTGTGACCTGAGACTTGTAATGCTGCCACTAATATGATCATGATCATGGTGATCAGAATAATGTAGCTCTGGATTTATATGAATTTGACGATCAATATGATTGTCACCACTCCCAGATGAGCGATATCCAACAATGCCCAACGATCCTGTAAGAGGGTTATATATGCCCTCTGCTGATATACGAGACAAATGTTCAAACGATGCATTGGCTTCTTGAGACTTGGGTCCAAAAGGCATCTCGAATTTTAGTGTGGATCCATCTGCGACCTCAGACTTAAAATAGTGTGGATCCTCCTGTGACCTGAGACTTGTAATGCTGCCACTAATATGATCATGATCATGGTGATCAGAATAATGTAGCTCCAGATTTATATGAATTTGACAATCAATATGATTGTCACTCCCAGACGAGCGACATCCAACCATGCACAATGATCCTGTAAGAGGGTTATATATGCCCTCTGCTGATATAGGAGACAAATGTTCAAACGATGCAGAATTGGCTGCTTCTTGAGACTTGGGTCCAAAAGGCATCTCGAATTTTAGTGTGGATCCTCCTGTGACCTGAGACTTAAAATAGTGTGGATCCTCCTGTGACCTGAGACTTGTAATGTTGCCACTAATCTGATCATGATCATGGTGATTAGAATAATGTAGCTCCGGATTTAAGGAAGCATACTTGACCATGTTGTCACTCCCAGTCGACGAGCGACATCCAACCATGCACAATGACCCTGTAAGAGGCTCTGATGCATATAGGAGACAAATGTTCAAACGATGATATAGGAGATATATGAGACAAATGTTCAAACGATGCATTGGCTTATTGAGACTGGGGTACAGAAGGCATCTCGAATTTTAAATTGAAGCTGACATTCAACCGGCCACCCCAGGGTTAAATCCATTTGTCGCATGTAGCTGCAAATCCCTCTGGTATGTATTACCAATGGTAAATGGGTAGCCATGGCCATGCATTCTACAATTTCCAGAGTTCTCAATGGCAACATCAAAACCGCCATGCATTCTACAATTTCCAGTGTTCTCAACGGCAACATCAAAACCGCCATGCATTCTCCAATTACCAGCTGAGTTCTCAACGGCAACATCAAAACCCAGATCCCCAAAGGAGGACACATCTGGGTACCTTCTTACCCAAGCTACCGTCTCGCTGTCGGTAAATGTTTTCCCCACCTGCTCAAATTTCGTGTACTTGTACTGAAAAATGAGCAAAGACGTGCTACTTCCCATTCCCATTCCTCGATCCATTCCAGTAGGACCTTTGAATGTGAAATTCTTAACATGTCCCACAACCATATACCTATCCACAACGGTTGAAGCCGTTGGAAACTGCATAGAAATGCTGATACCACAATCCTCCTCCGCCATTTTGAATACGGCAGGCTACCTGCATACACAATTGACCCCTTGGGCCATCCCATTCACCCTCCCCAATCAAAATGGTCTCTGGGAGGGTAATCCTAAAGTTGAATTCCCTACATTGGAGAATCTGAAATACCCACGCACTAGTTCTCCTTGCCCTTGTGGGGTACATTCTAATTTCTCAACAAACACATGGTTCGGAAGGGATTCTTGTTGACCAAAATCCCTTCCACTGCACTCAGGCTTACAGGCGACATCTAGAGGCCTTCTCAACCAGTCCAAATTACAGAGACTGCCTTTACTATTTGTATACAACACTTGAGGATTTTTGACTGACCAAACCCTTCAGGCATCATAATGGGAGGGTGGCCTCAGAAAGCGACGATTCATTGCAGCTGCTCCTTACGTCTTGCTCTCAACCAATAAACACCCATTGAATTTGAACATGTCCTCCCGCTCAGTTTGCCACAGATCAGAGATGGAATTGGAAGTTGTCAGTGCAGTCCGGTTAACGATCCAATCTTCAGCCTCGTACGAACCGTGGTAAAAGCTCAATGTCTGGGCTTCTTCGTTGACGAAAAGCCCTTCTTTGTTAACGGCTGGCAAAGGAACGAAATCCTGGCATTTTTGCGAATGCAGTTCACTGTACAGTGAAGCATTTAATGGTTTCGCTCCAATGGCATCCAGTAGTGAACCGTTTACGGAGGTGGCTTGTATGACAGCCAGCAGAATCAAGATCACCCCCACGGAATTTGAGCTCCATGAGAAGCCCATGAATCCTGGTAGAGGACCAAAATTAGGGTTCAGATTTGGTTATTACAGGTTCACAACAATTTTTACTCTTCTGTAATTCTGTAATGCAAATTGCAATATTCCTCTTGTGCGATGTCTTCCTGAAAACAAGTTTTGCAGACTGGAAATATTTTTCATTGCCAGCGCAAAGGGAAGTACTGAATTTATAATGCAGGTTGGAAATCGAATTTGTATCGGCGCTCAACGGTAAAATATTAATCACGTTGAAGTTGGGTGGGCCGTTAAATGGTCAAAATAGTGACGTTGAAGTTCAACGTTAATGCTTTAGGTTTTCTGTTGGTTAGCGACATTTAAATTTTTTTATTAAATATAATTGATTTATCAAGAGTGAATTAAAAGTTTTATTAACTATAATTGATTTATCTAGGTTGTTACTGAATTACATGATTGAAGTTTCTTTTGTGGGCAGATACACAATCAAATTATTAATAAGGTTGAGGTAGAATATTTATTAAATAGAATTACACATGATTTCTAATTATTGAATTATCAAAACTAGTTAATTATGTTCATTGGTAGGTTTATTTTGGATTAGAGATTTCATATTTATAAAGTTTATTTTTTTAATATTTTTTAATAGGAAAAAATAATATTTATTTTTCAATTATTTATATTTTTAATGTTTTTAATTAAATCTATTAATTTAAATTTTAGTGTAATGAATTGTCATATAAAATAAATTATGGTTTTAAACATGTATTAATAAATGATAGTATTAGTCTTTGATATTGTAACAAAATTTATTTTTAAATTAGGAATCTTATTATGTAAATGACATCTAATCTTTATGGTTAAAAAACATGTCACATGTTTTTTTTAAATGTCTATATATTTAACTTATTGAAATTCTTTTATCACTAATAATAATTTTAAGTAGAGTTAGAGTTTAATTAATTATTATGAATTTTTAGATTTTAATAATTTGCATGATGATATAAGTTTTTTTTTTATATACTTATTATGATTGATGTCATCATTTACCAATCATTTAATTTATATGGCTCACCAAATACACAACTTAAATGTAGATTCATATTTGGTTATGTAGTTAATTTTTAGAAATTTTAGTTTATATTTTAATATATAGAAAGCTAAATTAATTAAATATTTAATTATTTACTTATTATATATTAATTAAAAAATCATTTTTTAAATATATATTAAATATTTATATTTTCAATTTATTTGTTTAATTGTTTTAATTAAAGTTAAAATTAAAAGATAATATTTTTTTTATAACATAGGATGCAATTTCAAAGAGTAAACATTCTAGTGTAGATGTAACATCTAGACCATAAAAAAAAATTACATCAACTAAATAGATTTGGTATAAGTACTAAACAAATGAATTATGTCATATATGTAATTATGTTATATCTGTAGACATTTCTCCATAGTCAAAAACCTTCATGGATATATTATTTGACATTTGAGTTAACTTGCTTGGCTTATCATTATTTCTCAACTTTACATCATTGTCCTTATGGTTAGTGAACATTGTTACCCGTGTGTTGTAATGTACCCACCCTCATAACCATGGGTTCAAGTTGTCAAAGTTATTAACAACAGTGTTAAATTCTTATCTTCCACGGATGACAACTTCACATGACCTCCATGCTGGCTCACAACGTTGGCCAGTTCTGAGCATCTGATCTTTCCCGCTTCCAATCGACGGTATAGGATGGGCAGGGGTAGGGTTAGGGTAACTACCCATCCGCAGCCCTATGCCTATGGTTCATTTTGTTCATCACAGCTCCGAAATTATTGCTCTGCAAGACTGTAACTCCTGCGTGCATTTTTCTCATGAGCGTTCCTCCTTGAAACTTAACGTGTTGCCAACGGATGATATTTAACCCTTCTTGTCAACAAAAAAGGTAAGATACCTAGTTCATTTTCAAATTTTTCCATCTATGAATTTGTAGTGTTTAATCCTCCAGCTACTAGACTTTATTTGGTTTAAGATTGGGAATTTATCCCTTTGTTTTTCAAGGTATCATCTTATGAGTTTCGATTTGTCAGAACCACTTTCTTAGCTTCTCACCACGAATACTTGACATCAATGCTTGGAATAGTAGAACTGGGTAACGATAAGCTTTCGCCGCTTGCCTCCGTTAACCGTCAACCTCCTCGGCTACAATGTAATAGTCATGACTTGTCTCTGTTCTGTTTTCCTAGTTTTTCTTTTCATTGTATTTTATTTGTTTCTCGAGATTGACCCCCTTTTTACTGTGCTTGCAAGTTTACAGATTCGAAGAGTAGGGATTCGAGCCTCTTGGAAGTCCTTCCCAACTAGACACTCGTATGAATCCTTCTAATGAAGCTCAGTTCGCTGGAAATCAACAGTATTTACCCGTACAGTCTTGTTCACTATTTTCTCCTTGATCTTTTATTGTAGGTAGGGTTTCCGAGTTCTCGGAGATAGTTGCATATCAACCGAGATATTTAATTTTCTTGTAAATTCCACAATTATGGTTGAAAGTCTCAAATGGGCTCAGCCCTTCTAGTTTTAGAATTTACTGTCATCCAAGTTGTAATGTTAATTTAATAGCTATAAATTCTGGGTGCTGGCCAAAGCCTGTTTTATATTAACAATATTTTTGGAACTGTTTAATTTCAAATGTCTGTTCTATGGGAAAACTAGCCGAGACAGTTTTAACCCTGGTAAATAAGATCTGCATGTTTTTCTATTTAAGCTATAGAATCTTGCAGCAGTTTCTCTGAGGTCGTACTTTGATAGAAGATTGAATTTTCATTAATTGGTTTGATTCTTGTGTAGCTTAATTCTTACTTCTATATTGCACCATGACTCTCCTTCCACCGTTTTCAGGTGGCTAGGTGATAGAGGGACCGGAATTCGGACCCTTCCCATGGGCCAGAATCCTAAACCCTCGACCCATAACGATAAAAATCACTAAGTGTAAAAGTAAACATATTTCTATGGCATCTCTCTGATACTTCAAATAATTATTAAGTCACTTTATTGTTTTGCCAAGAGCCAGTTTAATCTACAGTTGTGATTTTTTAAGTTAAAATGTTGAGTTTACAAAGTTGTACAATCAAGTTTACATTTTGACTTTTTACTCTTTCTATTGTTTTTCTATGTGGATTGCTTTAACTAATTGAAGTGTTTTCTTTAGTTTTTCTTGTAGATATTCCAACTATTTAATTTCAAGTACAATAAAAAAGAGCTTATTATGGAGTTCTTGGTTCAAGCATAGAATTTCTATACTCTTTATCACTAGTTCCCCCATATGTTGTTCTCAATATCTTTTAACTTATTCCACAGTTATAGCATATTTTCCTTTTTCACAGTGCATATAAATTTCTGTATAAAAGTTATGGATTTCTCTGTTCTTCTGGTAAAAGATACACGACTATATTTTCTTTGGTGCATAAAATGGACTATAGGGTATTTTTTGATTTTATTTTACTTTTACGTAAATGAGCAATGCAGTATTTACTGTAATTAAAAATAAGAAAACTCCTAGCTTCTACTTTTCTTTTTCTTTTCCGTAAATGAGCAATGAAGTATTTACTGTAATTAAAAATAGCAGAACTCCTAGTTTTTTTAGGAACTATACTTAAGGATGTAGAATTCAAACTTTAGGATAATTCAATCGTAAACATTATACAACATTAAGTAATAATGACTCGAAAATACCTATTACGAGACCTGGTATTTAGTAACTATTGGTCCACCCAACCTTGAGCGAGGCTATTACGTCCTTGGCTCCCCCCTAGCTCCACGCCAGACTGAGGTAATCTTCAGGTAGAAGTTAGACCTCATGACTAAGTCCAGTTTGATACTTATCCGGGCGAATACTAAGTTCCACTGGTTCTCCCAGCAGCTCAAGACATCTCAGTGAAAATTTTTTTTGCTTAATTTCACCATCCCTTTCTGCACAGAACCCTATTTCGTCCTAGGATTTTTCATTAAATCATTTTGGGAAGGTAACTGAGAGAACTGTCTCAACCTGTTCCTGGGTTTCTTGGAATATTTTACCACACAATTACTTTCACCTTTTACTAAAAAAAAATTATCATTTAATTAAATATTTTAAATAAAAGGCACGTGTTAATGTCATTAATGGATGCCTCATTCATTTCTAATTTTTAATATGTCTTAACAACTCATGTAACAACAAGTAAAAATTAAAAGAATAAAAACAGGAAGTTACATCTTCCCCCGCTGAAAGAAACACCGTTCTTGGTGTTACTCGTTTCTTGTGAACATCTTCGGATAAGCCTCATACATAAATTTTTCTTCTTCCCATGTAGCCTCCTCCATGCCAAAGTGCTTCCATTGTACCTTAATTTGGGGGATGACTCGCTTCTAGAGAATTATTTCTCTCCGATCTAGGATATGTTGCGGTTCTACTAGGAACTTGTCGTCTGATTCTTCCTGGAAGTAGCAATATTTTGAATTAGTTCAAATCGAATAATTATAATATACAATTCGTAGGAATTTTTCGACTTACATGTATACCCTACTAATGTATGATGTGATTGTAATCGTGTAAATAACACATCAAAAAAGACACTTGAAATACATTGTGCACTAATATATGGCTTGGTAAATCCAATCGATAGGCCACTGGCCCTATCATCTCTAAGGATTTGAAAGGGCCGCAGTAGCAGGGAGCCAACTTAGCACAAGCATTCCATCGCAGAGTGATTTTCTTTGGCTTAATCCTCACATACACATGGTTCCCCACTACAAATTCCCAAAAGATTCTTTTTTGGTCTGCATAAACCTTTTGTCGGTCCTGAGCTGCCTTCAAATTCTGCCTAACCTTCTTGACTTCCCACTCCATCTCTTATAGCATACCTGGTCCAAGCATCATGCTATTCTCTCGGCTACTCTAGTTTATAGGAGTCTGACATTGTCTCCCATACAATGCTTCGAAAGGGCTCATATTAACAGACTCATGATATCCGTTATTGTATACAAACTAAACGAAATGTAGGTACTCCTTCCATTTCATTGGTTGTTGCATTACATACATGAGCAACATGTCTTTTAAAATTTGATTTACCCTTTCTGTTTGCCCATCCATTTGCGGGTGGTAGGCAGTTAAATTGTATTTGTGTTCCCAGGCCACTAAATAGTGTCTCCAGAATGCTGATGTAAACTTCCCATCATGATCTGAAATGACTGCTCGGGGAATACCATGCAACCTGAAAATCTCCTTTATAAAAATTTCAGCAATTTGCACTATCTTATAGGTATATTGAATGGGGATAAAGTGTGCCACTTTGCTAATTATATCGACTACCACCATAATCGAATCATTATGATTTTTTTTTCTAGGTATTCTAGTGATAAAGTAAAGGGAAATGACTTCCCACTTCAATTCAGGCAGTGGAATTGGTTGAAGCAATCCTGTAGGATGCTGATGTTCAACCTTAATTTGCTGACACTCCAAGAACTTGGTCAAGTATTCCGCTATGTCCCTTCACATTCTTGGCCTGGTGTAGTATTTTCTGATTATTTTTAACATATTTTGGTATACTGGATGCCCAACATAGGTTATCCTATGATACTCATCCAAAATAATTCTCTTTAGACCATTCTAATTGGGAATATATATCCCTTTTCGGAAAACAAGAAGATGTTTTTCATTGAGTTCATATTCTAACTGCTTTCCTCGTCTTTCATCATCTTTTATTTGTAGCCAGAAGTTCTGATATTCTTGGTCCTCCCTTGTTGCTTCCAAAATCTGATCTTGAAAATTAAATTCATTCTAGTCAAAATAAAGTTCATAAATTCCATGCAGTTTTCTACTTAGGGCATCGGCCACGTTGTTCTCTTTTCCTTTCACATGCTGAATATCGAAATCAAATTCACTAAGAAATGCATTCCATCTCGCTTGGTTAGCATTCAAATTAGCCTACTTAAAGTAGTTTGTTAAGCTACTTTGATTAGTTCTTGGCATGAATCTTTTTCCTAGCAGATAATGCCTCCATATTTGCTAAGCATTCACAACCATAGTTAGCTCCAAATCATATGCTGAATATCTCTTCTCATGATCCCTCAACCTCCTAGACTCATATGCTATGACTCTTCCTTCCTGAGTCAACACTGCTCCTACACCCTCCTTGCATGCATGAGTGCATATTTCGAATTATTTACTTGGATCTGCTACCTTCAAGATTGAAGCAGAGGTTAACAACTCTTTTAACAACTCAAAATTATTTTAGCATTCTTGAGTCCATTTAAAAAGTTGTCCTTTCCTTTGCAAAGAGGTTATAGGATAAGATATTTTGGAGAAACCACTAATAAATCATTGGTAGTAACCAGCCAAACCCATAAATGAGCGAATGTCTACTATGTTATTTGGGACCCTCCATTCCATAATTGTCTTTATCTTTTCCGGGTCCACAACTATCCCTTCCGCCGAAATTCCATGCCCCAAGTATTGGATATTCTCCTTAAATAAATCACATTTATTGAACTTGGCATAAAGTTGATGCTCTCTTAGAATTTTCAGCACAATACGTAGGTGTTCCTTGTACTCTTCCATATTCATGGAGTAAATTAAGATATTATCAATAAATATTAACACGAATTTATCCAAATATGGGTGAAAAATTCCATGCATTAAGCTCATAAAGGTTTTTGGTGCATCGGTTAACCCAAACAGTAACACCACAAACTCGTGATGTCCATAACTAGTAAGGAAAGCTCTCTTACTTATATCTTTGTCCTTGATATGGATCTAGTGGTAGCCGAACCTTAAGTCAATCTTAGAGAATATTGTAGGTCCTTTGACTTGGTCAAACATATCATCGATGCACGACAATTGTTACTTGTTTTTAAGAGTCAGCTTATTTAGCTGATGGAAATCCATACACATACGCATAGTACTATATTTTTTCCTTACGAACAACTCCAGTGCTCCCGATGAGGACACACTTGGCCTAATATAGCCTTTATCCATTAATTCTTGAAATTGCATCTTTAACTCTGTTAACTCTGGCAGACTCATTCTGTATGGAGTCCGGGATACAAGTGTTGCCCTAGGTATTAATTTAATAGTAAAATCTATATCTCTTTTTGGTGCCAGCCTTGGAATCTCTTCAGGGAAAACATCTTTAAATTCTTCTATAATAGGGATATTTTCCAACATAACGGTCTTATCTTTTGCATTGGTGAATCCAACTTGAATTGCATAAAGATGGAAGCCCTTTCTTATACATTTACTTAGTTGTGATGTTGTAATAGGTCGCAACTTCAATTTTTTTTTGATGCCCTATAGTTCCTCTCTTTTTCCATCATTAGATTTAAAATTTATGACCTTATTCTTACAGTCCACTAAGGCCTAATGTCTTTCTAGCCAATCCATCCACAACAGTATATCATAAGACCCTAGTGGAAGAAAATTGAGTTCCACAATTATATGTTGGTCCCCAATACTCAATTCACAATTGGGTACCCTAGTATGAACCCGCATTCTAGTCCCTGTAGCCAGCTGAACCAGCCATGGATTTTTAAATTTCTTGTCTTGCAACTTACTTCTTTCTACTACATGAGGGTGTATGTAACTCAATTTGCACCAGGATCAACTAAAATAAAAACAAATCGGGTTTGAATCTTACCTTCTAATTCTATCATGGTTGGCTGGTAATATACTTGTCTATCATCCAATACTGCGTTGATTTTGGGTATGTTTCGAGCTACATAACCCATCGTGGATGCTTCTTGCAGATTTTTTTCCCCCTCATTCCTTCCTCGATGTGGGAAGTTCTTGAAGTAATGTGCTCTCCACATCCCCACCATTGTAATGGGGGTTTCTGGGGTTTCCCAATTTCGGGTCTACTAGAAGCTTCATTAGGCCTTTCCTCCCCTGTTCACTTGGTTCTAGTTTGGCTTTTTCCATTATGTTTGCTGAGTTAATGTCTTGCAAAATTCTTGAAATTTCTTCATCTGCTATTTCTATTATCGTTAAACCTTTTCTACCCCTTTCGAGGTGGCCAACTTTTACTAGCTTCTCCTTTTTCCTTGGACTGTTAATAGCACATTTGCGCTTTCCTAATCACTTCATCCATTGTTTTTGGGTTCACGAACTCGATTATTTATTTCATGTGAATTTCCAAACTGCTCAGAAAATGTTGCACCTTGGCTTTTTCATCACGCACGTAAGGTACATATCTTAATAAAGACGTGAATTTTGTAATAAATTCCTCCATAGTCATTTCACCTAGTTTCAGCTCATTAAACTCTTGGGATTTCTCATCGTAAAATAATTCAGTCAGGTACTTATCTTTAAATTACTTCTGAAATTAATCTCAAGCTACATTTTGATCTTCCATGCCTTGTACATTCTTCACTTCCTCCCACCATAGCATTGCTTCCTCCCGTAGTTGGTAGATGGCTAGGCGAGATTTAACCTTGCTATTATACTCATACAATTAGAAGTACTTATTCATATTTATTATGCAAGCTTCTGGCATTTCCTCCGCCTCTCCATCAAATGTAGGAGGCTTGATCTTCCAAAATTCTCCTTGAAATTCCACTTTATGCTTTTTTAGCTCTTGCTCTTCCATAACAATTCTAGATTCCACTTCATTATATGTACGACTTTTAGGCTTCTTATGTAACGCCTCTACTCATTACCACTCAAATTTTTTTTTTTTCATTTAGGAATTACTTAATCACTTCATTTCCATGTGTATTAAAATGTCGTGATGCATTGAGTTTGAAATTTCAGTTTTTATCTTTGGCTAAGCACTTTATGCCAATTAGATATTTTCTAATAATCATTATTGTTAATGACAATATTTACTATATAACACTCTTGTTAATTATCAACTATAAAATCTTAACCCATTACAATATATATATATTACCATATATATATCTTGTTCTCCTTAACCATATATATATTTTCTTCGCTTTTATATGGTTTATGTTCCACACTTCCTTACATTTAATGACTTAAACTTGACCTTATTGAAACATATTAATTAATTATCTCTACCATAGTATCGTAGTTGCTTGTTATATGTAAATCTTACTCCCTTGTAAGTATATACTTTCATTATATTCTTATAGCTATTCCTTTCAACACATGATCATGACTTTTATTTCATACCTACCATGGATACAATGATACCCTACATTGATATTTTGCTTATACGAATGATATTGAATATATTAATAGGGTTCTATCTACTTCGTCCTCTTATGCTTCGTTGGCATCTACGCATTAATGGTTGATTTAAATGTATGTCATGTTGTATCTTTCAAATGGTAACTTGATTTGGTGGACCACAGATGTTTTACATTCATTTGGTTTCATCCGATGCAAAGGAATTGATTTATTGTTTTATATTTATGAATGTACCTGAATCCTTTATGGCAATTAACTTTGGTATACGTTAATAGTACTATCACCTGGATCGTATAGATTTTTGGCAGTCTTTGGTCAATTCTCGATTTCCCCAAAGGTACTCTTGATCCTGGTATACACCATTGATGTATTGACAAACGGACGATTTGGATGCCATGAGGGAAAATTAGGGTTTGATGGATGTCATATTTAACGTATTGTCTTCTTGTTAGTTTATTCTTTCACCCTCCATTTTCTTCACTCTTTTCGGAAGACCGAGGCTCTACTCCATATGGCTGAGTTCAGAATTGTTCCTTTCAACCCTCAGCGATTTCTATTCTATCCTTTTGGATATACTTCCAGGAAATCTTCATTTCCTTGGTTTGCCTGTCGACTTTTAGATGTAATTAGTCCTCTTCCCATAATTTAACCGATGCAATTGGATTGACTGGTTCTTATTATCGTTTGGCCATTACGCTTAACTGTATATACATTCCCTCACAGTATTTTGATTTCATGTATTGAAATTATTACCACTCGTTATCGTTATATAAACACTATTTATATGATTCATCTAGATCATTTTTTTTTTTAATTTTGTAGATGATTGCTATTTTATGCTTAGTCCCTACTTATTTCTACTTCTCCATTATAATGGACAAAGGAACGTTCATTCCCAATTTAAATGACCGATGTAGCATTTATATTTTGTTCGATTACGTCTTTCTATGTATATAATTTTAACACCATAATCGATTTCTGATAGGAACCATTTTCAATGTCGACCATGTCCATAGTTATGCTAACACAGAGTCTATTCAATTCGATTATTTTGCCTCTCCATCATTGGCTAATTTTTCCAATTAATAAGTATACATTTTTCGCAAAACTTCGAATAGTCACTTCATGGTTTTCAAGTTTTATTTCATGGCCGACGTAGTTTCTAACTAACCCTTATCAATTTGTTCACAACCATTTTATGATTGGGGATTTTAAATTTCTCAGGTAAACTCTTATTCTACAATTTCATTAATAGTCTCTTCATGTAATATATATAAAACTTTTACCCTATTGTAACAGAGTTCTGGTTGATGAAATATTCTTACAGGTAACTCTGAATTTACTTCGAAGATAAATTGAAATTTCATTTTGAGATTTTGTCTCTCAGTTTGAAGTTTAACTTCATTTCTTCTTGGGTTTCAGGTCAGTATTCGCCTTTTTCTTCCTTGGCATAGACCTCAATCCTCTTCATGCTTTCTTTATAGTTTATCATGGCCAATTCGATTTTTTATTTTTTATTTTTGTAATAACAATATGAATTGTAATAATTGGCCTTTTTAAACAGAGATTTGGATTCTATATGAATCCTATTTACTATAACATTTATTATTATAATTTTCTTTTTTATAAATGTTTATATATATATATATATATATATATATATATATATATATTACTCAGAAAATTTCTCTCGGGAACTATAATACATGTTCTGCATTAATATTTTTCTTGAGAATGACTACAGTTGCAAATACTTATGAGAAGAATAAGTATATACTCTGTCTATTCTCATTTCAGTTCATTTAATAATTCCTATTTGATTTTTTCGGTTAGCATTAAATTATGTGTAATAATTTCTATAGTCTGAAGGTTTTCTTCTTGAAGAGTATATCGCTCATTCCACTTTATTTTGTACACTGTTATTTATAAAATACTCAGGAACCAATTTTTATATCTCGTTTAAGTAACATGACTTTATTTTATACATTTAGTATTCAAATAGAACCAGAACTAATGATAGGATTTGCATCTGCATTCCTTGGTAACATGAACATTCTGTATATTATTGAAAAAAAATATTACTTAATTAATACTATTCCTGAATAAATAGAATTACAACCAGGAATAGTTTCTCATGCAGCTCTGTATCATTTTTCCAATTACCTAGTTTTATGATAATCAGAAAATATTAAAAAAAATGATTTTGTATTTATTTTAGAGAACATATTTCTGTTCAATTATTTATTGCCTGATATGAACAGAATTTAACTTTACCTTGACTAATTTAATATTCTTTAATACCATAGTAACATCTATATTTTAATTTAGATTTTATTTGTTTCTAAGATAACTAGAAAGTATATGTATCATACCATTTTGAGTTGAATATTTCCTTTGCATGTTTTTCATAGGTATAATATATTATATCAATTTACTGCTAGAACAGGAAATTTGATTATTTTTATCAAGATATCTATTCCTTATAGAATCAGATTAAAGTTACACTTTAATTATCTAGGGGATTATTTCAATATCTCCAGATTTAAACCAGACTATGGTTTAGAGATCCTGGCTGATAGTATTCCCTGGAATGTATTCCTACTACTATACAGAAATTTAGAAGATTTATTTCTTCTATTTAATTTTTTTAAATGTAAGGAATAACAATTCTCAGAAAACTTAACTCAAAATAACAGCTACAACATTTATCAATTTTGTACAACAACATCTATTTTAACCATTCATAAAATTAGTGTGCATACCACTTCTTCTAATGACCAGTCCTCCCAACCATAGAGTTCCTCTGTCTCCAGAACTCACCGTTGAGCTAAGATCCTCTCCCAGAATAGACCAACCTCAATATGTTCTGGAGTAGCTTATTTAAGCTTATGCTCTCCCCAAAGCCCGTTTCTAATTCTGCGTCCAGAATTATAGGATGCATGTATTCCTGTTTTCCTAGGTTTCCCTTATTTAAGGACTTTAAAGCTGCGTTCTGCTTTTGCATCTTTTGACCTCTTCCCAACTACTTTCCTCATCATTGGGGAAATTTAGAATTTTCCTTAACAATCTAAATTAGAATTAAATTCTTTCAAGGCTTTTTGAAAGATTTTTGGGGAAAGTCTTAGCCTCTTTCCATACCTCATGGATTAGGCAAGTGATCTCAAAAATCTCATTTGGTCATAGTGCACACAAAATTTTTTATTTATTTTTCATAAATAATTAATTAACTACATCCACACAATAATTATCCATTGGGGTCCACTCCCCTTTTGGACATAAGTTCAAATGTCTAACTTGAAAAACATAAAACTAGGGGTGTTACATATTCCCCCTCTTAAAAAAAAATTTGTCCTCGGTGTTAACAGCTACATACTAGCACTAGTACATTTGGCAGAAATTCCGACACTTGGTTCCGACACTTTTGACCAAATGTCGGAAATTTCCCCAAATTTTTTCAACTTTTTCAAATCCCGCCTAAAACCATCACTATAAAGACGTTTACAGAAAAGTGTCGCAATACCGACACTTAGACAAGGTATCGCAATTTTGACGTTTGGAGGAAAACGTCGCAATTGATGTAACACCCCTAGTTTATGTGTTTCAAATTTCAAACTAGACATTTGAAATTTAATCCTAAGGGGAGTGGACCCCAAAGGACAAGTATTTTATGAATGTAATTAAATATTTAATTTGAGGAAATGAATAAAACGATTTTGTGCAGATTGACCAAAATGAGATTTATGAGATCACTTGCTAAATCCATGAGGATGGATAAGGCAAATATTTCCCCACAATCTTTCAAAAATCCTTGAAAGAAATTATTTCTAATTTATATTTTTGAGGAAAAATCTAAATTCCCCAATGATGAGGAAAGTAGTTGGGAAGAGGTAAAAAGCTGGAAAAGCTGGGCAAAGCATAAAACAGCTTTAAAGAATCCCTAAAATGGGAAGCCTAGGCAAACAGGAAGAAAGGAATCCTGAGATTCTGGACACAGAATTAGAAACATGCTTTGGGGAACAATAGCTTAAATAAGCTGCTCCTAAACAGATTAGAGGTGGATCTGTTCTAGGAGATGATCTCAGCTCGGGGGTGAGTTCTGGGAGACAGAAGGACTCTAAGGTTGGGAGGTTGGTCAATTGCAAGAGTGGTATGTCTCTAAATTTATTGGTGTTTTTACTTCCTGTGGTATGAATTGGCTACATATAATAGTTGATTTGTATGTTAGATTTATTATTGCTACATTTAACAAAATTAATCATAAGGCATTCACCTTTATAATTCTATATAGTTGTAGACAAGAAATCTGTAGAGTAGCATCCAACAGAAACTCTAAACCGAGGTCGGTTTAAATCTGAGGATACATATTACTCCATAGATAATTTAACTTTAAACTGCTCCTGATCTACTAGTATAAATTTATGCACATGATTAGGATAGAGCAATATGGGAGTTCCTGTACCATAATTGAAAATAGAAATATATGAAATGAAATCTAAACTGTGCATTAAATGAGATAGAAAAAAAAATATACAGACTGACTTCCAGGGTCAGCACATCATTCATACATAAACAGAAGTACAATAGCAAGTTATTTCTGCATATAAGAAATTAATTCCACAACAGAAGGAACCAATTATTAGTTAGCATGGGATTTCCCATTTATACTTATTTCAAAAAACCTTTCTTACTATAGAGGCTAAAATTAATATGGGAAAGAAAGTTAAATAAATAATCAACAGGAAGATTTCACAACAGCAGGGCATATTTAGTTGTAAGTATTCTATTATATCATGTGAACTAAATGCAAGAGTGTCTAGTGGAATACTAGAAATGCAAAAGTCTTCTAGACATAAATATATATATATATTAACACCTCACCTGTAGGTATTCATGAAGCATGACGAGAGATGATGCTAAAAAGTTAGACAAATATCATTTGCAAATTAACTATAAAATACTTAATTAAGTATTGAACCAATGTAAAGAGAAGAGCTGGTAATAATTTGTACTATTCCAAGAATACTGAAGAGACTTAGTTAACTGTTATGATCAAAACTACAAACCAGGGTAGTATGATAAACATATACAAATGCCTTTTACGACTAACATTCTGAGTGTAAGAATGGTCGATGTAGAATCATCAATCTAATGATATAATACAATGTGGATCTATAAAACTACATGTAACTGAACTTACACTGTGGAAAAGCTCAGTTAAACTATTCATTCAGATCATTACCATGTTCATGAGTATAGTTTAACAAATGTATTGCCTGAAAGCATTAATATAATAAAATACAAGAAAAGTGGGGTATACGTAGTTGCAGAACAATGCCATAAGTACTTATTAAGCTGGACCCAAGCTCAAAAGAGAAAAGTGTGATTTTTGTTGAAGACACATAATAATACTCAATATTATGCAAATCAAGAAACGACGGAGATATATATAAACAAAAATCCAAACATTACAAGTCGACTGTGGCATGGGGACCGTATCATAATCTTCCAGGAATTGATATAAGGGAACATTCAGTGTCGGAACTCAAAAATTACAATAGTCATAATTATACAACTGTATCAATAAAAATTTTAAGCTGTCGAAAACAATTCTAGAACAAATGCGAGGAGAACTGGCTCCATCTAACCAGCGTTTGGTGAATACCGACCTGTAAATGACAAGAGGAGTCAATGTTAATGCTGAAGGAAGCCACATCTCTCGTGGTTCAAGAGAAAGTGAGGCGAGGGTCGTAAATACCTGTAAGAGACAAATCACAACATGAATACTATACAGAACGTGACGAGGAAGAGGAATGCTATCAAAAGTGATAAATGAGGAATGAACAGTTACCTGGTGCGCTAGAACCTCCAAGCTTTCAACTAACCTGTCATATACATAGGGCCATGACATAAATAAACCTGAGTTGGATGGTGGGCATTCAACTAGAATAAAGGAGCTAGCACTCTTGTGAACGAAAAATAGAAATTTTTCCTTACACAGGTCGAGGAAAGGAGCGAACAGAAGGTCGAGAGGGGTAAAATCCATCTATCGTCATGTGAATGACCTCGAAGCAGCCTTAGACGAGAGTAAGGTAGAGGGTAAATCTCCCTCCAAACCCATAAGTGCATTCGTTCAGTCTCGTTCCTGAGAATACGTGTAAGGAAATACAGTAAATATGAACTTAAACCAAGAAAATCGAATCAGTCGAAATGGAGAAAACAAATTCTCTGAAAGAGAAAATTTAAGAAATTGTCAGACATGAATTAACTGGGACAAAACAATGGTAAACTATCCATCGAAATACAAAAATTCAGTCCCTGCTCGAGTCAATGAGCGTAACTCTGAACAAGACAGAGAAAACCCATATTGAGTGGTAAGAACAAAGCGTGAATTTCAAACCATTCGGAATTATCATACCTGCGTTGTTAAATGAAACGAGGGACTATGTCGAAGTCTGGACTGAATCATGCTCAATTCTCCAGAGCATCAAATTTCATTAGCCAGGGACAAATCGAACAAGTAGTAAGGGAAAAGAACCGCCCAGAAAATTAACAATGCAAATTTATATCCATGTTCCCGGAATAGATCAATGAAACCCTAATGCGTCGGTGAATCCTCGTCGTCCACATGGCAAGATCCCAAGGGTGAAGCCACGAATCGAAGGGCTGGATGTGTTATGTACACCATGCGTTCAACATTCAATGTGACAAGCAATACAATAAATGTCACAGCGTCCTGGCCGTGCCATAGATATTGCCTTGGCACCAGGGTAGGCTGGCGTGGTGAGTTCCAGAGTTACGTGGAGCAAACTCACATGACCGCGAATGGAATGAGACCCATTCCAAACCATACGACGAGACTAAAAATCATATATAGGCTTACGTCGAAAACTAGCTTCACGTCTCAATTCCATTGAGTCAAATTACCAATTAGTATTATGTGGAGGCCAAAATAAATGATTCCAATCTTGATATAAATTTTGACGAGAAGTCAATAAATGGCCATGAGTGCCATGTACGCCTAGATAGCAACGTGGGTAAATTAAATCCAACTAAGGTTCATACTGTATAAACGAGTGGTGAACAGGTGTAATCGAAATTGTCCCACATGGGCCTAACGAAATATAACGATATGGTTAACATGTGAAATTGAATCGATCCTTCATCTGTCTATCAAAATATAACAATATATTGAATGATCAAAGGGTCATTACTATACAAACGAAGGTGAGACATAAAAGTGGGATTGGGATAAACAAATCCATTATGTTTGTATTTTAAATATAATTATGTTTGGTAGTACTAATATTGTTATATCCAATTGGGTTGGATATAGTTGAGATATGGAAATAAATCGTAATTGGGAAAATAATTATGATTTGAATAAACCAACATAATTATATTATAATATCTTGCTAGAATTATAATTGAAAAGATGAATGCTTGGAAAAAGAAATAAAAATTGGAAGGTAAATGGGAGGTGTGACAAATGGTATCAGAGCCCAAGTTATAAAACTGGGCTGGTGACATTATGCTCACTGTGGCTGTGTGTTCACTATATAAATTGATTTCTGTGGAAAAAAAAAAAAAATTATATTTTTATTTTTGCTGATCTTTATTGTGTAGTGTACAGTGGTGTTGGAATGGCAGAAGGTGACGAAATTTATGTTGATATGCATGATGAGGATAATGCACCAGATCCCAATGCGCCCATGATGGTGATGTTCCGGAGGTTGCAACAAGAATTGGCTGAGATAAAAAGCCAAGAATGACAGATTGTCATTAGCCAGTGAGGAGCAGGAAAATCTCATCAGAGAATTAACTTCGCGGAACAGCCAAGAAGGCGAAGCTTCCGGAAAGAGGAAAACTGATGAGTCTGGGATGATAATGCTATTAGGCATCAATATAAGCAGAAAAAGGAATTACAGGGGGAATTCTGAAAGATCAAACCTCCCTCCTATGATGGCAAGAAGGAGGAAGATGCTGAAGCTTGGTTGTTGAACATGATTAAATACTTCCAGGTCTATGAATATGAAAGCAATTTGAAGGCCACATTAGCTATTTACCAGCTACAAGGTAAGGCTACCTTGTGGTGGGAGGAGACAAAAATGGTACATGCCATTGACGAAAAGACAGTTACCTGGGAAGATTTCCAGGCTAAGTTCAAAAATCGCTACCCAAATGAACGTTACTATGATGATAAAGCCAAGGAATTTCATGAAATTAAACTAGGGCAGCTCACTATTGATGAGTTTGTTACTAAGTTTACAAAGCTGTTGAGATATGTACCCTACATAAGGGAAGAAAAGGCAAAGGTACAAAGGTTTTTGAATTGTTTGCCTACTATTTACAAAGAGAAAATTGAGTTTGATAACCCAAAAACAATGGACGAAGCTGTTAGAAAATCTAGATTGTGCTACCAACAGTTCAAAAGCAAAACTGAACATGGGAAAAGCTAGGTAAATAAGAGCGAATTCAAAGGGAAGAAATAGAAACCAGCCTATTTGAATAATTTTGGCAGAGATCATGAGTGGAAAAAGTTTAATAAAACCAAAGAAAGTCAAATTTCTCAGTCCCAAGTAGCCTCAAAACAAATATATGGAGACAATAAGGAGGGTACAGTGAAAATGAGAGAACCCCTGAAATGCTGGGGATGTGGAGAACCCCATCTGTTAAGAGATTGTCCCCATCGAAACATTCAGATGATTATAAGAGATCGAGAAGCCACCACAGTAAATGACATAGCCAGAAATATACCAATTATCAGTGCAGCCTTGGAAAATCGACAAGCAGAACATCAAGCTACCATGGTTGAAATGGAGGGTAAGATTTCTGACAAATCTGTTGCAGTTTTGATTGACCCAGGTGCTTCTTTGAGTTACATTAGTCCAAAAATTGTAGAAAAATGTAATCTGAAACCTAAAAAATTTCAACAGTCATGGTTGGTTCAGCTGGCCACTGGAACCAAGAGGAAGGTAACACATAAATTTCCCCGAACAGCAATAAAATTAAATGATTTTCACACATAAGTAAATTTGAACATTCTGCCCTTAGGTTCATATGACCTGCTGATATGAATGGACTGGTTGGAAAATAAGAAAGCCTTGATGAACTGCTGGGATAAGACTCTGCATTGTGTAGATGAGGAAGGGAAACCTTTTATTCTCAAAGGAAAACCAAAACCTATCTCTGTAAGACAAATATCAGCACTGCAATTAAAACTAACAACTAGAAAAGGGTACCAAGTTTATGCAGTATAGGTGGAAGAAATAGAACAGAAAACTGAATAAAGATCACTAGATGCTGTACTAGTAGTAAGAGAGTTTAAGGAAGTCTTTCCAAATGATATCCCTCATCTTCCCCCCAAAAGAGAGATCGACTTTTCAATCGATCTGGTGCGAGGAGAAATACCTATTTCCCGAGCCCCATATCGAATGAGCCCCCTTGAACTTATGGAACGGAAAATGAAATTGCAAGAACTGTTAGATAAAGGTTATATCAGACTGAGTGTGTCTCCTTGGGGAGTACCGGTGTTGTTCGTGAAAAAGAAATATGGAACCTTTCGGATGTGCATTGATTATCGTCAATTGAATAAGTTGACCATTAAAAATGGATACCCTTTGCCTAGAATTGATGATATTTTTGATCAAGTGAGATGAGCTTCAGTATTTTCAAAGATTGATTTAAGGACTGGTTATCACCAGCTCAGAATTAAAGAAGAAGACATCAGCAAAACAGCTTTTTGAACCAGGTATGGTCACTACGAATTTGTAGTCCTACCTTTTGGTTTGACAAATGCGCCTACCACATTTATGTGCCTGATGAACAGTGTGTTAAATAAGTACTTGGATAAATTTCTCCTTGTGTTCATAGATGATATTTTAGTCTACTCAAAAAGTGAGGAGGAACATAAAGAACACTTGAGGAGAACTGGCTCCTTCTAACCAGCGTTTGGTGAATACCGACCTGTAAATGACAATAGGAGTCCATGTTAATGCTGAAGGAAGCCGCATCTCTCATGGTTCAATAGAAAGTGAGGTGATGGTCGTAAATATCTATAAGAGACAAACCACAACATGAATACGATGCAGAACATGATGAGGAAGAGGAATGCTATCAAAAGTGATAAATGAGGAATGAACAGTTACCTGGTGCGCTAGACCCTCCAAGCTTTCAATTAACCTGTCATATACATAGGGCCATGACATAAATAAACACGAGTTGGATGGGGGGCGTTCAAACTAGAATAAAGGAAGTAGAACTCTTGTGAACGAAAAATAGAAATTGCTCCTTACACAGGTCGAGGAAAAGAGCGAACATAAGGTCGAGAGGGGTAGAATCCCTCTATCGCCATGTGAATGACCTCAAAGCAACCTTAGATGGGCGTAAGGTAAAGGTTAAATCTCCCTCCAAACCCATAAGTGCATTCGTTCAGTCTCGTTCCTGAGAATACGTGTAAGGAAATACCGTAAATATGAACTTAAACCAAGCAAATAAAATCAGTCGAAATGGAGAAAAAAAATTCTCTGCAAGAGAAAATTTAACAAATTGTTAGACATGAATTAACTGGGACAAAAAAATGGTAAACTATCCATCGAAATACAAAACTTCAGTCCCTGCTTGAGTCAATGAGCATAAATCTGAACAAGACAGGGAAAACCCATATTGAGTGGTAAGAACAGAGCATGAATTTCAAACCATCCGAAATTATCATACCTGCGTTGTCAAATGAAACGAGGGACTACACCGAAGTCTAGACTGAATCACGCTCAATTCTCTAGAGCGTCGAAGTTCACTAGCCAGGGACAAATCGAACAAGTAGTAAGGGAAAAGAACCGACCAACAAATTAACAATGCGAATTTATATCCATGTTCTCGGAATAGATCAATCAAACCCTAACGCGTCGGTGAATCCTCGTCGTCCACGTGGCAAGATCCCAAGGGTGAAGCCATGGATCAAAGTGCTGGATGTGTTATGTACAGCATACGTTCAACATTCAATGTGACAAGCAATACAACAAATGTCACAGCATCCTGGTCGTGCCATAGAGATTGCCTTGGCACTAGGGTAGGCTGGCGTGGTGAGTTCCAGAGTTACGTGGAGCAAACTCACGTGACCGTGAATGGAATGAGACCCATTCCAAACCATACGACGAGACTGAAAGTCATATATAAGCTTACGTGGAAAACTAGCTTCAAGTCTCAATTCCGTTGAGTCAAATTACCAATTCGTATTACGTGGAGGCCAAAATAAATGATTCCAATCTTGATATAAATGTTGACGAGAAGTCAATAAAAGGCCATGAGTGCCATGTACACATAGATAGCAACGTGGGTAAATTAAATCCAACTAAGGTTCATACTTTATAAACGAGTGGTGAACAGGTGTAACCGAAATTGTCCCATATGGGTCTATTGAAATATAACGATATGGTTAACATGTGAAATTGAATCGATCCCTCATCTGTCTATCAAACTATAACAATATATTGAATGATCAAAGGTTCATTACTATACAAACGAAGGTGAGACATAAAAGTGGGATTGGGATAAACAAATCCATTATGTTTGTATTTTAAATATAATTATGTTTGGTAGTACTAATATTGTTATATCCAATTGGGTTGGATATAGTTGAGATATGGAAATAAATCGTAATTGGGAAAACAATTATGATTTGAATAAACCAACATAATTATAGTATAGTATCTTGCTAGAATTATAATTGAAAAGATGAATGCTTGGAAAAAAAAAATTTTGGGAAGGTCAATGGGAGGTGTGACATGCGACACTATGCCCCAAACTGTCGCTATTGCGACGACTGCCTCCAAACGTCGCAATTGCGACACTTTGTCTAACTGTCGCAATTGCGACGTCTGGAGGTAGCCATCGCAATAGCGACACTTTTGGGGTGTCAGAATAACGACGCTTAATGGTTAATTGGTTCGATATGTAATTCAATGGTTTTCCCGCTCAACTTTTTCGACCTTTATGCTTATTTCCCATAATTCCATTCTGCCTTATGATTCCATTCTTCCCTATTCAATTTTTTTTCCCGCTCAACTTGTTTGACCTTTTTCTCATGAACTCTGAGCATGGAAAAAAATTCCCTGTATAGCTACGGTGATTTTCCCTTGATGTTACCTCAGCAACTGGCAGTGGTAGTAATGTAGATCAACTTCATTCCTGCTAGAAGCTTGAATCTGAATCCTCTCAGCTGGAAACCTCCCCATTTTCATTAACTGTTGTATTTTTTACAAACAACAGAAGCTTGGATATCTGGTAAGTAGTTTCTGCTATAAGGGTTTTACTGGGTGTTTGTGAATAACTGTTGAAGGGAAATGCCCTGCAGTTGCTTGGATTAGTAACTTTTGATTGGTATTATTGATTTTTAGTCTACTGCATATTTTGAGACCTAAGCCCTTGGAGTGCTGTGTATTTCACGTGGGTAACTTTTTCTTGGTACTATTGATTGCTTGCTAGTCTGTTTTTGTGTTTGAGATGATGCCTCACCTATACATGGATCTTGGTATTTGGTAAGGGGAAGACTCTTACTAGTTTGGTTGTGTACATTATTTTGTTAGAGACTTGTTGATTCTGGCTCCCACTTTCTATTTTTTGTTTTGATGGGCTTAGAAGAAGCATTTTGGGAGAAATGCATGATTTCATCAATGGAAAGCCTTTTTTCCTGCTCTTTTGCTCTTTTTCGCATATTCTTAAAGTAATATATTCCCTTATATATATATTTTAAATATGTTTAAAGCACTTTCCTGCTCCTTTTTTAATATGCTAGAAGCACTATATTTCCTTCTCTATTTTTTTAATATGTTTAAAGCACCGTATTGTTTTATCGATAGAATTTTGAAGCACATTTCTACAGAAAACAGATGCAATTTCCTTTTGGTTAGATAGCCGCCATCCAATTTCCTAAACGGGCTCATTTGTAACAAATATGAAGTAGAAAAAGTATTATTCTATGGTCTTCTATAACAGGATTCACCTTTTCTTCATGTGAAGAAGTTAAAGAATGGTCGTGTATTTACTACCTCTATAACTGGGAAAATCTTTTCATTTAACTCTTTTAACTGTCCTGCTCAATAGTATTGTCATATCATTATGTTTAAGATAAAAGAAAATCCAAAACACTGTTTAGAGTCCAGACTCACAAATTTGGCCTAAATAACTTATTTCCTGCCGCACTTCAAGCTTTTCTAAAATACTTCATGCATAGCTGATGAATTTATTTGTAGCCCACATATTGGAGTCACATTGTCCAAAATATACAAACGAAAATATAATATAATGAATTACCTGAACAAGATACTACAAACTTCTACGGAAAATACAATGAAGAATCCATTTGATACTCACAAGGGTGTATTATGGACTCCACATAGCCACAACCATATCTTCAAGTAGTATAGGTTGTCAGGGATAATATGGTGACTACTACAATGCAACTACAAATTCTCTTGCTAGTTTTGAGTGGACATAATAAATATTGAGATGAAGAACAAAAGCTATTTAAGGACTCCAAATCTTAACACAACATGAATAGCATGATCCTATAGAGTGGAAATAACTACATTAAACTCCTATGTGATTGAGGACCTTGATTCCTGCTCTTTGGGTACTCAGAGTCATAGAAACCTAATCTTTGAATGAGCTGATGCATTACAATTGTATTAATTCCATAGATATAACTATAGATACAAAGGTGGAGAACATGTTTCCATAGTGACAGAGTCTCCTTCAGCTTCTCATTCTCTGATAAAGTTTGGGGCATCATGCTCAAGAGGCTAATTTACTATTTCTTTTTGTTATTTCATTCAAGCATAAATGACTGTCAATGAGATTCAGTAATTGAAATATGGATGGATCAAAATTCCATTCACTAGAAAAAAGAACTATTCCTTGACCAGTGAATGAACTTCTAAGTACTTAGAATTATATTCATTGTTGTGAAAGCTATTAGTGTAAAAATATTGCATTCCAATTTGTGCCAGTCTATTACTTTGGAATGAGTACTTGCCAACAAATTAACTATTACACTTAACATATATAAGCTTGTAACTTACATGTCTTACATTTTTCACAGTCTCCTTGAAAACACACCTGATTTCTTACATCTGATTAGATTTTCAAATGCAAAATGTGAGTTCATCTGAAGCATATCTCACAAGCATGCCACTCTTGTCAGATTCATGACCAAAGAGCTCTCTATACTCTATTCATACAGAATTATTCTTTGAATCCACAAGAAGTTTAAGTGTTTCGTCTGCATCTTGTGTATCCAATTATTCAATTTCATTCAAGTTGGCCAGAAAAATGCTACCAAAACTTCTTTATCTGCTTTCTAAGCTTGCTTGAATACTGGATCTGTGTTTTTTGAATCTTCCTATCTTCATGTCTACCTGTCAGAGGAAGCTTCCATCACCTATTGAAGTTAGGGAAGGTTGATGTTCCTATGCTTGAAAAACTCAGTTGCATAATGCAAAAGAGAAAAGGACCTTGATTCCTGCTCTTTGGGTACTCAAAGTCATAGAAACCTAATCTTTGAATGAACTGATGCATTACAATTTTATTATTTCCATAGATAGAACTATAGATACAAAGGTGGAGAACATGGTTCCATAGTGACAGAGACTCCTTCAGATCCTCATTCTCTGATAAATTTTGGGGCATCATGCTCAAGAGGATACCTTAATATTTCTTCTTGTTATTGCATTCAAGCATCAATGACTGACAATGAAATTCAGTAATTGAAATATGGATGGATTAGAATTCCATTCACTAGAAAAAATAGCTAGTCCTTGATCAGAGAATGAACTTCTAAGTATTTGGAATTATATTCATTGCTGTGAAAGCTATTACTATAAAAATATTGCATTCCAATTTGTGCCAGTATATTACTTTGGAATGAGTACTTGCCAACAAATTAACTATTACACTTAACATATATAAGCTTGTAACTTACATGTCTTACATTTTTCACAGTCTCCTTGAAAACACACCTGATTTCTTACATATGATTAGATTTTCAAATGCAAAATGTGAGTTCATTTGAAGCAAATCTGAAAAGCATGCCACTCTTATCAGATTCATGACCAAAGAGCTCTCTATACTCTGTTCATACAAAATTATTCTTTGAATCCAAAATACTTTTAAGTGTTTCGTCTGCATCTTGTGTATCCAATTATTCAATTTCATTCAAGTTGGCCAGAACAACGCTACCAGAACTTCTTTATCTGCTTTCCAAGCTTGCTTGAATACTGGATCTATGCTTTTTGAATCTTTCTATGTTCATGTCTACCTGTCAGAGGTAGCTTCCATCACCTATTGAAGTTAGGGAAGGTTGATGTTCCTATGCTTGAAAAACTCAGTTGTATAATGCAGAAGAGAAAAGGCATTTGAAATGCAATTCTAGGTGCCCCAGTGATGGTTTCTGCTACGGCATCATCCTTTAGCACAATTCAAACGGTTTAATTTATAGCAAAGCTCATGTGGATTACATTTTGTGAATGCTCATACAATAGATTTCTAAAGAATAGCATGCCCTATGTTGCTTGCTTCTGTACCCTATACAGTTTCCAGCCATGTAATTGTCATGGGTATTGGGGGAAAAAGTGTGTCAATTGTAATATTTGCAGAAAAAGGGCTTCTAGAAAATTCACTTCCGCATATTCTCCAAAACTAGTGACTGTAGATGTTACTGAAGCACAAGTTCCCTGTCCAACAACCCATCAATTTCTTGCAAATGTATATGTATGTAATCAATTCTAGACTCTGCATAAGTCCAAAATCATGACCCATAAGCATAGATTATATATGAATCTGATCAAATAGCACGGAAAGATAAAAGGAAAAAAATTCAAAGAATCGACAAATAAAGTGTAAAGAGAGAAGACAAACAAACAAAACAGAACATGAATCCCATTGTCCTACAAGAATTGGAGAGACTGGAGATGGAGTTATTAGACACCACCTATCTCAATACACAAGCCAGGAGACTTGCAAAGCCAGGAGATACGGTAGTGTTCGTTTCTAGGTGCCGCAGTGTTCATTTCGCTTGATGAGATTTAAGGCAAAACGCCCACACCCCAAAGGATTTTTTGATCGAAGCTTCAGGTCTCTATTTTTTAATTCTTCAAGTCCCACTCTGTTTTTTAATTAATGTGTATTTTATTAATTATGTTTAGTGATTGTAATTTTATGGGTAAAGACTATGAAAATAAAGTGTTATGTAGTAAAAATTTAGAATTCAAATACTGTCTACATTTCAATGTAGTTTTGGATCAAACTTATGAAAATAAAGTGTTATGTACCAAAAGATTCAGAATTCAAATAATGTTTACATCTCAATGTATTTTTGAATAAAAAATTCAAGTCTCTTTTTAATTCTTCAAGTCTTTCTCTAATTTTTAATTATATTTATCTTGTAACTATATTTATCGGTGATAGGTCCAGAAACAGCTCAATTCACAAGCTGTATGAAAATGAAGTATTATATACTGAAAGATTCAGTTAAAATTCCATCCCATACTTAGTCTACTTAGTCTACTGAAAAACATATATGAAAGCGCTTAAATATTGTAGTTGTAATATAGTACTAACAGTGAGAATTGAAATTCTGTGTCTGCTGAAAAGTATAAATAAACACCTAAATATTATAGTGGTAACAATCAGAATATACGGTTACACAAGTATGAAACCAACCCATTACTGATCATATGGTCACCAAAGAAACTATGTTGTATTGGGCAACGGTATTCTTCACTCTTGTTTTCGATCTCATGCCGGTCTTCGCAACTATATTCGGGAGTGGTATTCTTCCACAGATACATCAGTAATACATTCTTTGTGCTCCCTTCTCCTGTAGCGATGTTCAAGGGTTTATGAAAGTGCTACATAGTAGGTTGTCAAACATTTTACACTGGCAGTGACAGGGTATTGGGTGCTTTGCAACAATACCTAGTCTAACATATTGAAGAGTTTTATTCCAGATAACCCATATGGCGTTCAGATCTATCAATTGTATTCATATCTTTGCAAATTTTTACAATAGTATTTCTAATGAGTTGTCTTTAAATCTTTTCATTTTTCCTCTCTGTAAGCTAGAGATAAAATCAACTGCTACTTGTGTTGTGTTTGAGTTTAAGTGGCCCATAAAATAAAAAAATAAAAATCAGCAGAGGTCAAGTAGCGCATATTTGCAACGATGCCACTTCAGTCAGAATATCAAAAGTAATAGAGAGAAAAACTGCATTTCCTTACAATCACAATAAATATTAAGGCAGATTTGGGAGAGATATTTCCATTCATTTGTATAACAGAGATGAACCGACGCTTCGAATACCGCAGAATTCATTGAAAAAAAACGACGACTGGGTGTCAAATTAAAACCTGCAGGCATTTTACATATCAGGAGTTGCAATCTGCTACTTCAGGTTTTTCAACAGGTTTCATTTCTAGATTTCCTCCTGGAGTTTTTCATTTTTGCGCTTCTATTTTGAATGGGAAATTTACCTTCAAATGTTTGTTAACCTTGTGAACTCAATTTAGTTATGCAAAATCCCTATTCTTGCAGGGAATTTTATAAGAAGACGAGGCTGCAGTCAGCCTCTCTGCAAATTGAATCACTAGAAATATTAACTTGACTGAGTTAAATTATCTTAGCAATGTTGTAATTTAGTAATATGGATTTTCATCTTACAGGGCACTAGGTTCTGCTGGGAACATATTTTCCACAAACAAAAAGGAAGTTGCTTCACTGGTCCTGGATCACCATTGGAGATGATCGAGCATATTGCAGAACTTGGAGTTGAGGTTTTGCTTCTAGTATATATTAAAATTGTGTTGCCATCTATTAGCTGTTTTGAGTTGTTGCAAACTCTTTGGAATTAAAATGGGAGGCTGGATCCTCCACATAACACCCCGATCAGGGGCATTTGATATGTATGTTTCATTTTAGAAAACAACGTTAGAAAAATTAAAAAAATTCTTAAAGATATTTTTACAAATGTCATGAACCTCACGATTTGGTTGGTAATGATCAAGTTTGTCTTCAAAATTTGGAAAATTTGATTTTCTAATATGCTTGAGATTCCTCTGTCCCATAAAAAAATTTGATTTACTAATATGGTTGAGATTCTGGAGAAAATGTGTGCCCAACATGGCCGGAAAATTCTAAATAATTCTATAGTTTTATTTTTGCTCGTCTTTAGTTCCTGTCCACCAAGTTCAAGAGATAATTTCTTATTGGGGTTAGAAAATAAATCGAGTTCAATTCCCAATATTCAATACAATTCGTTAGACAAATATAGTATAGATAGCATTTTTAGACACTTACGAGTATGTTTCTCGCACCATACCATTTGAATCTTCCACCTAACCTAAACATTAATGATCTTAAATTTGCAAAAAATGGGAGAGGATTTAGCTCATTACCAAAGGGACGATACCCCAATCAATATGACTACGTATTCCCAAATCCTTTATAAGATTCCAATTTGTGGCTATGAGAACGGAGCTGTACAGGAAACAAATTTATGGCATCAGATACTTGCACCAACCAGCATTATAGTGGATATGGTAAAATGAATTCATCATTCAAATAAGTGTCTGGAAGCAGATAATTGTTTTAACTGCTTGTAATTCATACTATATACTATTAAAAGTATAATTTTGTTAGATTAAAGAAAAAAGACGAAGTCCGCACTAAGGAAACTACTTGCCACCAGAAAAATGATGCTATAAAAAAATATACATATACAAAGAGAAAAAGGAACCATCAAAGAGGAGATGATTGGTCACATAAAACTACACCAGTGAAAAAAACTCAACTCCCACCCTCTGTAGTCAATGCCCACAAGCACAACAATATTTTTCAGTAGAATTCACAATCGTAGGAGCAACCAAGGTTTCTTGCTCCCAAGTTATATGCCCAAATGCATACAAAGCTCTCATTGCAGAGTGATATGCACGAAGTTCTAGTTTATGTACTTTTGGTGCTCCTTTATCTTAATTCAAAGATTTATCTTGCCTCCAGTACATTCACATGAAGACATAGAATCATCGAAAGAGCTATAGACTACAGGTCATGATGAATGCTTTTTATTTGAACATAAAATATCATTTGAGATATAGCTACTACTACTACTAGCAACATAACAATGAAAACTCTGAGCTTCCTCAATTGAACGATTTAATCTATCTTCAAATGAAGACATGCATACACATTCCTCACCCACATGTTTTCTGGGCAAAGGAAAGGTATCTACCTTTTCTAACAGAGGACGTGATGACTCTCCTACTTCCTCATGGTTCCTAGATTTCTGGATTTCTCTCCTTTTCTGAGGAGCAGCCTCCATGTTGAAGAAATCTTCCCTGTATGCAGATTGCATTTGAATGCCTGGTTTTCTCTTTGTAGCCTTTAAAGAGACATGAGATGTCAAAGGGTTGCACAAATAGGAATATTTTTTTTCTTACTGTAGCACTTAGAAGGCCTGTAACAACAGTTACATACAGTATCAGCTGTGTAACAGAGGCAGTGTCACCCATCAAGACTGTAAAAATGCTAGGCTTGGGTTGAATTGGAATTTGTATTTTAATATCTTGCATTTGACATAAAGGTAGTAATTCCTTCCAACCATGGTCCAATTGTCACTACCAGTCCTGGTTACTAATTCATCAAATGCTTTCTCAAGGAATACAAAAATATTAGCTATGAATATGACATTAATCTTACGAGATTTTGCTAGGGGATGAAATGTGTGTAACTGACAAATATCCGTTGCTACCAAAGATCCTATATTTGGTTCTTAGTTGCTGGAACCATATACTTTGGCTCCATAATAGAGGATAGATTACTGGAGCTTGTTGGCTTACTGTTATCAGGGTGATGAAAATTAGTTCTAGCTTGCAAAATGATAGGTTGCATCGAACCAATATTTGTATTAATATCTATCATTTGACATCAGGTGTAGTAATTCTATCGACTCCCCTCAGGGTTTGGCCTTGTTTACTTTTCTTTCATCCAACTCTAGTAGATGTAGCTGAAGTCATGTAAGATCAGTTTCAAATTTCAATAATACACATGCATTAGGTCTTGTAGATTGGGCCTTTCTTCTATCCCCAAGCATTAGTTGAATAAGGGTTATAGGCATTTATTCTATCCCCAACAGTAGTTGACCAAGGGTTTCACGATTTTGTTAGTACATGCCCAGCTATGTTTGAGCATCCTTGGAAATTTTCAAATTTGACCAATACAGTTTGCAAGGTTTTCCTTGAATGAGAAAATCAGCACATTGCATATGGTTATTGTTTGGTGTATATGCATTGACCCATTTAAAATGAAGTGGCTTTTTTTTCTGAAGTGCCACCCTTCAGTGAGTGGGAAAAACCTATCTGGTTTGGATCATATGGGAATGCCTATTAGTGGATGGAAAACAAGCAGCTATGTTGGAAACTACTAAGGTGTATTCAATATCCATATTAGCATTCTTTGCAGGCCAGGATCATTAATATTCTATTTCCTAGTACAAAGGTTTTCTTTATGATATTCTATTATCCATTATGAGGTAATATTGTGAGGTGCTTCACTTCGAGCAGAGTATTCTCGGTTGTCAATTGGGTCTTGTCTGAGGGGCTGAGAGAAAATTTGTTATCATTCAAAACCCAGGCTCAAATCCCACTATGTGACATGTCCACTCTTTGTGAGCTAATTTTTGATTGAGGCTCTTCGTGGGCTAATTGTTGATTGAGGCTGGCAAGGTACCGCAATCACATCCTTTCCTATGTGATGGAGGGTGGGAGCTTGGCAATATGGATAGAAAAAAGCAGAATGGATCTTCCTGAGCTGCTAATTCCTGGCTCATTAACCTCTTACTTGTAGTTTCTATGTGGCTGCAGTCACATCAGTCCAGAAAAATTTCCAATACTAAGTCAGTCAGACAGTGCGGAATCTAGATCACCCAACCAATGGATGGTAGGAATCGTGTCACCAGCTTCATTTCAGGCTTGAGTGTTAGGATATGATAGCAGCCTGAGCTTCCAAACCCACATTCACTTTCTATATTTATATGCAAAAAAAAAAATGCATAGTTCTTTTGTAAACCAAATTTTCCCAGTGCTGGGAAAACTCTAAAGAAAAAGCTTTTCCTTGTTCACAATCTTAATATAAAACCCTTCTTACAATTTTTTTCTGCGGAAGCTTACTTGATGAGGATTCACTTAATTTTTAAAAATGGTTGTAAAACCATCATAGACCAAACCCCATTTCATGAATTGGATATTAATATTTTCAACTTGGAAAAAATTCCATAGTAATAAACCTTGTCAACATATGCGTTAACACATATTCGGGTTCACCTTTCATCAAGACACATTCAGCTATGTATATATGAGCCTATACCTTAATAATATTTAAATATATATATGTATATGCTCATACCCATATAGTTCTCGGCCCCACAGCATAGTACTTCATACCCAAATATCAAACATGAACAATTGATATTAAAGTTCGACTTTGATTAAAATCAAACACCAGCACTATCATTTACCTTTACGCAACTTTCCATGCGTCCAACGTTGGATCTCTAGCTCCAATGATCCAATGACTATCACGTTCCAACTTGCACACCCTTTGGTTTCCCAAGGGCACGCGAAATAAACTGTATTTGAAAACCACCACCGCCACATGTTGCAAGTTGGACGTTATCGCGTTCTCTCAAGATAAAATTTCTTACCATTTAGGAACTACGTGAAACCCATGGTTTTGGTTTCTGAAACCGCCTTCACAATTCCTTGTACTCGTAGTACCACGTTTCCTTTGATTCTGAATTCAACATAAAATTCTTTAATGCACTTCCGACAAAATAACTCAACTTCCTCTAATACGTTGTGTTAATTCTTCTCTCGATGGGTTTATTGGACTCGCCACTAGTTCCGCATCCGATTCTTAACTACGGCTTCATTCAATTCAAGATCTTTGCAAGTTTAAAACATTCCATCACATAATTTCAAGGTTTCATTATAAGAACTGTGCACAAACCATTTTTCAGCATTCGTTTGAACATGATAGCGATTCTTCACTCAACATATGACCACACTCTGTTTGGATGTGAGTCTGTGCATCCATGCCAATTCGATAAACAAAAAATTACTCCATTCTGTCACTGATCCTGTTTCATTATTCCATCGATTCTACTGCGCCATCAGAGTTCCACTTCCCTTCGATCGATTCAACGATTGATCTGTTTTCTCTTCTGCTGTCTCAACTTAAGGGTTCAAACTGTAGAAATATAATCGCTCAGACCACATCTCACAAGCGAATTTGACTCGCATCCAGGCTAATCGCGAGCCTCCAATCTTCTAATCATGAGTCTCCAAACTCTTTGAATGGAAAGAATAAAGTGTGGAATAAGAGATGAAGTCTAGGCCGTCCTCCTTTTAGGTTCAACTCTCTCCGTTATGATTTTACATAATGATCCCATTTTCCTCCATTCTGGTTGTGACTTGGATTTACAATTCGACTAGAAAATTTTCCATTTCTCTAGCTTTTTTATGATTCCTTTAAAACCCCAATTGCGTACTTGAATGCACATCTTATGCATTCAACTCAAAATGATTCCAGATCCTAATTTCTGCTTACACAATATACCAATTTAACCTCCTTATCTCATCGATCCATTAGTGACTAATGAGTGAAATTAACCAGTGCAGTTTCATCAAATCTTGTCAACTATATATACAAACCCTTATCACAGAGTTTATATTCATCCACCTGTTCATAACCTTGAACATTTCACGCATAATTCAACCAATGAAATGCATCCAAATTACATACTTTAGGATCGAACTTTCTTCATAAATATGTATATATAAAATCAAAACAGTTACAAATAATTCCTCCTTGGCCTGATATTCTGATCAGTGGTCATTCTTCAGATTTGCCCGAAGGCTTATAGGAACAAACTCCTGCTCTTCTAAAGACTGAATTCACACACTCTGCAGATCTCCTATCCTGATCTATTTTTCCTTTAAGGCTTATTAATTTATACAAATTTGGATGAACCAATTTAGGTTCAGATCCCTTCAATAATGCAACAAAGTCCTCAAATATCTCAACATCCCTACAATCTAGAATTTATCCCTAAAATCTTGAAATCAAATATAACTTAGGCTTCATAATTAATTCTTAAATATCTAAAATCTAATTTCTCTCATGTTCTCCAAATAATTTGGGAACATTAAAAAATCCTCACAATAATTAATTAAAAATATCATTTAATCACTCAAAAATCTCATTAATATTTACATAAAATTAATATTTTCTCAAAAACATAAGACCCCCTAGGTTTAATAAAATACCGAGTATTTTCCCGATTCTAATGATCCTGCATCAGGATAGCTGATGGTTGGTAGCATTTTTTATTTAGGGATTCTTCCCTAGTGCCCTTTGTATCCTCACCTATTTTGTTCTTTTGGGATTCGTAGTGTTACCGTATCTCTTTAAGCTTTCTTTCTTCACTTTCACTCTACCCTTACTTTTTCTAGATTTGATTGGTAAATGACAAGGAATTGCTTCCAAAATTCTTCCCTAAAATGAGATGGTCTCTTAACGCTTTTGTTAAGACTGGATCTGTGGGAAAAACTACATTGTTATCACTATATTTCTGTTAGGGCTAGAGATATAGAGGAAAAAGATGGTTGTTAAAAGAAATTTATATTAAAATTTACAGGCTATATATGCCAAATAGAAAATATAGTCAAAATAAGTCAATATAACGAATTAATTTTATATCTCTCGTAAATGATAAGGGGAAACCGAAAGTTTTCATTAACTGTGTTGCTCAAGGGAGGAGATATGCTAAATAAAAAGGGCCAGAGAACAACTCCAAGATTTCTCATGTATAATGTTATGAATATAATATATTGACAAAATGTATGACAATGTACATGCTAGCATGGACAGGTGTAGAGTATCTGAAATATGTGTAATTTTCGAACTTACTAATTGGTTATTGTGGCTCTCCAGGCATGTTTTGCTTGTCAAATTGTAAACGTGTCCTTGCATGTGTTCTTTGGATTGGAATTTATTTCTCTTCATGTATTGCTCTAAACTTTTGTACAACCCTTGACTTGTAAGTTACCTGTGACAAACTGTATTGATGATGTTTTAGATCCCCACTGCATTGTGTTTTGGTATGTCACCATGGTTTATGATATGGGACAAGGATTCAACATTAGTTGTATCGATTGCGTGTTCTCCTATAGTCATGCTGTTGTTTGAAGCCTCATGCTACTATCATGCTTTGCATTTCATGGAAAATAATTAGCAATTTGAAGGTTCTTTTAGAGAAAATTTTACATGGAGTTTACAACTACACATATTTTACGTTTATCAGTATTTTGAAGCTGTTTAACAGTATATTTCTATTGGTATTTTAGGGTTTATTTGAAGGCTTAAAAACCTATAGGAGATATGATGGACAGATCGTGCTCTTTCATCCAGAACAGAATGCATTTCGACTCACAATGGGTGCAGAGTGCATGTGTTTGCCAGCTCCATCAGTAGAACAATTTGTGGAGGCTGTAAAACAAACAGTGTTGGAAAAAAAGCGCTGGGTAAGATTGTGCTTCTATTTGAACGACTTTAAAGTATTTTTCTTTTCCATACCCAAAATGTTGCATTCCTAACAGAGTGGATTTGGATTATTTATGCATGTTATTTGGTTGCAGATACCACCCTTTGGCAAAGGTTCTCTTTATATACGCCCACTACTTCTTGGTAGTGGAGCCATTTTAGGACTTTCTCCAGCTCCAGAGGTTACTTTTATTATATATGTTTCCCCTATTGGAAACTATTTCAAGGTTGGTTTTTGTATTGATACCTAATAAATTTAAGATCATTATGTGTTGTCACAATATGTTCTTTCCTGAATATACATTCTTGACATAAGTAGCCACTAGTACCTTTCAATGAGTTTTCTACTGGCTTCAATCTCAAATTGTATATTGGTAACTTTGATAGCTCCACCTTGATAACATATTCATTTCTCTCGTTGGTTTTCTCTTGCCCCAATTGTTCCTTGTGTGTCAATGTCATTATTGGATGAGATGTTGTTTAATTGGACAGGTTTCATCAGTGCAATGTCATCGCATATTGCCTTTACCTAAAGAAGTATATATTTGAAGAGTTTCACAATGATGCTACCAGGAAGATGAAAATATCCAAAAATATTGTCGATGGTTTGAAAGAGTATTTCTACAGGTTCCATGATGGCGAAATACCTCTCAGTACCATTTTTGAGAATTTACAAGACAAATGTTGGGAGGATAGTAATAGGCTCTGTAATTTGTCTTGTATTGCATCTGCATTTGCATTGCCATTACTGATAAGACATTTTGAAGTCTCAGAACTACATCAACATCCATATCAGGCTTTATTGATTATAGCTTTGTGGTAGAGGCTTCTGCATGTAGATGAACCTTGTCACCATAGCATATATGTAGAAACATAAAAAAAAAATTATCCAGTAATAATGGAACGTGCCCATATTTATTTTAAATGAATATAGTATTCATGATAGTTGAATGGAGCTTAGTTAGTATTGGTTCTCGTTAAAAACCTTGTCTTTCATTATCCGAGGGAACTTTCATTACAGTTTCCAATTCCTGTTGTCGTTTCATTATAGTTTCTTTCATTATCTGAGGGAACTTTCAATTACAGTTTCCAATTCATTACAGTCTTTCTTTTCAATTGATGCAAGAATGCAAATGTCAAGACAGGTGATGTACACAAACAAAAGCATCGAGCATGTCACTGATCCAAATCCCAAATTTCAGTGCCAATAGTAGGCAATGTTTGCAATACATAACGCTTCAAGGAACCAGTCTCATACTAACTCACATTACATGCTCATTCATTACTAAACAAACCATCCTTGACTCTACAAAACCTCTATCCACTGCTATCTCACTTCAGCATAGCTGTTGATGCAGTGAAACCATATCAGCTTATTAAAGCTAATGTACAAGCTTCAACCTTTTCACAGATTTCGTCCAGCACGGATGACCTCATCCATGAGAAGTAGTTGCAATGCAATCACAGAGCCAGAATTTATAATCTGGCACTCGACAGAGTAGTTGTCAAAAATTCCCTCCAAGTATGGGTCCATCGGTTCTCCTGTATGATAATTTAAACCAACAATATTTCCTTTGTCATGCTCCACCTATAGTCCAACCAAGACGTGTTAAGTATCTAGTCCAGAATTTTCTGCCAGAGTCTTGGGCACAACCAAAAGCACATCAGCAAAGTCTTTAACTCCTAATTGTGGACGCCCCTGAACAATCTTCTTGAGAGTGTGTTTGAGATGCTGGCTTGCAGCAACTTCAAAAGCTCCAGCACCGAAGACAACAACTCTATCTTCAAGTGTGTTTTTAATAGCTCTCAAACCATCATGTAAAACATACTTAATTTGAGAAATATATAATCATTAGGTCCTTTTCTTAGAATTTTACACGAGTGAGGATTCCTAGAATTTTCCACAAAAGTGTATTTTTCTTCCCCTAGGACATGCTCATATACAAGCCCAACCCATCCAAGAACACTAGGAGACAGATCATCAACAGAATTGACAGCCTCCCCACCACAAGCTAAAACCAATCTCTCCATATTGCGCCTCTTCGCTCTCCTCAAAGCTACAATCCCTTCTCTTGCAAGAAGATCGAGTGACATAAGATATATTCCCTTTTGATTGATCATAACAAAATTGTTGTCAGTGCCATCACAAACTTTCTTCTTCAGGTTAATGATCTTTTGAATTTTCTCATCTAATTGTCTTCTTTCTGCTAAAACCATTTTCTCCCTCTGCTCTGCATTCGAATAAAAGAAACTTGCATTTACTTCACTCTTTTCATAATCTAGAGAGACATTGCAAGTCAATTCATTACAGTCTTTCATTACAGTTTCGAATTCTTGTTGTCGTTTATCGAATAACCCATACTGCAATGACCATGGGCTATTTCATTTTTTTTTTATAAAAATTTAACCTGCCATTGCTCGAACGATGTAGTTTGGGAATGTAGATCTGAGCCCTGTTCAATATTTGCATCAGAATAAAATTATTGATGATGTGAGACAAGCACTCCCAGCAACATCTGCTAACGGGAATTCATATATTTTCAAATTTTTTTTTTTAAACTGAACCCACTGTCGCTCTTTCGATGCTATATAAGCGTCAGAATACCGACGTTACATTTTAAAAAAAAATTTACTATGCCATCGGAAAAGCAACATTTTCCAACGTCGGAAGAGCGACATTCCCAAATGTGGAAAATCAACGTTTCCAAACATCGGAAGAGCGACACCACTAGCGTCGGAAGAGAGACTGCTGCTCAATGTCGGTATTGCGACGCTTCAAAGCATGGTTAGCCATAACTTCGGTCTTCCAACACTATACGAGCGTAGGTATTGCGACACTTTAGAAGCATCGTTAGCCATAACGTCGGTATTGCGACACTTCACAAGCGTCGCTATTGTGACACTTCATAAGTGTCGGTATTGCGATGCTTCTGCAAAACGTCGAAACAAGTGTCACAATACCAATGCTTTATGGAAGTGTTGGAAGACCGACGTTATGGCTATCCATGCTTTGAAGTGCCTCAAACTGTCGCTCTTGTGACGTCTAGGTGTCGGAAAATCGACAAATTGGCTGTCAGAAATTGGGCCAAATTTACTAGTGTAGAGTTTATTTTGAAAATAAATATGGATATTTTTCCATCATCTCAGCTTCTCTTTCCCACGTAGCTTCTTCAGCAGTAAAGTGCTTCCACTGCACCTTTACTCTGACTACTGTTTGATTTCTCAATTCAGTTTCTTCCCGCTCCAATATTTGAAGCGGCTCTGGAATGAACTCCCCTTCTGGTTCCACCTGTATCACATTCCAATAAACAATATGCGAAGCATCATGTACATATATTTTTAATAACCAAACATGAAACACATCATGAAATTTAACATGGGGAGGTAAGGCCAGTTTATAAGCCACTGGTCCCACCCTTTCTAACACCTCAAAAGGCCCAAAGTATCTAGGAGCCAAATTTGCACAGCTTCCAGCATAAAGTGTGCTCTTTTTGGGTTTAATACGCAGATACACATGATCACCCACTTTGAATTGTTGGTGCACTCTCTTCTTATCAGCATAGCTTTTCTGTCGATCTTGTGTTGTCTTGATGTTTCTCTGTATCTATTTGACAATCCTTTCCATTTCTTGTAGAGTATCTGGCCCCAGTACTAGGTTATCTTCAGGTTGTCTCCAACTTAAAGGAGTACAACACTTTCTTCCATAGAGTGCTTCAAATTGGCTCATTTTGATGGAGAATTGATAGTTGTTGTTATAAGAAAATTCGACTAAATGTAAGTAGTCTTCCCATTTTGACGGCCTATCCATCACATACATTCTCAGCATATCCTCCAAAATCTGATTTGTTCTCTTTGTTTGACCATTCGTCTGAGGGTGATAAGTAGTACTAAAATTCAATTTAGTGCCCATGCCCCCAAACAGAGCTTTCCAGAAGGAGGTTGTGAAATTAGTGTCTCTATCTGAAATAATCAACTTTGGGACCCCGTGTAGCCTTACTATTTCTTTTAGGAACACATTTGCTACTTGGGCTATCCCAAAAGTAGATTTTACAGGTATGAAATGTGCAGCTTTTGTTAAGGTATCTACCAATACCATCACTGAGTCATGCTGGTACTTTTTTTTGGGTAACCCGGTTATAAAATCTATAGAAACAGTGTCCCACTTCCATTCTGCAATTGGTAAGGGGTTTAGAAGACCAGCTGGATGTTGATGTTCAACTTTGACTAGTTGACACTCCATGCATCTAGCTAAGTAGTTGGCTACATCTTTTTTCATTCCTGGCAAAAAAAAAATCATTTTCAAGGCTGTAAGCATTTTTTGATATCCAGGATGTCATGAATATGGTTTTTTATGATATTCATCTAGGATTTATTTTTTTAAAGAATCCACATTAGGGATGTACAATTTGTTTCTATAGAAGATTAGCCCTTTCTGGTTTTGGGTGTATTCAGCCATTTCCTTTTTCAACAATTTCACTTGTAGATTCTCATAGTTGGGATCTTGATCTGCTACCTTTTTAACTAATTCTTCTAAGTCAAAACTAGCACTACTCCCAATGTTGCTTATGTTTTGGCAAGCATTTCTGCTTAGAGAATCAGCAATTTTGTTTTCTTTTCCTTTGATATGTTTTATGTCCATATCAAATTCACTCAGAAAAGACATCCATATGGCTGGTCGAGCATTCAAATATGTTTGAGAAAAGAAATACTTGAGACTGATATGATCTGTCATCAATGTAAATTTTTTCCCAAGAAGATAGTGTCACCACATCTTCAAGGCATGAATTACAGTAGCCAATTCAAGGTCATATACACTGTAATTCTGTTCATGTTTCTTAAGTTTTCTAGATTCATATGCAATAACAGAATTCTCTTGCAACATAACTCCTCCCAATCCCTCTCTACATGCATCCGTACACACGACAAATTCTTTGTTAGGATCTGCAATCTTCAGTACAGGGGTTGTAGTAAGTTTTAATTTTAGTTGTTCAAAGCTGTTTTGGCATTTCTCAGTCCACTCCAATTTGGTGCCTTTTCTCTGTAGTGAAGTTATGGGATATGCTATTGTAGAAAATATTTCCAAAAACCTTCGATAATAACCTGCAATCCCCATAAATGACCTTACTGCTGATACATCAATAGGCACAGGCCACTCTCTTATGGCTTTTATCTTTTCAAGATGAACAGACAATGTGTATTAAAATGTCCATGTGTATTAAAATGTCGTGATGACTTGAGTCTGAAATTTCAGTTTTTATCTTTGGCTAAGCACTTTATGCCAATTAGATATTTTCTAATAATCATTCTTGTTAATGACAATATTTACTATATAACACTCTTATTAATTATCAACTATAAAATCTTAACCCATTACAATATATATATTACCATATATATATCTTGTTCTCCTTAACCATATATATATTTGCTTCGCTTTTATATGGTTTATGTTCCACACTTCCTTACATTTAATGACTTAAACTTGACCTTATTGAAATGTATTAATTAATTATCTCTACCATAGTATCGTAATTTCTTGTTATATGTAAATCTTACTCCCTCGTATGTATATAATTTCATTATATTCTTATAGATATTCCTTTCAACACATGATAATGACTTTTATTTCATACTTACCATGGATACAATGATACCCTACATTGATATTTTTCCTATACGAATGAGATTGAATATATTAATAGGGTTCTATCTACTTCGTCCTCTTATGATTCATTGGCATCTACACATTAATGGTTGATTTAAACGTATGTCATGTCATATCTTTCAACTGGTAACTTGATTTGGTGGATCACAGATGTTTTTCGTTCGTTTGGTTTCATCAGATGCAAAGGACTTGATTTATTGTTTTATATTTATGAATGTACCTAAATCCTTTATGGCAATTAACTTTGGTATACATTAATAGTACTATCACCTGGATCATATATATTTTTGGCAGTCTTTTGTTAATTCTCTATTTCCCCAAAGGTACTCTCGATCCTGGTATGCGCCATTGATGTATTGACAAATGGACGATTTGGATGCCATGAGGGAAAATTAGGGTTTTATGGATGTCATATTTAACGTATTGTCTTCTTGTTAGTTTATTCTTTCACCCTCCATTTTTTTCGCTCTTTTCATAAGACTGAGGCTCTGCTCCATATGGTTGAGTTTGGAATTGTTCCTTTCAACCCTCGGTGATTTCTATTCTATCCTTTTGGATATACTTCCAGAAAATCTTCATTTCCTTGGTTTGCCTGTCGAATTTTAGATGTAATTAGTCTTATTCCCATAATTTAACTGATGCAATTGGATTGATTGGTTCTTATTATCGTTTGGCCATTACACTTAACTGAATATACATTCCCTCATAGTATTTTGATTTCATGTATTGAAATTATTACCACTCGTTATCGTTATATAATCACTATTTATATGATTCATCTAGATCATTTTTTTATTTATTTTGTAGATGATCGGTATTTTATGCTTAGTCCCTACTTATTTATACTTCTCCATTGTAATGGACAAAGGAACGTTCGTTCCCAGTTTAAATAACTGATGTAGCATTTATATTTTGTTCGATTACGTCTTTCTCTGTATATAATTTTAACACCATAATCGATTTCTGATAGGAACCATTTTCAATGTCGACTATGTCCATAGTTATGCTAACACAGAATCGATTCAATTCGATTATTTTTCCTCTCCATCATTGGATAATTCGTCCAATGAATAGGTATACATTTGTCGCAGAACTTGGAACAGTCATTTCATGGTTTTCAAGTTTTATTTTATGGCCGACGTAGTTTCTAACTAACCCTTATCAATTTTTTCACAGCCATTTTATGATTGGGGGTTTTAAATTTCTCAGGTAAACTCTTATTCTAAAATTTCATTAATAGTATCTTCCTGTAATATATATAAAAAAATTTCCCTATTGTAACAAAGTTCTGGTTGATGAAATATTCTCACAGGTAACTCTGGATTTACTTCGAAGATAAATTGAAATTTCATTTTGAGAGTCTATCTCTCAGTTCGAAGTTCAACTTTGTTTCTTCTTTGGTTTCAGGTCAGTATTCGCCTTTTTCTTCCTCGGCGTAGACCTCAATCCTCTTCATGCTTTCTTTCTAGCTTATAATGACCAATTCGATTTTTTTTTTTTTTTTTGTAATAACAATATGAATTGTAATAATTGGCCTTTTTAAACAGTGATTTGGATTCTATATGAATCCTTTTTACTATAACATTTGTTATTATATATATATTTTTATAAATGTTTATATATATATATATATATTACTCAGAAAATTTCTCTCGGGAACTATAATACATGTTCTGCATTAATATTTTTCTTGAGAATGAATACAATTGTAAATACTTATGAGCAGAATAAGTATATACTCTTTCTATTCTCATTTCAGTTCATTTAATAATTCCTATTTGAGTTTTTTGGTTAACATTAAATTATGTATAGTAATTTCTATAGTCTGAAGGTTTTCTTCTTGAAGAGTATATCGCTCATTCCACTTTATTCTGTACACTGTTATTTATAAAATACTCAGTAACTGATTTTTATATCTTGTTTAAGTAACATGACTTTATTTTATACATTTAGTAGTCAAATAGAACCAGAACTTATGATAGGATTTGCATCTACATTCCTTGGTAACATGAAAATTCTGTGTTATTAAAATTTTTCATTATTTAATTGATACTATTCCTAAATAAATAGAATTATAACAAGGAATAGTTTCTTATGCAGCTCTTTATAATTTTTCCAATTACCTAGTTTTATGATAATCATAAAATATTAAAAAAAAATGATTTGTATTTATTTTAGAGAACATATTTCTGTTCAATTATTTATCGCCTGATATGAACAAAATTTAACTTTACCTTGACTAATTTAATAGTATTTAATACCATAGTAACATCTTTATTTTAATTTAGATTTTATTTGTTTCTAAGATAACTAGAAGGTATATGTATCGTACCATTTTGAGTTGAATATTTCCATTGCATGTTTTTCATAGGTATATTATATTATATCAATTTACTGCTAGAATTGGAAATTTAATTATTTTTATCAAGATATCTATTCCTTATAGAAGCAGATTAAAGTTACACTTTAATTATCTAGGGAATTATTTCAATATCTCTAGATTTAAACCAGACTATGGTTTAGAGATTCTGGCTAATAGTATTCCCTGGAATGTATTCCTACTACTATACAGAAATTTAGAAGATTTATTTCTTTTATTTAATTATGTTAAACGTAAGGAATAACAATTCTCAGAAAAATTAATTAAAAATAACAGCTACAACATTTATAAATTTTGTACAACAACATATATTTTAACCATTCATAAAATTAGCGTGCATACCACTTCTTCTGATGACCATTCCTCCCAACCGTAGAGTTCCTCTGTCTCCAGAACTCACCCTCGAGTTGAGATCCTCTTCCAGAACAGACCAACCTCAATCTTTTCTAGAGTAGCTTATTTAAGCTTATGCTCTCCCCAAAGCCAATTTCTAATTCTGAATCTAGAATTACAAGATGCTTTTATTCCTATTTGCCTAGGCTTCCCTTACTTATGGACTTTAAAGCTGCTTTTTGCTTTTCCAGCTTTTTACCTCTTCCCAACTACTTTCCTCATCATTGGGGAAATTTAGATTTTTCCTCAACAATCTAAATTAGAATTAAATTCTTTCAAGAATTTTTCAAAGATTTTTTGGGAAAGTCTTAGCCTCTTTCCATACCTCATGGATTAGGCAAGTGATCTCAAAAATCTCATTTGGTCATAGTGCACACAAAAAAATTTATTTATTTTTCATAAATAATTAATTAACTACATCCACACAATAATTATCCATTGGGGTCCACTCCCCTTTTGGACTTAAGTTCAAATTTATAACTTGAAAAACATAAAACTAGGGGTGTTACATCTTAGCATTCGAGTGTCTTCAACATGATCATGTACTGCTTGGCATTGTTCTCTATTATACTGAGTGTTTCTTTCAGGACTAGGTTGTCCACTGGGAGGATTCTGTCTATCCAACAAACTCTTCAATATCTTCTCTTGCTCTCTCATCAACCTTTCATTATCGCTGCAAACTTTAAGGATTTCTGTTTGTAACTGTTGTGTAGTTTCCAGCAACTTGTTTGTCTATCGTTGTTGTTATTCCATCATCCTACTTATCTGTTGGTTTTGGTCCATAGTTAACTATACCCATATTTCAGGACTGACCTCGAGATTGGTCACAAGATGGGACTCTCCCATGTTTTTTGGTGGGTGTTGACTTGATCCTCTTATCATGGCTGATTATAGGAACCTGTTCCTATACTTAACACAATATCAAATTATTAATTTTAATAGAATTAATAACAAAAAAAATATAGTATGGTTCTGGCCCATTTGGCCCCAATTTGTAACTTATGCTCCGATACCACTTGTAACATCTACGCCATAAAAAAAATTCACATCAACTAAACAGATTTGGTATAAGTACTAAACAAATGAATTATGTCACATATGTAATTATGTCATACCTGTAAACATTTCTCCGTAGTCATAAACCACAGGTGAAGAGTAAGACAGATGGATATATTATTTGACATTTGACTTAATTTACTTGGCTTATCATTATTTCTCGACATTACATCACTCTCCTTATTGTTAATAAACCTTGTTACCCATGTGTTTTAATGTACCCACCCTCATAACCATGGGTGCAAGCTGTCAAAGTGATTAAGTGCAGTATTAAATTATTATCTACCATGGATTACAAGTTCACTTGACCTCCATGCTGGCTCACAACGTTGGCCGGTTATGGATCGTCCAATATTTCCCACTTCCAATCGATGGTAGAGGATGGGAAAAGGTAGGGTTAGGGTAACTATCCACCCCCAACCCTCTGCCTAGGGTTCATTATGTTCATCGCAGCTACAAAATCCTTGATTTGCAAGACTGTAGCTGCTCTGTGCATTTTTCTCACAAGCGTTCCTCCTTGAAACTGAATGTGTCTCCGACGATGACTTTTAACCCTTCCTAACAATGAAAAAGGTAAGCTACCCGATTCATTTTCAAATTTTTCCATCTATGAATTTGTAGTGTTTAATCCTCTAGTTACTGGAATTTATTTGCTTTAAGATTTCTATTTTATCCCTTTGTTTTTCAAGGTATCATCTCGCGAGTTTTGATTTTCCAGAACTGCTTTCTTAGTTTCTCAACAGGAATACTTGACATCAATGCTTGGAATGGCTGAAATGAGTAGCGGTAAGCTTCTGCTGCTTGCCTTGGTTAACCGTTGACCTCCTTGGCTACAAGGTAATAGTCATGACTTGTGTTTGTTCTTTTTTCCGAATTTTTTTTCATTGTATTTTATTTTTTTTCGAAGACTGACCCCCTTTTTAGTGTGCTTGTAGGTTTGCGGATTCGAACTGTAGAGCTTCGACCCTCTTGGAAGTCCTTCCCAGCTAGACGCTGGTACGAATCCTCCTAATCAAGCTCAGTTCGTTATAAATCAACAGTATTTACCCCTAAAGTCTTTTTCAGTAGTTTCTCCTTGCTCTTTTATTGTAGGTAGGGTTTTTGATTTCTTGGAGATGGTTGCATGTCAACCCAGATATTTAATTTTCTTGTAAATCCAGCAATTAAGGTCGAAAGTCTCAAATGGGTTCAACCCTTCTAGTTTTTGAATTTACTGTCATCTAAGTTGTAATGTTTATTTATTAACTATAAGTTTTGGGTTCATTACTATTGTTGGCTGAGGCCTCTTTTATATTAACAATATTTTTTGAACTCTTTAATTTCTAATGTTTGTTCTATGGGAAAACTAGCCGGGACAGTTTTAACCCTGGTGAATAAGATTTTCATGCCTTTCTATTTAAGCTACAGAATCTTTTGTTAGTTTCTCTGAGGTCATACTTTGATAAAATATTAAATTTTCTTTAGCTGGTCTGATTCTTTTGTAGCTTAATTCTTACTTATATATTGCGCCATGGCTCTCCTTCCACCATTTTGAGGTGGCTAGGTGATAGAGGGACCACATTTCGAACCCTTCCCATGGGTTGGAATCCTAAACCCTCAGCCCAGAATGATAATAATCACTAAGTGTAAAAGTCAGCATATTTCTTTTGCGTCTTTCTGATACTTCAAATAATTATTAAGTTACTTTATTTTTTTTCTGAGAGCCGGTTTAATCCACAGTTCTGGTTTTTCAAAGTTAAAATGTTGAGTTTACAAAGCTGTACAATATAGTTTACATTTCAAATTTTTACACTTTCTGTTGTTTTTCTATGTGGACTACTTTAACTAATTGAAGAATTTTCTTTATTTTTTCTTGTAGATATTCGAACTATTTAATTTGAAGTACATTAAAAAAGAGCTTATTATGCAGTTCTTGGTTCAAGCATAGAATTTCTAGACTCTTTATCACTACTTCCCCCATACGTGGTTCTCAATATCTTTTAACTTATTCCGCAGTTCTAGCATCTTTTCAGTTTTCCCAGTGCATATAAATTTATGTAGAAAAGCTATGAATTTCTATGTTATTATGGTAAAAGATACATGACTGTAGTTTCTATGGTGCATTAAATGGACTGTAGGGTATTTTATAATTTTATTTTACTTTTCCGTAAATGAGAAATGCAGTATTTACTGTAATTAAAAATAGCTGAACTCCTAGCTTCTACTTTTCTTTTTCTTTTCCGTAAATGAGCAATGCAGTATTTACTGTAATTAAAAATAACAGAACTCGTAGGTTTTTCAGTAACTATGCTTAAGGATGCAGAATTCAATCCTTAGGATGATTCAATCATAAAAAGTATACAACAGTAAGTAAACATGACTCGAAAATTCCTATTACGAGACTTGGTATTCAGTAACTATTGGTCCACCCAACCTTTAGTGAGGCTATTATGTCCTTAGCACCCCCCTAACTCCACACCACGTTGAGGAAATATTCTTGAGAGAGTAGTTAAACCTGAGAACTAAGTCCAGTCTAATACTTCTCTATGTGAATATTGAGTTCCACCGGTTCTCCCACCAGCTGAAGACATCTCAGTGCAAAAATGTTTTGCTTAATTTCACCATCCCTTTCTGCACATAACCCCATTCCCTCCTAGGATTTTTCATTAAATCCTTTTGGGAAGGTAACTGTTAGAACTGTCTCAACCTATTCCTAGGTTTCTTGGAATATTTTACCACATAGTTACTTTCACCTTTTACTCAAACAAAATTATCATTTAATTAAATATTTTAAATAAAAGTCTTGTGTTAATGTCATTAAATAATTCCTCATTCGTTTCTAATTTTGAATATGTCTTAGCAACTCATGTAACAACAACTACAAAGTAAAAGACTAAAAACAGGAAGTTACAGTAGAAAAAAAAAATGTATATTATTAAAATGACACAAACAAAATGTGTAAAACCTGTTTATTCTTCTCATTATTATTAATAAGATAAATAATTTCAAAGAATAAAAAATGGTTTCATTTATTCCACATGCAACTATATATAATTTTGTTCCCCATATGCATATGTAGTTCTATTTTAATTTAATAAATTTACAACCATGTCCATATTTCTACCTCCACATTTTAATTCAATATTTTCAACAAGTGTGCCTCCTAGCCTCTTGCACGGCTTACCCTTCACAACTACATTATAAAGTCTCCCTGTTTTTGTCACATCCTTCACATTATTTACCATTAAAAAATAATTAATTACTCTACCCACATTAACCCCTTATATTAAATGTAAATATATATCACTTGTATTACATTGGGAGGAAAACGTATGCATATATATATATATATATATATATATATATATATATATATATATATATATATATATATATATATATATATATATATATATATATTTGAGCTTAATTCTTTGAATTTGTATGATTAGTAATGTTTTCCTCTTGGCACTAATTCCATCACCTCATTGATTACCAAACTTTGGAATGTAATAGATTATTAACCACCTATGCTTCTACTGTACTGAGCTGAGATTTGGATCTGATGAATGGTTTAATTATTTGTAATCTACACTTACCTGAGATTCAATCATTCCAGTTACCTGCTCACTCATCATCTAATGTGAATTCTTGGTAGTTGTCGATTGTGAATGGCTTAAGGGTTATTATGTTGTCCATTGATCCACAAAACCTAGATCCAATAGGAGACATATTTTCGGAGGGGTTTAGGGAAACCACTCGCCCGAAGTGCCACATTTATGCTTCATTTTACTTTGTGCTTTTGTGGCTTCTCTCTGCTATTTACTTTTTTTTCCCTCTATTGTCAAACTTCGGTGAAAAATGTGAATCTACTTTTGTCTCCAACCATGAGATGGACATGAATTTACTGTTATGCATGAGGTAAGCATTACTTGTTTTAGATCTCATCTTCATTGCGACTCTGAGTCAAAAGGCCATGCAAATGGGGTGTGGTTTAAAAGTCTTATGTAATCACTTTTGCACCGTGCACATCAGGATTCCATAGGTGCTTGTAGGTATTTCTGTCACACCTCTCATTTACACAATTTTTTTTTTTTTCTTCTCCAAGCATTTCATGCTTTTAAGCATAGGTTTACCATGAAATCCTAATTCTCTAAACATGATTCATTTCATCATAACACCATAACTCCAAGAAATTCTCTATTACATTCCTCTTGTCTTATGTTATTCTAACTCCAAGTATAGAGTGAATTTATATCATTTTATTTTCTACAAAGGTCACATATATCACCTATAATTAACCTTTACTTGGATGTTTATTTTCTCTTGGCCCTCTGGTCCTTTCGCATGCATTATATACGATGGGTTTTGAGTTGGTTATGCCTACGAGCATTCTCGACCCTTTTCCAATCTACATATCCACAATTTTCCCATTACGTGTATGTATAAACCTTTGGTAGTGATTATAATTGAATTTAATGTACATACTATTATATGCCTGGATCTTCTATGCGTTTGGTGGTCAGATGAGGTGGCATTCATAATTAATTTCACATCTGCGTTGATATGATAGCATATCATTGTATATGAGATTTCCGATCAGATTTTCATGTGCAACTTGATTACGTTATCGATTTACACGTAGAGCGTGTAGTTCAACTCGATTTGAGGTACTGTATTCATTGCGACGGGGTAAGTCTTCTCCACTTCAGATTGTATGATATGTTTGGTTGCAGTGTATGGTTTATAATGGGTTTCATCCCATTCTCCCCTTCACGTGGTAGATCCACGTCGAGCTGGCAATACCATTCGAGCTTACTTGGCTTACAATGGCACTTTTCTGTATACGAACAGGACGCATGAAATTTATTTCGTATCTTGACACCATTAATGTTATACGACTGGTTTAATTTCACCCGCAAACTTCGATCCGTGGCTTTCCTCTTGTGATGTTGCCAAGTGGACAATGGTGATCCCTTCGTATTAGGTTTTCTGGGTCTGTTGAATAATTATATAAGCCTTTGGTATTGTGCAGAGATAGTTTTTTTCGCGTCCATCATTTGTTTGTGTTTCTCTTCACCTGCAAGGGTTTTAATCTGCAGGGGGTTTACTGACCTCAGTTCACGAAGGAGAATTATGGCTTGCCTACTCCACTGCGACGCTACCAGGTAATCGTTTATACATTCGTTTTTTTTTTCATCTTATGATTAGAGATCAGGTTCGTCGCTTAGAACTTGCCATACTTTGTCTCTAAGGAAGTCTTCGAACGTTGATAAGATGAATACGTTTCGTTCTGGAGATTTTGGTTATACCCTCTGTGCAAAATTTTCATTGTATTCCATTTCCGATTTATTGTCGACATTGCTCCTCTGTCGATTCCATGGAATGATAACTAATTTATTTTGTTAATACTGTGTAGCGTCCCAATTTACTTGCCTCACTTCACTTCAGGAGAACGACAACCATTCACTCGGACGTTGTGAGGTTCGATTTTCCTCCTATCTATACATATACGTTTATTTCCTTCTATTATTATCCTATAGAGTTTCAATTTAATCAATACTCTGTTTACAATTTTCGATTTCAGAGAGCTCGTAGGAACTGAGAATCTTGGTTCACAGGTAACGCCTCGTTTTTTTTATGAGCATTTTCTCTATTCGAATGCTTTTCTAGCAACGACGCTATTAACTAATTCCTATCTTGACTTGGTTTTTCCACAGGTAACGCAGATTCATTCGTATGCCTTTGAAAGTAGTTATGAGCCCTTCCACTTCTATGGATGTTAACCTCATCTTCCTTGGCGTTTTAGGTTGGTATGCCTGTGGGAATACTGTCATCCTCTCGTTGCATTATTTCGTCTGATGTGGAATCATTTCTCTCTTATGAATTTACATAGTGTTCGTTGAAGAACGAGACTCTGTCAGAGTCAGATTGTTAATATATTCTATTCGTATGTTGGCACTCTTTTAACTTTTTAATTAGGACTAGGACTCTTATAGAGTGTATTTCGACTTTTGTATATATAGTGACCTATATTTTTATGTTGCCATAATTCCAATGAAGCTACAGCTAAATTTTGTATGGACTGTCTCCTGCTTACTCGCATGGAGTGATTGAACATAATGGAATTTTTCTTCGTTTACTTTGCTTATAATAGCAAGGACTGTATCTGATATAATTCTCTGTAGAACTAATATTGTTCAATTGTATAAGATTCCTCAGATATTTATGTTCTGCATGATTTGTATAAGAGACTCTCAAGATTTCTGGAGAGTTATATTTCATTTTAATTTTTCTTTTGATGTACCTGTATATTGATTCATCTAGCTAGATAAGTTTAACTTGTACTATATCTAGTTATCATGAGCTAGCACTCCTTCTCTACTCATGTTTAAACTGAAATTTCTTTACTAAGATCTGTCTATACATATAATTTCATGCATAGACTTGTGTGTCCATTCTCATATATATATAAGATAATTATGTAGGAAATACCAGGACTATATTCTAGTAGGTTTCAATGCTCTTGTTGTTTTCCATGTTATATATTTCTATTTGGATCTTCTTTTCATTTTCTTATAGCTATTCACATCTCTTGCATACATAGCTCTCTGGTTCTAGGTATTTTTGTAGAACTGGTCATGTTTTGGGATTCATTCCCTTGCTACTTAATTACTTGTTACAGCATTAAGGTTTTCTACTCTTCCAATTACTCTTGGTTAAGGGAAATAGTAGTTATTTTAACTGTTAATGTGTATAACTATGGAAAATATTATACCTCTCTGCTCTTTACTTAATAATTAATTCTGCACTCTATGCATTTACTTTCTCTCTGCTCCATTTTTCACAGAAACATATTAAAGTTACAATTTTATGCTTCATGAGACATTAGAAATCCACAACTTTTACCTTAAGGATTTGTTTAGAGACTTGGGAGAAATTCTCTTTAATTTACCTACTCATGTTCACAATTAGGTGCTAATAGATCAGAAGAGATTTACAGTAAATTATCTGTAGAGGATATGTATCCTCAGATTTAAACCAACCTTGGTTTAGACTTTCTGTTGGATTCTACTCTACAGAATTTTTTCTCTACAACCATACAAAATTTTAAGGGTGAATGCCTTATGATTAATTCTATTAAAGGTAGTACTAATAAATATAATACCCTATAAAACAAATTTTTTTTTTTATATGTAGCCAATTCATACCACAGTAAGAAAAAAAAACACAATGCAACTTAGAGACATACCACTCATGCAGTCGACCAACCTCCCAACCTTAGAGTCCTTCTGTCTCCCGGAACTCCCCCACGAGCTAAGATCACCTCCTAGAATATACCAACCACTAATTTGTTTAGGAGCAGCTTATTTAAGCTATTTTTCCCCAAAGCCTGTTTCTAATTCTGCGTCCAGAATATCAGGATGCTTTTCTTCCTGTTTTCCTAGGCTTCCCATTTTTTGGATTCTTTAAAGCTGTTATTATGCTTTCCTCAGCTTTTCCAGCTTTTTACCTCTTCCCAAATACTTTCCTCATCATTGGGGAAATTTAGATTCTTCCTCAAAAATCTAAATTAGAATAATTTCTTTCAAGGATTTTTTGAAAGATTATGGGGAATAGTTGCCTTATCCATCCTCATGGATTTAGCAAGTGATCTCATAAATCTCATTTTTGGTCAATCTGCACACAATCATTTTATTCATTTCCTGAAATTAAATATTTAATTATATTCACAAAATACTTATCCTTTTTGGGGTCCAATTTTAGACTAAAGTTCAAAATGTCCCGCTTTTTTGAAATTTAAACATAAATTGGGGTGTTACAATTTCTATATTTTTTTCATTTTCTACATGTATTTGCTCGTGGTTTAGAGAGAAGATTAGTTGTTTATCAACAAGATGTTTCTAGATTAATCCATATTTTTTTCCTTAAATCATTTACAAGAGGGTAACTCATGGTGTCTCGAGGGTTTTCATTCGGAATTTTATTTAGTTTCATTTTTTTAAGGTGAATATAGAGCACCACTCCGTCATGGTTTCGCCGAGACCTGTAACCCTGTGAGAAAAGTATTTAATTATTTTACATTTCTTTTTATTTTACTCCGATTCGTGAGCAATATACTCACATTTCCTTTAATTTTTATTTTCTTCATGCAAGGGTTGGAATGCGCCGGGATAGTGGAGGAAAATTCGTATTTCTTAGCCTCTTGGTGGCCTCCACAAGTAAGTCAAATCTCTTAACCGTATTTATCATGCTTTCATATTTGTCTAGAGGGTTTTTCCGAGGGTTAAAATCTCTATTTGTAGCGGGTACTTTAAACTCACCTTGTCATTACATGAGTTTAATCTTAAGGCTTCCTCATGAGAAATGGTTCCCTTGAACCATTTTTAAAGGGTTTTTCGAGAACCGATATTTCTAGGATTTATGTCTCATATCATTACCCAACCTTGCAACGGTTCCGTCTATACTTATGAGACACTGTATAATTTTTTTGTACCCCTATATAATTTTTTGAGGGTTAGTCCCAAAATTTGGTTCTACGTTTATATTCATTAGCTTGTTTTGTATAGACTATCTTATTTATGAAGTAATATATACATCTTCTTTACTTCCACTATTTTTTAAAATCTAGATAGAATTTATTGATTTGGATGAATGCAAGAAAATATTGTATTCTAATTAATATGTTTAAATGAGCTCCACAATGGACATGTTCGAAACATTATCTAAGTATTTGGTTCGGGTTCATTATACCGTGTTATTGTGCTTTCTACCATCTAGTATTAAATGCATTATAGGATTCTCATAGCTTATTTCCTTATTTATATGTTAAAGATTCTTCATTATGTATTTAAAGAAATAAACGACTAGAGGACATTGATTCCTCGCTTGTTCGCTACGGAGCTCATGTTCTAAACCTCGATGAGTAATGTCTCCCTTTCTAAAGTTATCGAATTTGTAAGTAATAGCTGAAATAGATTTCACAACTCGCATGTTTCATATGATATTTTATTTCCATAGTATATACTCCCCCGTGTGCTCTTAATCCTCAAGTTTTCAATGCAATTATTTGTTTCTAGAAGCATTACCGTAATGTTGAAGTTAAGAAAATTTATTCGGCTAGTCGTTGTTTTTCCCATCTAAGTTCATCATCGTTTATATATATATATATATATATATATATATGTAGAGAGAGATATAATCGTATTATATTCCTAAGAAAATAATATTTAGGACATGTTAACAATATGTTAAGCAAAAAGAATGCCACCTATATATCACTTTTTCGACTTCATCATGCCAAAAACTATTTCCTTTCTCTATTATTTCGATTAATCACATCTATACTAGTAGCTGACATACTTTAGTTTGTCTCTATAATAATTTCTTAAATTAAAATCAACACAAGAGAATAAATACAATTTTTCATTATCTTTCCCATAGCTTAACGAGAAACTTCAAATACTTATCTCATTTTTTTTGTCCAATCGATTTGGTGCCACCCTACCATGAGTAAGGTGGTCACATCCCCTCCTCCCCCCTATGCTCCGTACCTTTCGCAGTCTAAGGTAGCATTTTTTTCTCTAGAAGCTAGGTCCTCAGGACCTCTCTAGCCTACACTCCTTCCGTGTCATGCTCCACCGGGTTTTCAGCAAGATCTAGTAAACTCTTCCTTACAAAAATATACTGTTAACCCACATCTTTCTCTATGGAAACCCCTTCCCCTTGTCATTATTTGCTTTTATCCTCTTAGGGAAGGTAACTATAAAAAAAAACTACGTCTACCTTTTTACTTTGGAATCTTGGAATTTTTACCCATCCGTTCACCAACAACTAAATGTAATTTTATTCATAAAAATAGAACTCAAGTCCACTAACGAATAATATTTATTAATATATTTTACCGACAAAATTAAAATGTATCTTTCTAATAGTCTTTCAATCATAATATTTAAAATTAAAATTAGTGTTACACCTTTCCTCCATTATCGGCCCCTATTCATTCAACATGATTGCATCCTATATGTAATATATATTTTGGTACCGCATGGAAATGAGAATAGATGAACTAGTGGTCATGTTGATTTCCTATGGATCTCACTATTGTTAGTTAAGGTTTTTCTTGCCAAACGCTAAAATTTAGAGAGATCAAGTGGAAACTAATAAAATATGGAGATGAATACCTGCTTTTTTCAATTGCTTCTATGGGTTATCGTACATCCATAGTACAATTTTCCGTATAAACTACAGCTTGTTTCGATAAAATTTCCCTACTCATTTAAAACATTAGTTCCCTCAAGGAAATGTAATTGAAAAATTCTACCATACCTCACCGCTAAGCTCAATGGGTGTAATATACATAAAACACGAGCTAGTCATTCACGTTAGTAAGAACCTAAACACTTCAACTCACCTGTGAAATGATATTGTTATATCATATCACATATTTTCAAATTCCAATATTTTTCTCAATTTTATTTATATTTAATTTGTGAGCTACTTTCATAAACATATTTCTCCTTTGAAGCTTTTTTAAATTAGAAGTTATTGTGAGATATTTTAATTTAATAGTTTACTTCCCCAAGCCACCCTTTCATTCACATTTTCTAAACCTCAAATTTGGTACTCTAAAAAAATAAAATTGAAATATAGTTCGAATTAGAAATTCTCTTCTCAAATAATGAAAATATCATGTCATAATTCACTAGAGAAATGGATATATTATAAATCCAATTATTAATGGTTGCCATTTTCTTTGACTTAATTATAATAAAACATTGCAATGAAATGAAGTAAATAAGGGCTGTTACATTTAAACACGAAGTTATTGTTAGTAAGATTTGTTAATATTATCCTTATTAATATATTATTAAGAAATAAGATTTAGTAGATTATTCCGTCAAGCACATTTAATATATTATTAATTCTAATAATATTAAACATATTAATATTAAGGTTTAATAATAATATTATTATTACTATTACTATTTTTATATTTTCTTTTATTATCTTCTCAACTATGGTCAAACTAGCTCGGGCCTAACACTTATTAATATGTTCTTCCATGGTTAATATTGTCACCAAAGGTGAACATGATAAACCGTATTCCACTATAGTTAAACCTCGACAACCATGGTTAGCATTGTTACCCATTATGTGAAGCATTATTGAACCCAAATGACAATGCTAAAAGTAGACATTACAATATCATAAATAGACATAAGAATTACAATAACCTCAAACAAAAATAATTTAGGACAACAGAAAATGAAAATGTTATATTATATGTAAGCATTCATTATAGATTTTTTGACTCATACCTACTCTTAATGCCCACTAGTAGCATACTCTCAGCTTTTATTTTCCTAGAGTTGTGAGTGTCAAAATCAAATTGTATCACCTCTCTTAACATCCCCCGGTAACCTCACATAAAATGCAGAGAGCTAGAAATTTTTACAAATTACTCACGAGTAATTATCCAAATCACTATTCGAGATCCTCATTAACCATTAGAAAAAATTTGATCATTGCATAGAGTAAATTTATGAGAATAGTGAGTTACATAACCACTATCAATCCATAATTGTATCATATTAACATAAAATGTCTGACATAATCTTGTATGATTTTCAGGATTCATCAAGCTATATTAGTTAACCACATATTTGATATTATAAGCATCACATTATGAAAGGAATCATCATCATCAACCCACACAATAATCCATCACATCAAGGAACAATAATATAACAGAAACCCCGTAGGGCGAAAAACTAGGAAATGCTTAGTTTATTATTAACTGGTCATGAGTGGTGTTCACCCATCACTCAATGAGTTATAAGGGGAGTCCATCCCTTAACCATTTTCATAAAATATTATAATATATCTAGCTAAAGTCTATTACACTCATCATGAAATCATTAAAACCACAAATTCCCACTCTTTCTATCATCGTGGCATGATTGTCTGTACCGTTGACTATCCCGCAACTCATACTCACATGCATGGACCATTAGTTCTTTATCTTCCACAATGTTAAAACATAATCCGTATTTTTCACAAATCATCATCCTCGTGTCTTTTTTGCTATAGCATATGTTGCTATCATGACTACATAAATAATTAATCAACCAATTCATAAATCGATATTATTGGTGCTTCACCATCTATTCATCTACATTCATGAAATTCAAAAAAAATACCTTAGCATGCTTCCTTCAACAACACTACATATGCACTGTTTTGTATAACCATCAATAAATTTCTATAAACATATAAAAATTTTAACTAATATTCCCTCACATAACCACACATTCTTATGAGACAAATCACTACAAATTTGCAAATATTTATTTAGAGGAAATCAACACATCAATTATAATCTTATTACATGTGAATTATGTAAAATGTATCTAAAGAAATAGGCCTCAACTATTAATTTTGGTGCATGCAAATGAATTAAGAAACTTAACACAAATTGTTGTCATTTCCCACATGGTGATGTATATCCTTTCCAATAAAATCTAACACAAATATTGCATGTATATACATCTTATTTCCAAAATAAACTAAGATGCTACATTTAGGATGACATAAAATTAATCACATATAATTTTTCTAAATAAATTTAGCTCAATGGTTCTTATATCCATGTAAAGAACATATCTCCTTATGACTATTTTTTTTACATGCAAGAGTTACAATAGTCATTCTTTACTGCAACACATGCCATTCTACAAAATTCTACCATCATTAGGTATCATATTTTCTGGCAAAAAAATACATACTTATTTTAATAGAACAAAGTTAATATAACTTTGCTTTCTTCATTTCCCTTATGCATGTTTCTGCTGAGGTCTTTCAATTAATTACTTTGTAACCATATTTCATTCATAAAAACTGTAAAATAATAAAAATGTTAGCTTAACCTTTATGCATCTAAATAACGAAATTGACACAATCTGTCTAGCTGTAAAATACATTCAGATTATCTTTTTCAAAAAATTGATACTCTGGTTACAGTTTCATGCACCCCAATATATTTAATTTAAAAAGAATGGTTACTAATCGCATGGATGCATATGCATATTTTTTTCTCCAAATAAAACATAGTGTAACAACAATGACTTAATGCATATAAACACTAGTCCTTCTACCTAAACATAGCAAGATCATTATTATCTTTGTGCATAAACAACTATTCCATTCCAAATGAGCCATACTTATAATTAAGCATATGTTCATGTCTAGGGAGATTTCTCTTCAACTCAATTATTATTATTCATGTTTCTTTCTAATACCCCGCATTTATTGTACTAGTATGGTTTTATGCTAGATAAAGACAAATATTGTGAAACTATAAAATAAGTATGTTGGGAGGAATTATAATTTTATATATTAATATTTATCAATGAAATTCATACCACATGGAAAATATAGAGACAGAGAGATCTCAAATTCTACATCCATGAGATACATAGAATTTACATTTTCCTGCAAATTCTCCAAAAATTCTTTGAGAAAAAATAAATTTAAAAAAAGGAAATAGACAAAAGAAAATGATATAAGGATTCCTTAGTAAAGAGGAGCATTTATAAAGAGTAAGAAAATTAACTACGAGTGAAAACAAGTTTTAGAACAAAAAATTTTTGTGAAAGAAGAAAACTTAAAAGGCTGTGCTAATGGAAACACTCTACCCAGACATGAACACCGTTATGGAAAGTTGTTGGGAAAGATGGTTTAAAAGTGCCTTCACTAGTCCGACAAGAGGTTTTCAAGAATGGGAAATTTGAGTATCCTTCATTTCAGTGAGCACGGAGAAATGGATGGGAGGAAGATAGTCTTTATACCTATGTATGTATCTATACAATCGGTATGGTTGCATTCATAAGTTTCAGAATATTTCATAATTATTTTAGTTATGAGATCGAAGGGTTCCTGAAAGCTTTGAGTGTAGGATTTAGCACTGGGTTCCACCTTTAAGAAGTTGGAGGTACAAAAAATTTTTTAGTCCTATAAGGAGAGTCTAATATTCTAAACACCTGCCCTTTGAAACTTTTATTTAAGTACGATGGTAGGCCGATACTTTTTAGTATATTGTAATATCGTAGCCATCATATAGAATGTATACAACCATTCATAAATTCTATGGTGTAGATGTGTCTTATATATACAATAATAGAAGTAGAAACTCTCAAGAAGTAATCTCCCAATAAAGGGACTAATAAAACTCAACCAAAAACCGTAGATTTGAATGAGAAAATTTTTCTATCATGAATAATATGAATACATAGAAAGAAATCTATGTGAATAACAAAATCATTTTTAGAATTTGTAATTTGAAAACTAGGATTATGATGTATCGTTGAATATACAACTCCACAATGACTTCCTAGAAGAAGCTAAGGTTTAGAATATCACAATTATCCTTACATTACTTTGTCAATTGATATCCCGAACGTAGGGCAAGAAAAAAACTACATTTAAAGTGTATGAACGGATGATGAAGGTTATTTTCCTTCTTCAATTAAACATCTCACCTCTCTATCGATGTTTCATACTTCATTGGCTTATTCTATTAAAGAGATCTACATAAATTTAATTTAGCAAGAAAAGTAGTAGACATGAAAGAAAGAGAAATTTACAAAAAGTAACCTGATAGCCTAATAAATAAGACTATAATATTTAGGGTACTTGACAATCTAAATGTTAGTTATAAAATCTTTCCAAAGAGTATAAAAACATATGAACCACTACAACCTACAAAAAAATTTGTGCATAAACTTATACAAATACATGAAAATATATAAAAGAAAGATATATTGAGGAATGAACTATAGTATCACACTCAAACATATTAAATATGAATTGTGTCAGATAATGTATCCTCGTTTACAGAAGTCCATTAATTATACATAACAATAGGCTCTCAACCATATGACCTTGAATGTGTACCTAACTACAGGCTCTCAACCATATAGCTATCCACACCAAGTAAAGTGGTTGGAAACTACATAAAAAATATCATCGATACCATAATCCTCTCATTGTCATTGTTTCCTTCATTTATTTTAACATTTGTGAGGCTACCATATACACTGAGATCTCTGTACCAATGCATTCACCCTGCCCAATAAAAAAAATTGGTTCTCTTGGAGGGTAAAACTCTAAAGCCCGACTCCATACATTGAGAATGAATACCTAAGGCTAGTCAAGTCTTTGCCCTTGTGGAGTACATTCCAATTTCTCAAGAAATGCATTCTAATTTCCAATTGACTCGCATTGAAGAGAATACAATCCTTCACTTCACTCTTCTGTATCCACATCTAGAGGCCTTCTCAACCAAAGGCAAATTACATGGGTTTTCACCAATGATCTCTCTAACCTATTACATGCGTTCTTGGAATACTAAACAATACTCAATTTTAGACTTCACATATTTGAAAATACCCCCAGAAATCACATTATTTAACCCATACCAACACAACCCAAATAAACCTACCCAATTTAAAAGCCCCTAATTCCACTAGATATTGTAGGTATCCATTTTTTTCATTAAAATTGTTTGTACCTCTTTATATTTTTTTCGTTAACTTTGAGATCAATTTCTTTAACACCTACAAATATAAAAAACCTTTTTCTTTACCCCCTATATATACTCCAATATATTATAAATATTTTTCTCAATATATATTCAGCAATATGAACCCATGTGTTATGTTATTTTTCCCTGCCTAAACCCCCCTATGAAATATGAAATTATAGAAACTACCATTGTTCAACATATGTTTATTATCTTTATACTAACACTTGAAGATTTTTAACCTAGGAAAGCCTAGTACCATAAAACCTATCATAATGGGAGGGTGGCCTCAGAAAGAGAAGATTCATAGTTATTTCTCCATGCGTCTTGCTGTGAACCAAATGCCCATTGAATCTGAACATGTCCTCGCGCTATTTGCCACAGATTAGAGATGGAATTGGATTCTGAGTGCACTCGTTAACGATAGAATCTCGTGCCTCGTACGAACTGTGGTAAAAGCTCAATGTCTAGACCTCGCTGATAAAACCCCCTTTTGTTGAGGGATTTTGGCGCAAGAATGAAATCGCAGTGTTTCGAATGAATTACCAGGACAACGGAAGTGTTTAATGTGGGGGTTGATCTGATGACATCCAGCAGCGAACCCAACATAATCAAGACATTAATCAACATAATCACATCACCCAAACAGAATTTGAGCTCTGCGAACTCTTTAGAACTCTATGAATCTTGTATCGACCCAAATTTGGATTCAGATTTGGGTATTAGAGCTTCATAATATTTCTTCTTCTGGAATTTTCGTAATGAAAAATTACAATATTCGTGTTATCTGATGTCTTAAAGAAGATAAGTTTTGCACATTCAAAATATTTTTCATTCTAAGCAGAAAGTGAAAGCATCGAATTTATACTGATACTGGAAATCGAGTTTGTATTGGGGCTCAACGATAAAATATCACCGACGTTGAAGTTGGGTGGGCCGTTAGATTTTCAAAATATTAGTGATGTTGAAGTTGAACATTAGTGCTTTACGTTTTCTTTTTCTTTATGATATTTAATTTTTTTTATTAGATATAATTGATTTATCAACCGTCATTAATGAATTACATGATTGAAGTTTCTATGGGTGGGTAGTTACACAATCATTTTTTTAATAAAGTTGAGGTAATATAATTACTTGTGATTACTAATTGATATATAGCATTAAAAGTTTTAATAAATAGAATTACATGTGATTTTAAATTAGTGAATTATCAAAAGTAGTTAATTGTGTTCATTGATAGGTTTATTTTGGATTAGAGATTTATTGATTATAAATAGATATGTTCTTAGTTAAATTTATTAATTTTAAAAATTAGTGTGATGAAGTGTTATATAAAATGAATTATGGTTTTTTAAACATGTATTGATGAATCATGGTATTATTTTTTGGTATTGTAACAAAATCTATTTATAAGTTAGGAATCTCAATTATCAAAATAACACTTAATATCTATGGTTAAAAATCATGTCACATGTTCTTTTAAAATGTATATATATTTAACTTATTTACATTCTTTATCATTAACAATAGTTTAAATAGAGTTATAGTTTAATTAATTATTTTTAATTTTTAATTTTAATATAATATAAAATGACATAAGATTTTTTATAATTTTAAGTGATTGATGCTATCATTTACCAATCATTTAATATATGACTCACCAAATTTTACATATACTTAGTGACACTATACACAATTTAATTTAAATAAGTTCATATTGGATAATGTGGTTAATTTTTAGTTTAAAATAATACATATAAAACTAAATTAATTAAATATTTACTTCTCTATTTATTATATATCAATAGTTTTTTTTAAATATATATTGAATATTTATATTTTCAGTTTATTTGTTTATTTATTTTAATTAAAATTAAAATTAAAAAATGTTAAATTATTTATAAATATATATATATATATATATATATATATATTAATTTAAAAAATAAAAAATAAAAAATAAAATTGTAAGATGTATTTATTATTCTCGTTATTATTAATAAGAAGCAAAATTAAAAAAATTAAAAAAAAAAATCTTTTATTCCACATGAAACTAAACCCACATAGTTTGCTTTAATTTTTTCTTTAAAGAACAGGTGACCGTGAAAATTTAACCAACACCATTATAACCACCCATATGGATATGGAGTGCTATTTTGATTTAATAAGTTTAATGTCACTCTCCATCTTTCTAACCAGAAGCCAAGATTTGCAGCTAGATGGAAATGAGAATAGCAGCAAATTAGTGGTAATCTTGATTGTCTATGCTCTCACTATGGCAGAAGGTTTGTCTTGCTAACCGCTGAAATTAAAGAGATTAAATATAAAATAATAAAGGTGGAGACGAAGAATTACCTTTTTCGATCACTTCCATTGGTTATTATACCTCCATAGGTACCATTTCAGTAGAAACTACACTTTTCGATAAAAGTTCCTCTCCAATATTTTTCTTAATTTTATTTATATATATTTCCTGTTAGCTATAATTCATGAAACTTATTTTTTCTTCAAAATTTTATAGATTAGAATCTACTATCTATATTTTAATTTAATAGTTTATTCCTCAAGCCATCTTTTTATTCACATTTTCTATACCTCAAATTTAGAACTTTTAAAAATAAAATTTAAATATATTTGGATTTAGAAATTCACTTTCAAATAATGAAAATCTTATGTTAACCAAGTATTGATATGGACATATTATAAATCCAATTATTTGATACGGATATGTTATAAATCCAATTATGAATTGGTTGACATTTTCCCTTCGGCTTATCTATTATAAAAGATCATGAAATGAAGTACGCTTTATAAATTTAAACACGCCAAAGTTGTAGTAAGCTTTACTAATAGTATCGTTATTAATAGATTATTACAATCAAATTTAGTACATTATTCTTATTAAGAAATAAGATTTAACATATTATTAATACTAATAATATTAAGGTTTAATAATAATATCGTTATTATTACCATTAATATCTTTATATTTTATTTTTAATTATATTCAACTATGGTTAAACTAGCTCAACCATAGTCTACCACTTATTAAGTATTCTTCTATAGTTAACATTGTCACTAAGTGTGAACGGTAAAATCCTTCACCTATAGTTAAACATTAACAACCATGGTTAGCATTGTTTCACCCACAGAGCCATTATTGACCCTAAATGACAATGTTAAAAAGTAGACATTACAATATCATAAATAGACATACACGTTTAGAATGTGTCAAAAAAATAGTCAATTTAGAAGAAGAGAAAATGAAAAGGTTATAAGGATGTGTAACCATGCATTATATATTTTTAGACTCATACATAAGACGTACTAGTAGCATACAATTTCAATTTATTTTCAACTTAACACTCGAGTCATGAGTGCCACAACTTTCATCTCTAATACCACTTGTAACATCCCTTGTGTAAGCTCACATAAAAATTCAAAGTTAGAATATTTTTAAAACAATTACCTGAGCACGTTTATTCAAATCATTATTCGAGATCCTCATTAACCATTAGATAAAATTTTCATCATTACATAGAGTAACTTTAGTAAGGAATAGTGAGCTACATAACCACTAACAACCATTATTGCAAGATATTAATATAAACTTTCCGACATAATATTGCATCATTTTAGTATTCATCAAGCTAGATTATTTAATCACATATTTCATATTATAACATCACATCATGGAGAATCATCATCACAACCGACATAATAAGCCATCACATCATAGAACACTCACACATAACCTGTAAACCTCGTAGGCTGGGGAAACTAGCAACGCTTTAGTTTTATTATTAACTACCGTGATGCTTAGTTTTATGCTTCTCGTCGCTTGCCCTGCTAACTCGTCAACCTCCTCGGCTACAAGGTATTGAATATGATCATTTCGTTCTATTTTACGAGTTTTTCTTTTCATTTGATTTTATTTGTTTCCTGAGATCGGGACTCCCTTTTTACTATTCTCGTAGGCTTCATGATTTGAAGAGTAGGGCTTCTGCCTCTGAAGTCCTTCCCAACTAGACACTAGTAAGAATCCTCCTAATCAAGCTTAGTTCATTGAAAATCACAGCATACCCCACAAATGGTTCACTAGTTTCTCCCGTTCTTTTATCGTAGGTAGTTTCCAGTTCTCTGAGATGGCCGCATATCAACCAAGATATTTAATTTTTCTTTAAATTCCACAATTATGGTTGAAAGTCTCAAATGGGCTCATTCTTCAGTTTTCTAATTTACCGTCATCCAAGTTGTAATGTTAATTTCAATAACTATAAATTTTGGGTGTCGACAAAGCCTCGTTTTATATTACCGTATTTTGGAACTGCCCACTTCAATGTCTGTTTTATGGAAAACTAATGACAGCTTTTAACTCCCGGTAAATAAGATTTGCATGTTTTTCTATTTAAGCTATAGAATCTTGTAGCAGTTTCTCTGAGGTCGTACTTTGATAGAATATTAAATTTTCATTGATTGGTTTGATTCTCGTGTAGCTTAATTATTACTTCTATATTGCACCATGACTCTCCTTCCACCATTTTCAAGTGGCTAGGTGATAGAGGGACTGGAATTCGGACCCTTCCGATGGGTCAGAATCCTAAACCCTCGACCCATAACGATAAAAGTCACTAAGTGTAAAAGTAAACATACTTCTATGGTGTCTATCTGATAATTCAAATAATTATTAAGTTACTTTATTGTTTTTCTGAGAGCCAGTTTAATCTGCAGTTGTGATTTTTTAAGCTAAAATGTTGAGTTTACAAAGTTGTACAGTCAAGTTTACATTTTGAATTTTTACTCTTTCTGTTGTTTTTCTATGTGGATTGCTTTAACTAATTGAAGTGTTTTCTTTAGTTTTTCTTGTAGATATTCCAACTATATAATTTCAAGTATAGTAAAAAAGAGCTTATTATGGAGTTCTTGGTTCAAGCGTAGAATTTATATACTCTTTATCACTACTTCCCCCATATGTTGTTCTCAATATATTTTCACGTATTCCACAGTTCTAGCATATTTTCCTTTTTCGCAGTGCATATAAATTTCTGTATAAAAGCTATAGATTTCTCTATTCTTATGGTAAAATATACACGACTATATTTTCTCTGGTGCATAAAATGGAATGTAGGGTATTTTTTGCTTTTCTTTTACTTTTTCGTAAATGAGCAATGCAATATTTACTGTAATTAAAAATAATAGAACTCCTAACTTCTACTTTTCTTTCCGTAAATGAGCAATGCAGTATTTACTGTAATTAAAAATAACAGAACTCCTAGTTTTTTTAGGAAATATACTTAAGGATGTAGAATTAAACCTTTAGGATAATTCAATCATAAAAATTATACAACAGTAAGTAAACATGACTCGAAAATACCTATTACGAGACCTGATATTCAGTAACTATTGGTCCACCCAACCTTGAGTGAGGCTATTACGTCCTCGGCTCCCCCTAGCTCCACAGTAGGTTGAGGTAATCTTCTTGAGGTAGAACTTAGACCTTAGGACTAAGTCCAACCTGATACTTCTCCTGTTGAATATTGAGTTCCACTGGTTCTCCCAGCAGCTCAATACATCTTAGTGCAACAGTTTGTTGCTTAATTTCACCATCCCTTTCTGCACAGAATCCCATTCCCTCCTAGGATTTTTCATTAAATCATTTTTGGAAGGTAACTGTCAGAACTATCTCAACCTCTTCCTGGGTTTCTTGGAATATTTTACCACACAGTTACTTTCACCTTTTACTCAAACAAAATTATCATTTAATTAAATCTTTTAAATAGAAGGCATGTTTTAATGTCATTAACGGATGCCTCATTCGTTTCTAATTTTTAATATGTCTTAAAAACTCATGTAACAATAAGTAAAAAGTAAAATATTAAAAACAGGAAGTTACATCTTCCCCCACTGAAAGAAACAATGTCCTTGGTGTTACTCGTTTCCTGTGAACATCTTCGGATAAGCCTCATACATAACTTTTTCGTCTTCCCAAGTAGCCTCCTCCAGGCCAAAGTGCTTCCACTGTACCTTAATTTGCGGGATGACTCACTTACAGAGTTTTATTTCTCTCCGATCTAGGATATGCTGTGGTTCTACTAGGAACTCGTCGCCTGGTTCTTCCTGCAAGTAGCAAGATTTTGAATTAGTTCAAATCAAATAATTATTGTATACATTTCGTAGGACTTTGTCGAATTACATGAATACCCTACCAATGTATGATGTGATTGGAATCGTTTACATAACACTTCAATAAAGACACTTGAAATAGATTATGCACTAATATATGTCGTAGTAAATCCAATCAATAGGCCACCGGCCCTATCCTCTCTAAGACTTCGAAAGGGCCGCAGTAGCAGGGAGCCAACTTAGCACAAGCATTCCATCGCAGAGTGATTTTATATGGCTTAACCCTCACATACACATGGTCCCCCACTACAAATTCCCGAAAGGTTCTTTTCCAGTCTGCATAAACCTTTTGTCATTCCTGAGCCGCCTTCAAATTCTACCTAACCTTCTTGACCTCCCGCTCAATCTCTTATAACATATTTGGTCCAAGCATCATCCTATTCTCTCGGCTACTCTAGTTTATAGGATTCCAAATTTGTCTGCCATTATATGCTTCGAAAGGGCTCATCTTAAGAGACTCATGATATCCGTTATTGTATGCAAACTCAACCAAGTGTAGGTACTCCTCCCATTTCTTTGGTTGTTGCATTACATACATGTGCAACATGTCTTTTAAAACTTCATTTACCCTTTCTTTTTGCCCATCCATTTGTGGGTGATAGGCAATTAAATTGTATTTGTGTTCCCAATCCACTAAATAGTGTCTTCCATAATGCTGATGTAAACTTCCCATCACGATCTGAAATGACTGCTCAGGGAATACCATGCAACCTGAAAATCTCCTTCATAAAAATGTCAGCAATTTGCACTATCTTATAGGTAAATTGAATGGGGATAAAGTGCGCCACTTTTCTAAGTCTATCGATTAACACCATAATCAAATCATTATGATTTTTGTTTCTAGGTATTCTAGTGATAAAGTCAAGGGAAATGACTTCCCAATTCCATTCAGGCACTGGAATTGGTTGAAGAAATCACGTAGGATGTTGATGTTCAACCTTAATTTGCTGACACTCCAGGCACTTGGTCAAGTATTCCTCTATGTCCCTTCACATTCCTCGCCAAGTGTATTATTTTCTGATTGTTTTTAACATCTTTTAGTATACTGGATGCCCAACATTGGGAATATATATCCCTTTTTGGAAAACAAGAACTTGTTTTTCATTGAGTTCATATTTTGAATGCTTTCCTCGTCTTTCATCATCTTTTATTTGCAGCCACAAGTTCTGATATTCTTGGTCCTCCCTTTTTGCTTCCAAAATCTGATCTTGAAAATTAAATTCACTCTACTCAAAATAAAGTTCATAAATGCCATGTAGTTTTCTACTTAGGGCAACCGCCACCCTGTTCTCTTTTCCTTTCACATGTTGAATATCGAAATCAAATTCACTAAGAAATGCATTCCATCTCGCTTGGCAGGCATTCAAATTAGCCTACATAAAGTAGTTTGTTAAGCTACTATGATCGGTTCTTGGCACGAATCTTTTTCCTAGCAGATAATGCCTCCATATTCACTAAGCATGCACAACCTCAGTTAGCTCCAAATCATATGCTAAATATCTCTTCTCGTGATCCTTCAACTTCCGAGACTCATATGCTATGACTCTTCCTTCCTAAGTCAACACTGCTCCTACACCCTCCTTGCATGCATCAGTGCATATTTCAAATTCTTTACTTGGATCTGCTACCTTCAAGATTGGAGCAATGGTTAACAACTCTTTTAACAACTCAATTTTTTTTTTGCATTCTTGACTCCATTTAAAAACTCATCCTTTCCTTTGCAAAGAGCTTATAGGATAAGCTATTTTGGAGAAACCATTAATAAATCGTCGGTAGTAACCATCCAAACCCATAAATGAGCGTATGTTTGCTATGTTGTTTGGGACCCTCCATTCCATAATTGTCTTTATCTTTTCCAGTTCCACAACTATCCCTTCAACCGAAATTCCATGCCCCAAGTATTGGATCTTCTCTTTAAAGAAATCACATTTACTGAACTTGGCATAGAGTTGATGCTCTCTTAGCATTTTTAGCACAATACCAAATGTTCCTTGTGCTCTTCCATATTCGTGGATTAAATTAAGATATAATCAATAAATATTAACACTAATTTATCCAAATATGGGTGAAAAATTCCATGCATTAAGCTCATAAAGGTTGCTAGTGCATCGGTTAACCTAAATGGTAACACCACAAACTCATAATGTCCATACCTGGTACGGAAAGCTCTCTTACTTATATCTTTGTCCTTGATATGTATCTGGTGGTAGCCGGACCTTAAGTCAATCTTAGAGAATATTGTAGCTCCTTTGACTTGGTCAAACATATCATTGATATGCGGTAATTGGTACTTGTTTTTAAGAGTCAGCTTATTTAGCTGACAGTAGTCCATACAAATAGTAAATATGCATAGTAATGTATTTTTTCCTTACAAACAACATCGGTGCTCCCCATGGGGACACACTTGGCCGAATATAGCCTTTATCCATTAATTCCTGAAATTGCATCTTTAACTTTGTTAACTATGGCACACTCATTCTGTATGGATTTCGGGACACATGTGCTGCCCTAGGTATTAATTCAATAGTAAAATCTATATCTCTTTTTCTTAGCTTCCTAGAATATCTTCAGGGAAAACATCTTGAAATTCTTCTATAATGGGGATACTTTCGAACATAACAGTATTATCTTTTGCGTTGTTGAATCCAACTTGAATTGCATAAAGATGGAATCCCTTCCTTATAAATTTACTTAGCTGTGATGTTGTAATAGGTCGCAACTTCGAAGGTTTTTTGATGCCATGTAGTTCCTGTCATTTTCCATCATTATATTTAAAATTTATGACCTTATTCTTACAATCCACTAAGGCCTAATGTCTTTCCAGCAAATACATCTGCAACAGTATATCATAAGACCCCAGTGGAAGAAAATTGAGTTCCATAATTATATGCTGGTCCCCAATACTTAATTCACAATTGGGTACCCTAGTATGAACCCGCCTTCTAGTCCCTGTAGCCAGCTGAACCAGCCATGGAATTTTAAATTTATTTTCTTGCAACTTACTTCTTTCTACTACATGAGGGTGTATGTAACTCAAGTTGCACCAGTATCAAATAAAATAAAAACAACTCGGGTTTTAATCTTACCTTCTAATTCTATCATGGTTGGTTGGTAATCTACTTGTCTATCATCCAATGCTGCGTTGATTCTGGGTATGTTTCGAGCTACATACCCCATCATGGATGCTTCTTGCAGATTTTTTCCCCCTCATTCCTTCATCAATGTGGGAAGTTCTTGAAGTAATGTGCCTCTCCACATCCCCAACATTGTAACGGGGGTTTCTGGGGTTTCCCAATTTTGGGTCTACTAGAAGCTTCACTAGGCCTTTCCTCCCATGTTCACTTGGCTCTAGTTTGGATTTTTCCATTATGTTTGCTGTGTTAATGTCTTGCAGCATTCTTGAAATTACTTGATCTGCTATTTATATTATTGCTAAAAAATTTATACCCCTTTCGAGGTGGCCAATTTTTCCTAGCTTCTCCTTTTGCCCTGGACTGCTAATAGCACATTCACGCTTTCCTAATTACTTCATCCATGATTTTTGGGTTCACGAACTCGATTCTTTATTTCATGTGAATTTCCAAACAGCTCAGGAAATGTTGCACCTTGGCTTTTTCATCATGCACGTATGGTACATATCATAATAAAGATGTGAATTTTGTAATAAATTCGTCTATAGTCAATTCACCTAGTTTCACATCATTAAACTCTTGGGATTTCTCATCGTAAAATTTTTCAGTCAGGTACTTATCTTTAAATTAATTCAAAAATTCATCTCAAGATACATTTTGATCTTCCACGCCTTGTACATTCTTCACTTCCTCCCACCATAGCGTTTCTTCCTTCGCAATTGGTAGATGGCTAGGTGGGATTTAAAATTGTTGTTATAATCATACACTTAGAAGTACTTATTCATATTTATTATCCAAGCTTCTGCCATTTCCTCTGCCTCTCCATCAAAGGTAGAAGGCTTGATCTGCCAAAATTCTCCTTGCAATTCCACTTTATGCTTTTTCAGATCTTGCTCTTCCATAACAATTCTAGATTCCACTTCATTATATGTACGACTTTTAGGCTTCTTAGCGTTCGAGTGTCCTGAACATGATCATGTATTGCTTGGCATTGTTCTCTATTTTCCTGAGTGTTTCTTTCAGGACTTGGTTTTCCACTGGGAGGATTCTGTCTATCCAAAAAACTCTTCAATATCCTCTCTTGCTCTCTCATCAACCTTTCATTATCGCTGCGAACTTTAAGGATTTTTGTTTGTAACTGTTGTATAGTTTCCAACAACTTTTTGATCTTCCGTTGTTGTTATTCTATTATTTTTCTTGTCTGTTGGTGCTGGTCCACAGTTAACTGTACCCACATTTCAGGACTGACCTTGAGATTGGTCACAGGATGGGACTCTCCCATGTATTTGGGTGGGTGTTGAGTTGATCCTCTTATCATGGCTGATTACAGGAACCTGTTCCTATACTTAACACAATATCAAATCATTAATTTTAATAGAATTAATAACACAAAAAATATAGTATGGTTCTGGCCCATTTGGCCCCAGTTTGTAACATATGCTCTGATACCACTTGTAACATCTACACCATAAAAAAAAATTCACATCAATTAAACATATTTGGTATAAGTACTAAACAAATGAATTATGTCACATATGTAATTATGTCATACCTGTAAACATTTCTCCATAGTCATAAACCATAGGTGAAGAGTAAGAAAGATGGATATATTATTTGACATTTGAGTTAATTTACTTGGCTTACCATTATTTCTCAACTTTACATCACTCTCCTTGTTGTTAATACACCTTGTTACCCATGTGCTATAATGTACCCACCCTCATAACCATGGGTGCAAGCTGTCAAAGTGATTAAGTGCAGTATTAAATTCTTATCTGCCACGGATGACAACTTCACGTGAACTCCAAGCTGGCTCACAACACTGGCCGGTTCTGGAGCTTCTGATATTTCCCACTTCCAATCGATGGTATAGGCTGGGCAGGGTAGGGTTAGGGTAACTACCCACCCCCAGCCCTCTATGTAGGGTTCATTATGTTCATCGCAGCTCCAAAATTCTTGCTTTGCAAGACTGTTGCTCCTCTATGCATTTTTCTCACGAGCGTTCCTCCTTGAAACTTAATGTGTCGTCGATGATGACCTTTAACCTTTCCTATCAACAAAAATGGTAAGATACCCAGTTCATTTTCAAAGTTTTCTATCTATGAATTTGTAGTGTTTAATCATCAAGTTACTGGACTTTATTTGGTTTAAGATTTTAATCTTATCCCTTTGTTTTTCAAGGTATCATCTCACGAGTTTTTATTTTCCAGAACCGCTTTCTTAGCTTCTCACTAGGGATACTTGACATCAATGTTTGGAATGGCAAAAATGGGTTGCAGTAAGCTTCCGCTGCTTGCCTTGGTTAACTATTGACCTCCTCGGCTACAAGCTAATAGTTATGACTTGTATTTGTTCTGTTTTCTGAGTTTTTCTTTTTGTTGTATTTTATTTGTTTCTGGAGATTGAACCCCTTTTTAGTGTGCTTGTAGATTTGCGGATTCGAACTGTAGAGCTTTGACCCTCTTAGAAGTGCTTCCCAACTAGACGCTGGTACGAATCCGCCTAATCAAGCTCAGTTCGTTACAAGTCAATTGTATTTACCCCCATAGTTTTTTTCAGTAGTTTCTCCTTACTCTTTTATTGTAGGTAGGGTTTTTGAGTTCTCGGAGATGGTTGCATGTCAACCCAGATATTTAATTTTCTTTTGAATCTCGCAATTAAGATCGAAAGTCTCAAATGGGTTCAACCCTTCTAGTTTTCAAATTTACTGTCATCCAAGTTGTAATGTTAATTTATTAACTATAAATTTTGGGTTCATTACTATTGTTGGCCGAGGCCTCTTTTATATTAACAACATTTTTTGAGCTCTTTAATTTCTAATGTATTTTCTATGGGAAAACTAGCAGGGATAGTTTTAACCCTGGTGAATAAGATTTGCATGCCTTTGTATTTAAGCTACAAAATCTTGTGGCAGTTTCTCTGAGGTCGTACTTTGATAAAATATTAAATTGTCATTAGCTGGTTTGATTCTTGTGTAGCTTAATTCTTACTTCTATATTGCACCATCAATTTCCTTCCACCATTTGCGGGTGGATAGGTGATAGAGGGACTAGATTTTGGACCCTTCCCATGGGTCGGAATCATAAACCCTCAGCCCAGAATGATAATAATCACTAAGTGTAAAAGTCAACATATTTCTTTGGCGTCTTTCTCATACTTCAAATAATTATTAAGTTACTTTATTTTTTTTCTGAGAGTCAGTTTAATCTGCAGTTGTGGTTTTTCAAAGTTAAAATGTTGAGTTTACAAATTTGTACAATCTAGTTTGCATTTCGACTTTTTACTCTTTCTGTTGTTTTTCTATGTGGACTAATTAACTAATTGAAGCATTTTCTTTATTTTTTCTTATAGATATTCCAACTATTTAACTTGAAGTACATTAAAAAAGATCTTATTATGCAGTTCTTGGTTCAAGCATAGAATTTCTATTCTCTTTATCACTACTTACCCCATATGTGGTTCTCAATATGTTTTAACTTATTCCGCAGTTCTATCATCTTTTCATTTTTCCCAGTGCATATAATTTTTTGTATAAAAGCTATGAATTTCAACTTTCTTATGGTAAAATATACATGACTGTAGTTTCTATGGTGCATTAAATGGATTGTAGGGTATTTTCTACTTTTATTTTAATTTTCTGTAAATGAGAAATGTTATATTTACTGTAATTAAAAATAACTGAACTCCTAGCTTCTACTTCTCTTTTCCTTTTCCGTAAATGAGCAATGCAATATTTACTGTAATTAAAAATAATATAACTCCTAGGTTTTTCAATAACTATGCTTAAGGATGCAGAATTCAATCCTTAGGATGATTCAATCATAAACAGTATCCAACAGTAAGTAAACATGACTCGGAAATTCCTATTCTGAAACTTGGTATTCAGTAACTATTGGTCCACCCAACCTTTAGAGAGGTTATGACATCATCGAATCCCCCCTAACTGCACACCACGCTGAGGTAATATTCTTGAGAGAGAAGTTAGACCTGAGGACTAAGTCCAGTCTAATATTTCTCGGGGTGAATATTGAGTTCCACTGGTTCTCCCACCAGAGCTTAAGACGACTCAGTGCAATAGTTTGTTGGTTAGTTTCACCATCCCTTTCTGCACAGAACCCCATTCCCTCCTAGGATTTTTCATTAAATACTTTTGGGAAGGTAACTGTTAGAACTGTCTCAACCTCTTCCTGGGTTTCTTGGAATATTTTACCACATAGTTACTTTCACCTTTTACTCAAACAAAATTATCATTTAATTAATTATTTTAAATAAAATTCATGTGTTAATGTCATTAAATAATGCCTCATTCATTTATAATTTTTAATATGTCTTAACAACTCATGTAACAACAAGTAAAAAGGAAAAGACTAAAAACCAAAAGTTACAGTAGAAAATAAAATAAAAAAATTATATTATAAAAATGAGACAAAGAAAATGTGTAAAACCTCTTTATTCTTCTCATTATTATTAATAAGATGAATAATTTCAAAGAATAAAAAATGGTTTCATTTATTCCACATGCAACTATACATAGTTTTCTTCCCCATACGCATATGTAGTGCTATTTTTAATTTAATAAATTTATGGCCATGTCCATATTTCTACCTCCACATTTTAACTCAATATTTTCAACAAGTGTGCCTCCTAGCCTCTTGCATGACTTACCCTTCACCACTACATTATAAATTCTACCTGTTTTTGTCACATCCTTCACATTATTTACCACTAAAAAATAATTAATTACTCTACCCACATTAACACCTTATATTAAATGTAAATATATATCACTTGCATTACATTGGGAGGAAAACATATGCATATATATATATATATGAGCTTAATTATTTGCATTTATATGGTTAGTAACTTTTGTCTCTTGGCATTAATTCCATCACCTCATTGATTACCAAACTTTGCAATGTAATAGATTATTAACCACCTACGCTTGTACTGTACTGAGCCAAGATTTTGATCTGATGAATGGTTTAGTTATTTGTAATCTACACTTACCTGAAATTTGGTCATTCCAGTTACCTGCTTACTCATCATTCATAAGTCTTTCATAGTTTAATGTGAATTCTCGATAGTTGTCAGTTGTGAGTGGCTTAAGGGTTATTATGTTGTCCATTGATCTGCAAAACCTAGATCCAATAGCAGAAATATTTGCGGAGGAGTTTAGGGAAACCACTCGACTGAAGCACCACATTTATGCTTCGTTTGACTCTACGCTTTTGTGGCTTTTCTCTATAATTTACTTTTTTTTCCCTCTATTGTCAAACTACGTTGAAAAATGTGAATCTACTTCCGTCTCCAACCATGAGATGGACACGACTTTACTGTTATGCCTGAAGTAAGCGTTACTTGTTTCAGATCTTGTCTTCATTGAGGCTCAGAGTCAAAAGGCCATGCAAATGGGGTCTGGTTTAAAAGTCTTATGTCATTGCTTTTGCACCGTGCTCATCAGGATTTCATAGGTTCTTGTAGGTATTTCTATAGTTTTTCATTTTCTCCGTCTGTTTGCTCAGGGTTTAGAGAGAAGCTTAGTTTTTTATCCACAAGATGTTTCTAGATTAAGCCATATTTTCTTCTTAAATCATTTACATGAGGGTAACCCCATGGTGTCTGAGGGTTTTCATTCCGCATTTTATTTCAGTTTCATTTTTTTTGCAAAAAATATAGAGCACCACCTGTCATGATCGCCAAGAGCTGGAACCCAGATGAGAAAAAGTATTTCATTATTTTACATTTCTTCTTATTTTACCCTGATTCTGTTAGCAATATACTCACATTTCCTTTCATTTTTATTTTCTTCATGCAAGGGTTGGAATGGAGTCAATAGTGGAGGACAAATCGTATTTCTTAGCACTCCTCCTTGGTGGCCTCCACATGTAAGCTGAAATATCTTAACCATATTTATGATGCTTTCATATTTGTATGGATGGTTTTTCTGAGGGTTAAAATCTCTATTTGTAGCAGGTACTTTAAACTGGCCTTGTCATTACATGACTTTAATCTTAAGGCTTCCTTCATGAGAAATGGTTCCCGAACCATATTGTAAAGGGTTTTTCGAGAACTGATATTTCCAAGATTTATGTCTCATAACATTACCTAACCTCACAACGGTTCTGTCTATACTTATGAGATTTAATTGTATAATTTTGTTTGTACCCTATATAATTTTTTGAGGGTTTGTCTCGAAATTTGGTTCTATCGCCTATATTCATTATCTTGTTTTGTACAGACTATCTTATTTATAAGTATACATCTCTTGTTTACTTCCACTATTTATTTAAAATCTAGATAGAGTTTCTTGATTCGGATGAATGCAAGAAAAGATTGTATTCTCATTAATACGTTTAAATGAGCTTCACAATGGACATGTTTGAAAAATTATCTAAGTATTTGGTTTGGGTTCATTATACTGTGTTATTGTGCTTTCTACCATCTATTATTAACATGCATTCTAGGATTTCATAGCTTATTTCCTTCTTTATATGTTAAAGATTCTTTGTTATGTATTTAAATAAATAAACGACTAGAGGACATTGATTCCTGCTTTGTTCTCTATGGAGATCGGGTTCTAAACCTCGATGACTAATGTCTCCATTCTCAAGTTACTCGAATTTGTATAAGTAGTTCAAATAGATTTCACAGCATGCATGTTTCATATGATATTTTATTTCTGCAGTATGTACTCCTGTGTAGTTTTAATCTGAAGTTTTCAATGCAAATTATTTTTTTTGTACATTACTATAATGTTGAATTTAAGAACACTTATTCATATAGTCAGTGTTTTTCAAATCTAATTTCACTATTGTTTATATATATATATATATATATATATATATATATAATTGTATTAGATTCCTGATAAAATAATATTTACACATGTTAACAATATGTTACATCAATGCCACCTATATATCACCTTTCTTGACTTCATCATGCCAAAAACTATTTCCTTTCTCTATTATTTAGATTAATCACATCTATACTAGAAGGACATACTATCTTATCTCATAATCGTTTCTTAAATTAAAATCAACACAGAGAATAAATACAGTTTTTAATTATCTTTCCTATAGCTTAAAAAGAAACCTCAAATACTTATCTCAGTTTTTCTGTCCAACTAATTTGTTCCACCTTACCATGAATGAGGTGATCACATCCCCTCCTCCCCCTATGCTCCGTACTAGAGTCTAAGGTAGTAGTTTTCTCTAGAAGCTAGGCCTCAGGACCTCTCTCTAGCCTACACTCCATCCAGGTCACATAACTCCACTGCTTCTGAGCAAGCTCTAGTCAACTCTTCGTTACAAAAATCTATTATTAACCCACTTTCTTTTCTCAATGGAAAAAAACCCTTCCCCTTGTCAGGATTTGATTTTATCCTCCATGGGAAAGTAAGTATCAAAAAATACGTCTACCTTTTTACTCTGGAATCTTGGAATTTTTACCCATACGTTCACCAACAACTAAATGTACTTTTATTCATAAAAATAGAACTCAAGTCCACTAATGAATAAGAATATTTATTAATATATTTTACTAATAAAAATTCAAATTTATCTTTCTAACAGTATTTTAATCATAACATTTCAAAATTAAACTCAGTGTTACACTTTTCCTCCATTCTTAACCCCTATTAGTTCAACATGAATGTATCCTATATGTATTATATATTTACACCAAGATGGAAATAAGAATAGATGAACTAGTGGTCATGCTGATTTCCTATGGATCTCACTATGGTTAGTTAAGGTTTGTCTTGCCAAACACTAAAATTTAAAGAGATCAAGTGGAAACTAATAAAATATGGAGATGAATAATTGGCTTCTGCAATTTCTTCTATGGGTTACTGTACATCCATAGGTAAAATATCTCTGTATAAACTACAGTTCTTTCAATAAAATTTCCTGTCCATTTAAAACATTAGTTCCCTCAAGGAAATGTAATCTAAAACTTCTACCATACCTCACTGCTAAGCTCAACAGGTAGTATTATACATAAACACACGAGCTAGTCATTCAGGTTAGTAAGAATCCAAACACTTCTTCAACTCACTCCAGGAAATGATATTGTTATACTTCGTATCACATATTTTCAACTTCCAATATTTTTCTCAATTTTATTTATATTTAATTTGTCATCTACTTTCATGAAACATATTTCTCCTTCAAGATTTTTTAAATTAGAAGTTATTGTGAGATATTTTAATTTAATATTTTACTTCTCAAGCCACCCTTTCATTCACATTTTCTAAACCTCAAATTTGGTACTCCAAAAAATAAAATTGAAATATAGTTCGAATCATAAATTCTCTTCTCAAATAATGAAAATCATATGTCACATCCAATTAGAGAAATGGATATATTATAAATCCAATTATGAATGGTTGCCATTTTCTTTCACTTATCTATAGTAAAACATTGCAATGAAATGAAGTAAATAAGGGTTGTTACATTTAAACATGAAGTTATTGTTAGTAAGCTTTGTTAATGTTATCGTTATTAATATATTATTAAGAAATAATATTTATTAGATTATCCTTATTAAGCAATAAGATTTAATATATTATTAATACTGATAATATTAAACATACTAATGTTAAGGTTTAATAATAACATTATTATTACTATTAGTATTTTTATATTTTCTTGTGATTATATTCAACTATGGTAAAACTAGCTCAGCGGGGCCTAACAGTTATTAATATGTTCTTCCATGGTTAACATTGTCACTCAGTGTGAACATGATAAACCGTATTCAGATATAGTTAAACCTTGAAAACCATGGTAAGCATTGTTCACCCATTAGGAAGCATTGTTGAACCTAAATGACAATGCTAAAAAGTAGACATTACAATATCATAAATAGACATAAGCATTACAATGTCTCAAACAAAAAATAGTCAATTTAGGACAACAGAAAAATGAAAATGTTATATTATATGTAACCATGCATTACAGATTTTTTGACTCATACCTCAGCTGATGCCCACTAGTAGCATACCTCAATTTATTTTCTGCTTAAAAATTCCCAGAGTTGTCAGTGCTACAACCTTCAACTCTGATACCACTTGTAACATCCCCCGGTTACCTCACATAAAAATGCAGAGAGCTAGAATTTTCTTACACAAATTTCCCACGAGTAATTATCCAAATCACTATTCGAGATCGTCCTTAACCATTAGATAAAATTTTGATCATTACATAGAGTAAATTTAGTGAGGAATAGTGAGTTGCATATCCATTAACAACCATAATTATAGCATATTAACATAAAACATCTGACATAATATTGCATGATTTTTAGGATTCATCAAGCTATATTAGCTATTCACATATTTGATATTATAAACATCACGTTATGCAAGGAATCATCATCATAAAACTCACACAATAAGCCATCACATCAAAGAACAATAACATAGCCTGGAAACCCCGTAGGGTTGAAACTAGGAAATGCTTAGTTTATTATTAACCTCTCGTGGGGGGGTTCACCCAGCACTCAATGAGTTATAAGGGAGTCCATCCCTTAACCATTGTCATAAAATATTACAATATATCTAGCTCAAATATATTACAATCATCATGAAACATTGAACCACAAATATTCACTCTTTCTATCATTGTGGCATGATTGTTCCATTAGTGGACCATCCTGCAACTCATACTCATTTGCATGGACCATTAGTTCTTTATCTTCCACAATGTTAAACATAATCTGTCTTTTTCACAAGTCATCATTCTTTCATGTCATTTTTGTTGTTAGGATATGTTGCTATCACGATTACATAAAGAATTAATCAACCAATTCATACATCTATATTATTGGTGCTTCACCATCTATTCATCTACATTCATGAAATGCAAACAAAATATCTTAGCATGCTTCCTTCAGCAACACTACATATGAATTAGTTTTGTATAACCATCAATGAATTTCTATAAACATATAAAATGTTAACTAATATTCCCCTCACATAACCACACATTCTTATGAGACAAATCACTACAAATTTGCAAAGATTTCTTTAGAGGAAAATAACACATCAATTATAATCTTATTACATGTCTATTATGTAAAATGTATCTAAAGAAATATCCCTTCAACTATTACTTTTGTTCCATGAAAATGAATTAAGAAAGCTAACACAAATTGTTGTCATTTCCCGCATGGGGATGTATATCCTTTCCAACAAAATCTAACACAAATATTGCATGTATATACATCTTATTCTAAAATAAACTAAGATAAGAGTTATGATGACATAAAATTAATCACATATAATTTTTCTAAATAAATTTAGCTCAATGGTTCTTATATCCTTGCAAAGAACATATCTCTATAAAAAAATGACTATTTTTTCTACATGCAAGAGTTTATCATAATGGCCATTCTTTAATGTATGCAATACATATGCCATTCTCTAGAATTCTACCATCGTTAGGTATCATTTTCATGCAAACAAATACATACTTATTTATCAAAACAAAGTTAATATAACCTCATTTCTCTATCTCCGTGTATGCATGTTTCTCATGCTACCCTTTCAATTAATTACCATAACCATATTTCATTCATAAAAACTAGGAAACAATAAAAATGTTAGCTTAACCTTTTATGCACCTAAATAATGAAAGTGACACAATTCATCTAGCTAGAAAATACATTCAAGAGATTATTCTTTTCAAGAAATTTGACATGGTGGCTATAGTTTCATGCATCCCAATATATTTTCATTTAAAAGAAATGGTTACTAATCTCATGCATGCATATGCATATTTTTCTTTTGAACAAAAATATAGCATAACAACAATGACTTGAATGCATATAAACACTTGGTATTTCCACGAAACATAGCAATATCATTATTATATATGTGCATAAACAACTATTCCATTCCAAACAGAGCTATCACCATAATTATTATTATGGTTCATGCAATTAGAGATTTCTCTAACTCAATTATATTATTTGTGCATGCAATACATGTTCTTTTTGTAATACCCCAAATTTACAACTATTATGGTTTTATGTTAGATAGGACAAATACTATGTGGAACTATGGAATAAGTATGTTGTTGGAGGAATTATAATTTTTATTTATTAATATTTATTGAAGGAAATTCATACCAATATTGAAAAATACAGAATATAGAGAGATCTCAAATTCTTATCCATGAGGATATGATATAATTTCATACTTTCTCAAATTCTCCAAAAAATTTCTTTGGAGAGAAAAAAAAAATGAAAAAAAAGGAAATAGATAGAAGAAAATATATAAGGATTCCTTAGTAAAAAGGAAAGTTATTTGGAAGAGGTAAGAAAAACAACGTTGAGTAAAAGCAAGTTTTAGAACAAAAATTTTGTGAAAGAAACAAAACTAAAAAGCTAGACTAATGGAAACATGAGCCCAGAATAGCGGAACAATGTTATAGAAACTTGCTGGAGAAAGATGGTTTAAAAGTGCCTTCACTAGTCTCACAAGAGGTTTTCAAGAATGGGGAAAGTTGAGATCTCTGCTCAGAGGAGAGAGGAGAGCACTTAGGAGAAACACATGGATGAGAGGAAGATAGTCTTTACAATTGGTATGCGGTATCTATACAACTGGTACACGGTATCTATAAGTTTTAATATTATACTCTATTTTATTTTAACGAGTATTGAAGCTTCTCAGAACTTTGGAGGTAGGATTTAGTACTGGTTCCACCTTTAAGAAGCTGGAGGTCATACAAAATTTTGTAGTCCTATAGGAGGAACCTAATATTTTAAATGTATTTGAAACTTTTATTTTAGTATGTATGGTATGGTTGATACTTTTAGTATATTGTAATACTGTAACATCATATAGGATGTATACAACCATTCATAAATTCTAGGTGGTAGATGTGTCTTTATATAAGGAATAATAGAAGGAGAAATTTCAAGAAGTAATCTCCCAATAGGGGACTAAATATACAGTCATCCAAACTGTAGATTTGAATGAGAAAATTCTGCTATCATTGTTATATGAATACATAGAAAGAAATCTATGTGAATAAAAAAATCATTTTTAGAATTTGTAATTTGAAACTAGGATTATGACAGAATGGTTGAATATACAGCCCACGATGACATTGTGAAGGAAACTATATTTAGAATCTCACAATTATCCCTACATTACTTTGTCAATTGATATCCTGAACGTAAGTAAGAAAAACTACATTTAAAGTGTACGAAATCTTGATAAAGATGAAGGGTATATTTCATTTCTCAATTAAACATCTCAACTAGTCTATCAATGTCTCACATACTTCATTACTTATTCCTATTAAAGAGATTCACATAAATTTAATTTAGCAGTAAAAGTAGTAGACATAAAAGAAAGAGAAATCTAGAAAAGTAACTAGCTTTGAGCACATTAATAAATAAGATCATAATATTTAGGGTACTTCTTGACAATGAAATGTTATAACCCTTCCAGCAGTATAAAACATATGAACCACTACAACATACAAAAGAAATTGTGCATAAACTTAAGGGCTAAATACAGATGGAAAATTATATAAAATAAAGATATATTGAGGAATGAACTATAGTATCACACTCAAAAATATATTAAATATGGAACTGTTCTGGTACAATGTATCCTCAAGTTTATGAAGTCCATTAATTATACATAACCATCGGACCTTTGAATGTGAAATTCTTAAACCATAGGCTCTCAACCATATAGCTATCCGCAACGGTTAAACGGGTTGGAAACTACATAAAAATAATGATACCAAAATCCTCCCCACACAATACTCTTCCGCCATTTTGAATACAGTAGGCTACCATACAAAATTGACCCTTGGACCATCGCATTCACCCTCCCCAATCAAAATTATGTCTCGGAGGGTAAACCTAAAGTCTGAATTCGATACATTGGAGAATCTGAAATACCCACACACTAGTTGTCCCTGCCCTCGTGGAGTACATTCCAATTTCTCAAGAAATGCATTCTAATTTCCAATTGACTCACATTGAAGAGAATACAATCGCTTCCTCTACACTCACTCTTCCAAACAACATCTAGAGGCCTTCTTGACTAGTGAAAATTGCACATGGGGTTTCACTCAATGATCCTTTAACCTATTACATGCGTTCGTGGAATATTAAACAATACCTCTAATTCGACTACATATTTGAAAATACCCCTAGAAATCACATTATTTAACCCATACCAATACAAAACCAATAAACCTTCCCAATTTAAAAAGCCCCTAATTCCACTATATATTGTAGGGCATCCATTTTTTCATTAACATTATTTGTACCTCTTTATATTTTTTCATTAACTTTGAGATCAATTTTTAACACCTACAAATATAAAAACCTTTTACTCCCTATATACACCCCAATATATTATACCATTTTTTCCTCAATATATATTCCCCAATATAAACCCATGTGTTATGGTATTTTTCCCCGAGTAAAACCCCCCTATGAAATTATAGCGACTACCATTGTTCAACATATGTTTATTATTTTTATACAACACTAAGATTTTTAACTGAGCAAAGGCTACTGTACTCATAAAACCAATCATAATGGGAGGGTGGCCTCAGAAAGGGAAGATTCATAGCGGTTTCTCCATGCGTCTTGCTCTGAATCAATAAATGCCCATTGAATTCGAACATGTCCTCGCACTCAGTTTTGCTACAGATTGGAGATGGAATTAGAAGTTGTGAGTGCACTCTCGTTAACGGTAGAATCTCGTGCCTCGTACGAACCGTGGTAAAAGCTCAATGTCTAGGCTTCCTCATTGAGGAAACCCCTTTTTTTTGTTGAGGGATTTTGGCGCAAGAATGAAATCGTGGCAGTGTTTCGAATGCAGTTCATCGTATAATGAAGTGTTTAATGGGGTTTGATTCGATGACATCCAGTAGCGAACCTTTTATAGGAGTGGCTTTTGATGACACCCAACATAATCAAGATCACCCAGACAGAATTTGGGCTCCATGAGAACCCCATGAATCCTTGTAGATGACCCAAATTTGAGTTCAAATTTCGATAAAATATTACTGACGTTGAAGTTGGGTGGGCTGTTAGATTGTCAAAAGATTAGTGACGTTGAAGTTGAACATTAGTGCTTTACGTTTTTCTTTTTCTTTTATGATATTTCAATTTTTTTTATTAGATATAATTGATTTATCAACCGTCATTAATGAATTACATGATTGAAGTTTCTATGGGTGGGTAGTTACACAATCAATTTTTTAATAAAGTTGAGGTAATATAATTATTTGTGATTACTAATTGATATATAGCATTAAAAGTTTTAATAAATAGAATTACATGTGATTTCAAATTAGTGAATTATCAAAAAGTAGTTAATGAACAATTGATAGGTTTATTTTGGATTAGAGATTTATTGATTATAAATAGATATTTATTTTTTAAATAAATATTTAATTTTTTATAGAGTATTTTTAATAGATTATTATATTTTGAATAGTATATAAAAACAAAAAAGATAACATTTTTTTTCCAACTAGTTATATTTTTTATGTTCTTAATTAAATTTATTAATTTAAAACATTAGTGTAATGAAGTGTTATATAAAATGAATTATAGTTTTTTAAACATGTATTGATGAATCATAGTATTATTTCTTGGTATTGTAACAAAATCTATTTACAAGTTAGTAATCTCAATTATCAAAATGACACTTAATATCCATGGTTAAAAATCATGTCACATGTTCTTTTAAAATGTATATATATTTAAGTTATATACATTCTTTATCATTAACAATAATTTAAATATAGTTATAGTTTAATTAATAATTTCAAATTTCAAATTTTAATATATTGCAAAATGACATACATGATTTTCATTATACTTTTATGATTGATGCCATCATTTACCAATCATTTAATTTATATGACTCACCAAATTTTACATATATTTAAAGTGACACTCATACACAATTTAATTTAAATGTAGTTCTATATTTGATAATGTGGTTAATTGTGATTAAAATCTTTCAGTGGAAATCACATCAAAATAGATTTGGTCGACTCGTTTCGAATGAGCTAGTGGTTCATCATCTTGATGATGAACCACACTGGCTTGTTCTAAATGTGTCTACCAAATCTATTTTGATGTGATTTTCACCCAAAAATTTTAATCACAATTTATGGATCATAGAAGCAAAATTCTTAAAAATGTGGTTAATTTTTAGAAATTTTAGTTTATAATTTAATACATATAAAACTAAATTAATTAAATATTAAATTTTTTTTTTATTATATATTAATAATTTTTTTTAAATATATATTGAATATTTATATTTTCAATTTATTTGTTTATTTATTTTAATTATAATTAAAATTAAAGATAATAAATTATTTATAATATTCTAGTGTAAAAAAGAAAAAAAGAAAAATATATATATATATATATATATATATATATATATATATATATATATATTATTGAAAATAAAAAATAAAAAAATTAAATGGTAAGATGTGTTTATTATTCTCATTATTATTAACAAAAGGCAAAATTTCAAAGATTAAAAAAAAAATTCTTTTATTCCACATGAAACTAGACCTACATAGATTTCTTTTAATTTTTCTTTAAAGAACAGGTTACCGTGAAAATTTAACCAACACCGTTATAACCACCCATATGGATATGGAGTACTATTTTTAATTTAATAAATTTACTGTCACTCTCCATCTTTCTAACTGTATTAAAGATTTACAGCTAGATGGAAATGAGAATAGCAGCGCTAGTGGTAATCTTGATTGCCTATGGCTCTCACTATTATTAGTGAAGGTTTGTCTTGCCAACCGCTGAAATTTAAGAGATTAAATATAAAATAATAAAATATGGAGACGAAGAATTGCCCTTTTCAATCACTTCCATCGGTTATTATACCTCCATAGGTACCATTTCAGTGTAGAAACTACACTTCTTTCGATAAAAGTTCCTCTCCATTTAAAACAGTAGTTCCCTCAAAGCAAAGGAATCCACAACTTCTACCATACTTCAGTGCTAAGCTCAATAGGCAGTATAATACATAAACACCCGAGCTAGTCACTCACGTTAGTAAGAATCTAAACAATTCATCAAATCATACCGGGCAATGATATAGTTATACTTCATATCACATAGGTACAGTTTCTAATATTTTTCTTAATTTTATTTATATATAGTTAGTTAGCTACATTCATGAAACTTATTTTTTCCTCAAAATTTTATAGATTAGAATCTACTGTTTATATTTTAATTTAATAGTTTATTTCTCAAGCCATCCTTTTATTGACATTTTCTATACCTCAAATTTAGAACTTTTAAAAATAAAATTGAAATATAATTCAATTTAGAAATTCACTTCTCAAATAATGAAAATCTTATGTCAATCCAAGTATTGATATGGACCTATTATAAATCCAATTATTTGATATGGATATATTATAAATCCAATTATTAATTTTTAACATTTTCCTTCACTTATCTATTATAAAAGATTGCAATGAAATGAAGTACATACACGCTTATAAATTTAAACACCAGGTTATTGTAGTAAGCTTTACTAATATTATTGTTATTAATAGATTATTAAGCAATAAGATTTAGTAGATTATCCTTATTTAGAAATAAGATTCAACATATTATTAATATTAATAATATTAATGTTTAATAATAATATTGTTATTATTACTATTAATATATGTATATATATTTTTAATTATATTCAATTATGGTTAAACTAACTCAACCATGTCTAACACTTATTAATATGTTCTTCTATAGTTAAATCCTCTTCACCTATAGTTAAACCTTGACAACCATGGTTAGCATTTTTCACCCATTATGAGCCATTATTGACCCTAAATGACATTAAGTAGACATTACAATATCATAGATCGACATAAATGTTACAATGTGTAAAAAAAAAAATAGTCAATTTAGAACAAGAGAAAAATGAAAAGGTTATATGATGTGTAACCATGCATTATATATTGTTAGACTTATACCTGAGCTGATGCCCACTAGTAGCATACCTCAATTTATTTTCAACTTAACAATTCCTAGAGTTGTGGGTGCCACAACCTTCATTTCTGATACCACTTGTAACATCTTGAGGTAACCTCACATAAAAATTCAAACTTAGAAATTTTTTACACAAATTACCAATGGGTAATTAGTCAAATCATTAATCGAGATCCTCATTAACCATTAGATAAAATTTTCATCATTACATAGAGTAACTTTAGTGAGGAATAGTGAGTTACATAACCATTAACAATCATTGTTGTAGCATATTAATATAAACTTTCCGACATAATCTTGCATCATTTTTAGTATTCATCAAGCTAGATTAGTTAATCACATATTTCATATTATAAACATCACATCATGTGAGGAATCATCATCATCAAACCGACATAATAAGCCATCACATCATAGAACACTCACATAACCTACAAACCCTGTAGGGTGAAAACTAGAAAACACTTAGTTTTATTATTAACTGCTCGTGACGGTGTTCACCCCTCACTCAATGGCTTATAAGGGAGTCCATCCTTTAACCATTGTCATAAAACATTACAATGAAATATCTTTAAAATACGACATATTTAGCTAAAATCTATTACAATCATTATGAAACCATTTACCCACAAACCTTCACTCTTTCTATCCTTTTGGCATGATTGTGCCATCAGTGGGCCATCCTATAGCGTGTATTGATGTGCATCGACCAGTAGTTCTTTATCTTCCAAAATGTTAAACATAATCTATCTTTTGCACAAATCACCATCATTTCGTGTCATTTTTGTTGTTAGCATATGTTGATATCAAGATTGTCGGTGTCCGGATATGAAAAATGTTCAACCCTTTTTCCACATAGATTATCAACTCGAGGGCGTTAGTTATTTCAATAATAACGGAAAATTATATGAAGACACAAGCACATGACCTGTTGTAGATCACAGGGTTAAATCCATAACACACAGACCACTGTAACAACAATTAAGTAAACTAAAAAATTGAAAGACATTCACAACAATTAAAGATTAACTGTAATAGCAGTAATAAAATCACACTATATCATAAAAACAATGCAAGAAAGGAAAACACAGCACCTGATAAGAAGAGTGGGCCCAATTCTCTGATCAGGGCTGCGGTAAAGTCACCAATTACAGAAGAAACAACAAGATGTTGTGCATTCAATTAATGATAAAATAGATGTGTTACAAAATCTGTATGAAAAGGGGCTTAATCCTGATTCATAGCCCACATGCCTCTTTATAAACATGTCTTGGAATCCCTGATTCCCTTCAACAATTCCATAATCACAAAAATACATTTTGTTACAATGACAATGTAGCTGCCCAGAAGCAAACTATAAAAAGGCCTGAAATGGAACTGATATAAATAGAGGCTCTTACGCTGTAACAAAAAATGAAGGTAGCGCTAGAGATGATAGGTTTTTCCTAGACTCATGGCTGCAACACTCCTATTTTGGACGAATATGTAGAAATATCGGAGTTAATATGTAAAAAGGTAAAACCTCTGTGACAATTACTTTATTAATCAAATATTCCATGAAAGATAAGGAAAATGGTTTTACCTCATGCATTTAAGAGTAATAATGGTACAAAGAGATAGAAAGATAGGGTAAAATGGAAGAATAAAGTATACAAATCCGGTACCCAACATCTCCCCCAGCTAGTCTATTTACATGTCCTCATGCATCCCATTGTCTCCTCAGATCAGGATTGGACTGACTGTGATCAGCATGAAGCTATGTGAGGTCATGCTCTTCAGCCATTTCTGTCCCTGGTGGCTTATATCCCTCTGTCAAAACAACATCCTTCCACTAGTCTGGATCAATGTTGTATGTAGGAGTATTCTGCTCAGCTGGCAACCAGAGAAGGGGAAATTGAAACCACAATCCCATCCATATGGCCCCACAAGTATGAATGCATGCCATGAAACGTGGCATTCTTTCTAAATCCTGTGCAAAATTAGGTGCCCCAAATGGTTCTCGTTCTCTGACAGCTAAGGATGACGACATCCACCTTTTATGACTACTGTCGAGCGCTTCTTACATAAAATCATAATCTGGCCGACACATGGGTTAGAACACCATTTCTGGGTTACTAACATGTGTTATTTGCGCCCTTCAATCTGAAAAAATGTATAATTCTTATTATAAATGTTTGAGGATTGGTCATGCTCTTTCCTCATTATTAATGGCCTTCCAACATGGTTTTCTTCAAATGTATCCCAAGCCTTTGTCCACTTAATTTGATTATTTGTATAAGAGGTGAAAGCTCTTAAATGGATGTCCCCCACGAATGGAATGAGGTTAAAGGACTCATCATGCCTTAAGAAATACCCATGCATGTAGAGCTCACACATTAAGTGTTGTCCTATGATATCATGAATTTTTAAAATACAGAGAAATTGAACGGGGTCCTCAATTTCGTACCAAATATCCTTATATATAATTTCAAGACAAAAGAAAAGAAATTGCTCGTGAAGGAATAAGGCACAGCTATGTGTAGGAGGTCTACAGGCCATTACCTGATGTGCCAAGGAGAACAGCTTCTCCTTATCTGTTTTCAGCAACTGCACTTATTCCTCTAGTTCTTCTATTCTAGCCTTCTGTTTATCCTGCTTTAGTCATGCATTATATAATTGATCAATGTACCCTGTGATGACTCTAGTAGCTTGTTCTTGAACTCGAGTTGTTTCATTCTTATGATCACTCGTAGCAGACTGCCACTTCTGGATCTCAGCGGCCAATACAAATTTCCGACCTTCAAACAATTCTTCGATCAGGCCGGTCTGGGTGGCTACAGAGGAGACGTCAACTTTTGGCTTTATTTCCATCCATTCAAAGATTTTTACCTTCTTTTTCAGTCGATAAACTTGCCTTTTCAGATCCCAAAGCTCCCTTTTTAGTCTAATGGTTTCACTAAACTGCAACTGATACCTCTTTTTGAGAGGTAACGTTCTTTTCTCACACTGTTCAACCCATTCTTGTTTAACAATAAATTCAGTCTCCGGGCCTATGAAAGGTTCACGAGGTGGCAGAATGTTGTCGATGTTTTCAGTGGATTCTCTCGTTAAGCCTTTCTGGCTGGGCTCCCTATATTCAAGGGCTTATTTCTATATATTCCCTTCAGAGACTCCTCCCGTCTAGTTGAAATTTTCAATCACCACTCAGTGTTCTGGTATCTCCACTGGATTTCTATATTCTTCGCAAGCCTCTAAGTGCTCCAATAGAGGTTCAGCAGTGACTAGGCCAATTTTGGCCATGTCAACAAATTTGAGAACTGGTGCGACAACTACTTCCTATGTTAATCGTTTGGGCGAGCGGAATCCCCTCGTCCCTATAGGCATCATGGACTAGAGCAGAGAGCAGGGGAGAGACTCATCATCCTCATTTTCGGCTTGAACTGAAACTTCACACATTATTACCTCAACTGGGGTCAATGCTAGTTCTTGTGGAGCATAGTCGATTCCGCAACTTGTTTCTATTATGTCCTCTTGCTCTTTGTTCACCATTTCTTCTTCTAGTGTTGATAATGGTTCTTGTGGGATAGTATCGACCTCCTGGTTCATTTCTTCTCTACCTTCCTGTTCCTCATGAATTGCCTCTTTTTCCACAGTTGGTACCATTTCTTGAGGAACAACATCGACTTCACAGGTTGAATCCTCTTGTTCTAGTTGAATTGGGAGTGGTTCTTTTATAACACCCCTACTCGTATCAACATCCATATTTTCTTGGGCAGGTGATGCTATTTATTGTAAAACAACATCACTTTCTATTTCTCTATCCGCCATTTCACTCCCTTGTTCTTCATTGACAAAAGCTGACGACTTTATGATAGTCCTGATTTCCTGCACGTTGTCCATAATCTCTTCATCTGTGAGCTCTTCAAGTGAGGCTCGTTCTTGTGTGGTAGCCTCGGCTGTGTCACCAATTACCTCCTCCATTCTCATTTCTTCAAGTTCCTCTGCATCGACCATCATTTCCACTTCTTCGAGTCCCTACTAATCAACTTGCATTTCCATTTCCTTGGGTTCCTCTTGGTCAATCCCTTCCGAATGTTTTTCTTCTACCAAACTAACCGGAGATACTAGTTCCTCTTCTCTAGCAGCAATAATGGCTACTACCTCTTCTTCTAAGGACTGGCAGAGTTCCACCGAGGAGACTCGAAGCCTATTTGTTGGATGTATGACCAATAATCGCACCAATTAGTGATTGTAAAGCACCTTCAGCATTCAGCGTGAATGCCGAGCAGCCTATGCTATATGTTGCCTCTGTTTCAATAGGAAGAAGGGCATGTTGAAGGCATGTACCTGAGCCTATGGAAATCAAAGGTGCATTAAAATTTTAAAATGACATTTGAACAGAGTTGTGGCCCGGCCTTTGCAAGTTATGTATTTTATTACAAAACCTACAATTTCATTCCAAGGATACGGCCCATTCCTACTCTTATAGCCTTTTCCCATTTAAACGACACTTTCCCCTTCCTGCAAGAAAAATTCAAGAAATTCCAGGAGAGAAACTTTCCAAGAAAACCTTTTCTTCCCCTGTTGTTTTAGCCTGCTAACCTATGCAATTACCTCTTCTATTACAGGATTTTCCAAACCTCTGACTCGTGAGAAGTTCTCCTATAAATTTAGTGCAAACTCCATTGTGATTCCTCCATCAAATCCCTAAAATATATCAAAGTAGGTATCCCACCTTGCATCGACAAAGATTTGCCATACTTCTGGATTGCTGCAGACTAAAGCTATGTTTTCAGGTTCATGCCGCACAGCTAGCCCACCCATATTTTGGAGACCTGTAGTAGCACTTCCTGTAACAGTAGACCATTGGGCGAGGTGGTGGATACTAAATTCGGAGAAACAACATGGTGAAAATGGAAATTGGTAACGATAAATACGGATGGTAATTCTTGGAAACAAAGAAAAATCATAAAATAATATGGTAAGTGTGGTGAAATAAAAGTAATAATTATTTTACATGGAGTGGAAAATATATATTACAGATCCCAATACATATTAAATGATTAAATAGAACATTGATGGGGATCGTAAGGTGTACCTATGCACGGACTGTCATAGTGATTTATGAGGTAATTATTACGTCGTCCTTGACTATGGCAGCACCCTACTAGCTTAATTTTTTTCCATCCACGGCATTAAAATATTCACATGGGATATTTAATTAAATCTATAAAAGTCACGTGGAGGCATACCTGACAGCCTACCTGGACGATGTGACGGTTGGTAAGATGATGGCACAATAATGATGCAGATGGAGTAACAAAAGTACAAGTAGCAACATCAGAGTAACAACAATGCAAGTAGAAACATTGGAGTAACAATAGTATGCGTAACAACATCCGTTTTAGCAGCATCTGGAGTAACAACATTGATTAGCATCATCTGGTGTAACAACATCACGAGTAGCAGCATCAGAGTAACAGTAGTGCGAGTAGCAGCATCAGAGTAACAACAATATGAGTAACAACATTCGGTGTAGCATCATTCGATGTAACAACATCACGAGTATCAACACCTAAGTAACAGCACCAAGAGTAGTGGCAACCAAGTAATAGCATCGAGTAGCAGCATCCAATGTAACAGCATCATGAGTAGCAACATCCAGAGTAAGAGCATCGGGTGTAACATCATCGAGTAGTAGCATTGGAGTAATAGCAGTACGAGAAACAACATCCGGTGTAGCAGCATCTGGAGTAACAACATCGAGTACCAGCATCCAGTGTAACAACATCACGAGTAGAAACACCCAAGTAAAAGCACCATGAGTAGCAGCAATGAGGTAACAACATCAAGTAAGAGCATCCAATGTAGAAGCATCACGAGTAGTAGCACCCAAGTCAGAGCACCATGAGTAGCAGTAACCAAGTAACAACATCGACTGACACTTTGGAAAATTTTCTTTGATTCTTACTCAATAGTAACTCCTCCAAAAAGACAAAAAAATAAAACATAATTCTTTATGCTTTATTCTTTTTATTTATTTATTTATTTAATTTTTTTTTTTTTGTTTTTTTTTTTGTTTTACAGAAAGGGTGCAGAGGAAGAGTTCTCTGCACTGATGACCCTCAAACTAGATTTCTCAGAGAGGTGTTTGATAAACGCATCCTTAGAGGTCGGACGGTGGTAAAATCTCAGGCGATGTCCACTGACTATAAATGAAGCATGTGTACCAACAATTGTGACTAGCCTGACTGTTCCATTATCAAATACAGCTTCCACCTCATAAGGTCCCATCCAACGAGTGCAAAGCTTCCCTTTAAAATCATTAAAGCGGGAGCCATAAAGTAGTGCCCAATCTCCAATTTGAAACACCTCATTTTTAATAAACTTATCATGCCATTTCATTATCTACTGTTGAATAGCAGTAGTTCTCTGGAAATCCATTGAACAGATTTCATCTAGTTCATTGAGCTGGGCTAGTCGGTGTTTCTTGGCATCTGATAGATCCAAACCAACTTCAAGAGTTGTTCTGATCGTATTGATTTCAAATTTATTGGAAACCATGGGTGTTTCCCATAAACCAGCTAAAATGGTTAAAACTTGGTTTTATTTCCCCATGTTTCTCTTTACGCTGAGAGAGCTTCAGGCAAATTTTGAGCCCAATACCGACGATGGTAAGCTACAATTTTTGTCAAGATGTTTTCCAATGTCTTGTTTGTGCTTTCCACTTGTCCATTCACTTGGGGGTGGTATGGATATGCCACTCTATGCTTGACCCCATATTTATGTATGAGCTTTGCTATCATGTGTGATGTGAATTATGCTCCTCCATCTGAAAAAATCTCTTTTGGAGTGTCGTAACGAGAAAAAATTCCTTCAAATAGAAAGTCTGAAACCACTTGCTCTATTTCTTTCGCAACAGCTTTGGATTCCACCCACTTAGTCACATAATCGGTAAAGACCAAGATGTGGAATCTTTGATGGGAGGGTGGGTTAAAGGGTCCAACGAAGTAAATACCCCATTTCTCAAAAGGTTCATGGACTACCTGTGCCTTTGAAGGCATTTCATCAGCTCGACCAGCCTGCCCCATACGTTGGCAACTATCTCACCTCCTAACATAATTATATGCATCACAAAAGATATAAGGTTAGTAATATCCCATTTGTAGAACCTTATGGCCTATTCTCTTTTCTGCAAAATTCCCTCCACAAAGGCCATCATGAGAAGCCTTCAATATCTCATAAATATCATCCTCAAACACACAGCGTCGGATCTACTTATCTTCTCGTATGTGAAAAAGGTATCATACCATCCAAAAATATGAGGCACTGTGATGAACAATTTTCCATTGTTCCCTGTATGACCAATGAGGAGGCACTTTCCTTGTAGCAATATAGTTAGCAATATCTACATACCTTGGAGGTTTATTAGAAACTACAAAAAGATTTTCATCGAGAAAACTATCTTCTACAGGTGTGCATTCATCATTGTTATATATTCTAGATAGGAAATCATCCACTACATTATATTTTCCTGGCTTTTCTACTATTGTATTACCAAATTCTTGAGGGTATAGTAACCATCCTGTAATACAACCAGGGGTAATAGGTTTATTCATCAAATACCTGATTGTTGCGTGATCAATATGGAAAACAATAGAATACATGTTGATGTAGTGCCAAAACTTATTGACATCATAAATGAAAACCACAAATTCTTTTTATGTCACTGTGTAATTTAATTCAACAAGAATTAAGTTCTTGCTGACATAGTAAATTTCATTTGGTGTTTTGTCTACCTGATGTCCTAAAATAGCCCCTACTGCTATCTAAGAAGCATCAGTATGTATGTGAAACGGTAATGCCTAATCAGGTCCTCGGAGGATTGCGGTCATGCACACCAACCCTTTAATTGTTGTGAAAGCTATCTCACAATATTCAGTACAAAAAAATTATGCATATTTTGTTAGCAATTGCAATAGTGGGTGTGTTATTTTAGCAAAGAATTTTATAAAATGTGTGTAATAACTACCACAACCAATAAATCTACATACTTGTGTGGGTGTTTTTGGTACGGGGAAGTGTAATATTACCTCTACTTTAGCGGGTCAACTTGAATTCCAACAGCTGAGAGAAAATGTCCCAATACTACTCCTTCCTCCCTCATTATATGGCATTTCACTATACTTAGAGATACATGTGTCTGCTTACATATTTTGAGTACTTTCTCTAGATTTTCCAACCCTTCCTCAAATGAGTTCCCATATGGAGTAAAATCATCCATATAGATCTCAACCCTATCATCAACTAAATCAGAAAATATTCCCAAGATTTCCCTCTTGAAGGTAGCAAGAGCATTACACAGGCCATATGGGAGGACCCTGTATGCAAAGGTTCCCCAGGGGCATGTGAAAGTTGTTTTATCCTGGTCTTTCAGGGCTATCTCGATCTGGTTATATCCATTGAATCCGTCTATAAAGTAAAAGAACTTCTTCCTAGCTAAGATATCCAGGACTCGGTTAATGAATGGAAAAGGGAAATGGTATTTTTGCGTTTCCTTATTTAGTTCCTTGTAGTCTACACAAATGCACCATTTACCATTATTTTTGGGAACAATAACTAGTGGAGATACCCATTGGCTATCTAAGATGGGGTAAATGAATCCTACATCTAAATTTTTTTGTAATTCTTCCTTGAAAATGTTTTTGAAAGCAGGGTTTATCCTCCGTTGAGGCTATCTTACAAGGTGGGAATCTTCCTTAATATAGATATGATGAGTACATAGATTGGGAGAGATCCCATTCATGTCGGTATAGTCCCAAGAAAAAACTTCCTATTGATCTTGAAGGACTTTGAGAAGCTATTTTGTCTGGGATTCGGATAGGTTTGGGTTGATATTAAGTGTTTTCCCTGGTTCAATCTCAAATGGAGTACTATCATGGGATGATGTTACAGGAATGTCTTCGATGTAAACTTCTGGTTCAATGTTTTCCTGTGTCTCAAAGCTCATAGTAGATTCTAGAACATGTCGATTTGTATTAGAAACATAACTGGAATCATTAATGAAAGCACTAATATCATCGTCCTCAGTTTCTGTTTTGAATTGAAGGGCCTGGACAATAGTGAGGACTGGTCTAACATCTTCATTTTCGGGTTCAGGCTCTTATACACGTAGAGATTTTTGATTGGGTAATGATTTTTCAGATGGGCTTGGTTATGAAAGAGGATAAATCTTGATATTCTTTGTAATTGTCCCATTTGATATAATCAAGTGCCCAGATCGACACCCTATGTAGGCATCTATAGTTGCAAGCCAGGGTCTTCCTAGGATCAGTGGGTGAACGCCTACTAAAGAATGGGTCTGTAATATAAGGAGGTTCACAGGGTAATGCCATGAGTCTATTGAAATGATCACATCCTCTAATTTCCCCACTAGTTTAATTGTGGATCTGTTTGCAAGTTCCAATATAGTAAGGCTTGGTTTAATGTTTCCAATTCCTAATGTGCTCATTGTTTCAGCAGTGATAATGTTAATGGATGCTCCCAAATCCACTAGTACATTTGGGATTTCAACCCCATTAATTTGTGATGCTAGAATCGAGGTCCCATGGTCTTCGTATTTTACAGGCATGATTTTTCCTAACATGATATTAGATAGTCTGCCCACTACATGAATGGTTAATGGATCCTTAGGTTTCCTCCCTGGTTTCATAGAGTAGTATTCCTTCAGGGTTTTTGAGTATATAGGTGCGTCACTCATAGCTTGTAACAGGGGTATTTTAACAAAGATATTCTGCGGTTCCCCTAGGAAGTCAAATTATGCTTGAGGGTTTGGTTTACTCAAGGCCAGTATTTCAGGATATGGAGGAGAATTTAAATGACCTTGATTAGGGACAATTTGGGGAGGCATCTGATTTACTATGTTTTGGTCTAAATTCTCCCTCACTGTGCTCTGTTTTGGTTTAGTATCTTCACTGTCAAATTGTTCTCTAATAATAGGTGAAGTAGGTGCATTTACTACCTGGCCAGACCGTAGATTTATCTCATTGAGTCATGCGGTAGAGATGATGTAAGATAGAAGGTTTAAAGTGTCTATTTGTTGGACCCCTTTATTGTTTAGATTCGGGTTCGGCTCGATAGGAAGCTCGGGTATAATGGCTGGGTTTCTTTGGGGTACATTGGAGGGAAACTGAAGTTACTGTGAGGCATAGACTGAGGAAATTTTCTGGTAGGAGAGGGTCCACGCCAGGTCTGATTTCATGAAGGATTCAAACTGGCCTGGGGAACCCATTGTTGCCAAGGGGGATACTGATATTGATACCACATAGCTGGAAATAGTGCAGATTGGGGACCCATTTTGAAATTGTTAAAGTAGTGAGATGGGTCCTGAAACATACTTGGATTCATAGCTGGTGGTCGAGGTTTCCACTTGCTTCTTCTGCCCCATGGAGTATAGCTGGTCTACCACTCTTTATTCGCTTGCTCCTTGGAAAAATTCTTTCAGCCCGGGAAAAGAAGGACATGAAATGGTTACGTGAGTCTATTCACATATTGCGCAGGCTTCCACCATGTTCAATGGGAATTCCTTCAAATTATGCTTCTTTCTACATTGTGGGCAGAGTATGGCCATGGTTTTTTCCAATTCTATCTACTTCTATTTTTCCTACACAGTGTCCATCTAGGCTGAGTGTGCTTAGAATATCGGTCCTTAGTTTTTCCAGTAGATTTCTAATTTCTACTTTTATAACCCCTCCTCCGGAATTATTTGATGACCGAATTCCCTGTCCACTCCTTGCAGCCCCCCATGAACGCTTAATACAATAATCACAGATAGTATCGAAGTCTTCTTTCAAAATATCCCCTTTTCCTACTATATTTAGAAGTTGGAGAGAGTCTTCCCTAAGTTCTCGGACAAGAATGATCTTCAAAATGTCCTTGTCCAGGTCACTATGTCCTGAACTCTGCAATATGAATTTAAATCATTCCACGCAGTCCTCCATGTTTTCATCCTCTTTCTGTGAAAATTTAAAGATTTCCTCCTTAATGTCACAGGACTTACAATAATCTTGGTATTTCTCCAAGAAATATTCTTTCATCCCTTCCCATGAGGTAATTGTACTTCCTCCTAAACCCATGAACCATCTCAGGGCTATCCCCTTTAGGATAGCAGGAAATATCATCAATTTCTGGGCATAAAAAATATAGTCATATCCTCGACAAACAATATCAAATTCAAAAAGGAACGTATCATGGTATTTAGAAGAATGCCCATGGAAACTAGGAAACGCTATTACAGGGATGGGTCTCATTGGTGCATCACATGTAACATTTCCAATGGGAAAGTCAATAAAGAAAATTACAGGTGCCATAAATACCCTCCAATACTCACTTGGAATTTTGACTGGTTGTGTAGCTGGTATTTGGAGTGATTCAACTGTAGGAGGTTGCACCACGCTCCCCTAGTCCCTTGGTGACTCAAAATATTTCAAGAATTATTTTACCAAATCAGAATTTTCTGATTCGGATACGAGAATTTTTACAGCGCTACCTTGGTCTCATGGGGATAAAAACCCTTTTAGAGGTTCTCCTTCCTAGTTAGAATTGCTTAGCTCTTTTAATCCCCTACTTGCTATTTCTTCCCCTTCTGCTGCTGATAAGGAATTATCCTCCACTGATACCCTATTTATTAAGTCTTATGTCGTAGAAAGAACACCTTCTAGTACCGTGGATGGCATTGGTTTCTCCTCTAACTATCCTTCGAAATTCATCTGAAATCTAACCCTAGCAGCAGCACGGGATGATGCCTCAAATATAAAATTTTCAATAATTTCCTGAATGTATGTCTTCCTTCCTAGATCCTTTCCTTCCTTTGGGGGTCTTCTTTTGCCCCGGTTATTTATATGCTTGTTCATACAAATTGTGAAGAGGTTTCATCAAAGTAACAACAATAGCTCAGGACCCGGAGGGGGAGAGATAAATTCCTCCCTAGGATGAGAGAATAGATTTAGAAAAACAATAAAAATAAAAAAGGAAAATTGAAGTTTAGGACTTGAAGTAGGGTAATCACATACCCTCCTCAGGATGAGAATTTGGCCTAAAGAAAATAAAATAAAAGCAAAAGACAGGAAACTACACCCAAGACTTAGGGAAAGGTTTCAAAACACCCTCCCTAAGACGAGGGATTAATTTTAATGAAAAATTAGAATAAGCAGAAAGAAAAGAAGCATGATATTCTTAGGACTTGGAGCAGAGTAATAAATGCCCTCCCCAAGATGAGAGATTGATTGTACATAAAACAATACAAAGTGGGAAAGAAAAATACAAAGCACTTATCCTTAGGACTTGAAGTAGGGCAATAAATTCCCTCCCTAAGATGAGAGATTGACCCTTAGATCTATTACATATCTTGTTCTTGCACCTATTAGCCTTCCATGGCAACGATGCCAAAATGTTGGTGTTTGGATATGAACAATGTTCAACCCTTTTTCGACATAAATTATCAGCCCAAGGGCGTTAGTTATTTCAACACTCACGGAAAAGTATATGCAGACATAAGCACATGACTTGCTATATATCACAGGTTTAAATCCATAACACATAGACCACTGTAACAACAATTAAGTAAACTGCATAATTGAAAGACATTCACAGCAATTAAAGAATAATTGTAACAACAGTAATAAAATCACACTAAATCAGAAAAACAATGCAAGAAATGAAAATGCAGCACCTGATCAAAAGAGTGGGCCCAACTCTCTGATGAGGGCTTCGGTAAACTCACAAATTGAAGAAGAAACAAAAAGATGATGTGCATTCGATTAATGATAAAATAGATTTTATACAAAATCTATATGAAAAAGGGCTTAATCCTGATTCACAGCCTGCAGGCCTCTTTGTACAAATGTCTTGGAATCCATGATTACTTTCAATAATTCCATAATCACAAAAATACATTTTGTTTCAATAGTAACCTAGTTGCCCAGAAGGAAACCGTAAAAAGGCCTAAAATGGCACTGATATAAATAGAGTCTGTTACGTTGTAACAAAAATTGAGGATAGCGCTGGAGATGATAAGCTATTCCTCGAATCATGACTACAACACTCTTGTTTTGGTTGAATATGTAGAAATATTGGATTTAATATGTAAAAAGGTAAAACCTCCATGAAAATTACTTTATTAATCAAATATCCCATGAAAGATAAGGGAAAGGGTTTTAACTCATGCGTTTAAGAGTAATAATGGTACAAATAGATAGAAATATAGGGTAAAATAGAAGAAGAAGGTATACAAATCTGGTACCCAACAATGATTACATAAATTATTAATCAACCAATTCATAAATCTATACTAGTGGTGATTAACCATCCATTCATCTACATTCATGAAATGCAAACAAAATATCCCTGCATGCTTCCTTCAATAGCACTACATATGCAGTAGTTTTGTATAGCCATCAATGAATGTTTGTAAACATATAGAACGTTAACTAATATTCCCCTCACATAACCACACATTCTTATGAGACAAATCACTACAAATTTGCAAACATTTACTTAAAGGAAAGTACCACATCAATTATAATCTCATTACATGTGAATTATGTAAAATGTATCTAAAGAAGTATTCCTTCAACTATTACGTTCAGTGCATGCAAATGATTTAAGAAAGCTAACACAAAATGCTGTCATTTCCCGCATGGGAATGTATATCCTTTCCAACAAAATATAACGCAAATATTGCATGTATACGCATCTTATTATAAAATAAAATAATATAATATTTATGATGACATAAAATTAATCACATACAATTTTATAAATAAATTTAGCTCAATAGTTCTTATATCCATGAAAAGAACTTAGTTCTATAACACAATGACTATTATTTTTGCATGCAAGAGCTTATCATAATGGTCATTCTTTAATGTATGCAATACATATTCCATTCTCTATAATTCTACCATCATTAGGTATTATTTGCATCTAAACAAATACATTCTTATTTTTCAAAAGTTTCATGCACCCCAATATATTTTCGTTTAAAATAAAGGGTTACTAATCTCATGCATTCGTATGCATATTTTTTTTGAAAGAAAAATCCACAATAATGATCATGACTTTAGCAAGATCATTATTATCTATATGCATAAAAATCTATTCCATTCCTGAAAGAGATAATACCATAATTATTATTATGGTGCATGCAATTACATATTTCTCTAACTCAATTAATATTCTTTGTGCATGCAATACATTTTCTTTCTAAAACAATTTTCATTTCTTTCACACTTACAAACGCATAATAGAAACAAATATGGGTTATTATATCGATAATCAAATGATTCATAAGAAAATTTTATTTATCTAAAAGCACGTCATTGATAAGCAAGTTTTCAGGAAAGTTGTTTTGGTTCTTTTCATTCCATACACTAGAGTTCATGTGCTTTACTTTCCAATAGATTAGCATAAGTAGGTTATCTTTACCATGGAGTGCTACTAAGTAATTTAAAGTTGCTAATATTTTATGCAAATCATATTCATAAGCACTCTTTTATTTACATTCAAGAATTACCCTCTTTAACCGATTTTCATTTTTCTTGGATTTATTATCATTTCACACATCAAACCCATACAAAATCCTTTAAAAAAAATCATTCATCCTATAGTTTTTTTTTTTTACATAACATTCATATGAAATATTATTATTATTATTATTTTATAAATATGAGAAGGTTTACTTATCTTTACAGACATTATAGTCGACGAGCAGATTTGACAATCTAGCCCACCACAAAGGGGATCCTTCCCATTCAAAAATGAGGGATTACATTTCTAAGAAACATCCATACACAAAAAAATAAAATTTATTAATAGTCATAAGAATTTATAATTGGAAAAATATGCAAGTTCCACTTTCCATTACTTTTCCATTATTCAACTTCATAGAAACAAAACAAACTCTCTATACCAAGTTACCATTACTTACCAATTACTCTTGGAAGTACTAATCACTTTCACACAAGAAATCTAATAGTGGTCGCACAACCCATCAACACTCCACGGAAAGTACCCTGTAATGTATGACTAACAAACTCAATCACATTAGTCACAACATTTTCAATCAAATGAAATAATTTTAACTATCAATCAATTATGAAATGTTAAGTAATATGTTAATCATGATACCTCTACAAGTACTCATAGAGAACCAACCTCTAATCATCAAAATGATAAATCATTGAACCATGTGCTCATTTCCTTAGCTCCCACTTAAGACAAGAACAGATTACTTCTAAAAGTTCTCATACAACACCAAACGATCTCTAACCATCGAAATGATCAATAAAAGCACCAAGTGCATTTTTTCCTAGCCCCTACTAAAAAATTCTGAAGTTTAGTAATACAATAAACGAACTTATACCTCGAGTAGTTCCTTTCTCATCGGTAGTCTCCTTTTATGTCAAGATGTAAATATAATATTTACACAATTATATAGAATTTTTTTTTTTTTAACATACCCCATAATTGACTAGTTAATTTGTTGTACTTTTAGAACAATAGTAGGCTAAATATTTATCTTCCCAACAAATGGGAACTAATTTCCACAACCATATCAAGTCATTTTTAGATTTAGAGAGTTTTCTGACAAAGACCATACAAAGTCCATTCTATAATTCCACTTGCCCATGAGCTCAAGAATTGCAATAACCACAGAGGGTCAAATACAAAAGTCCTCTTGGTAGCATCCTAACTATTCCTCTTTGATCATCTCTTCTATGAGGAACTTTTTGTACTCGTTCGACATGCTCCAAAATAAATAGATCTTCCTCATGATTTTCCCCCTATTCACCATATTTACAACTCTTTTCCCTCACTAATATCATCTATCTCTAGGGAGATGAAATCTGGGCAAGAAACCACCATCCACCCAAGGCCTCCTGGAATTTTTCAACTCTCCACAACTATCTGGCATGTAAAGTTATCTTTTAGCACTGTTTCCCATAGTGTTACATTAAAATTGTCACCATGACATTTTACTGTCTATATGGGTTCATCATTACTCATAAAATACTCCCTTAGAAGTCTACAAACATCAAGTTCCTAAAACCAAGCCTTGAAATTGAGAGAAAAGCCTATAAAAGTCATAAAAATTCTTGTACCACACTTTCTCTTAGTATTACCTGCGATGCCGCATCTGTTTTCTCTAGAACATGTAGAAACATCCACACTTTTTCTTCATTTAAAGTTCAGACTGTTTTAAAAGGTAAAGTGAAGGCGGAAGTAAAATTTGGAAGCCCAGCTCATTGAATATGGAAGCTTCTGGAAGAAATTATTCGATGGAAAGTTAGCTCCTTTCATGTACATTCATCCCTTAATTAAAGAAGCCTACCCCTTTGTATGTGCAACTTAATCCCTTGAAAGAGGATTCTATCCCCTCTTATTTGGAGCTGCAAACTCTTCTCTTTTGCTATAAATTGGGGCCATAGTTCAACCTCAAGGGGAGTTAGGATTTGAGATTTTTTTAGGAGAATTGTTGGAAAAAATTAGACTCTCTTAACTAATTATCATATGGGAATGATCACACACTCATGTGTATGTTAGTCGAGATATTTCAAAGGCTTGTCAAAGTAGAGAAAACGCTTGTTTCGGACCCCAGAAGGACCTGTACGAAATCAAGGCGAACACAGTTGTAAGGCTCCTTCGTTCATCAAAGATAATACAAATGGATCATGTTTTCTCAATGAGTTGTTTATTTAAATGGCTTGTTTCTTGAATTCCTTGATCATCAAGATAGGTTTATGGTTTATGAATTAATCTATATTATGTAGGTGCTTCTGATTCTTTCATGTTTTTGATTGCATATCCCAAAAGGAAACATATTCCAAGTGATAGGAAAGAAGGCTACGATCAGCTTTGGACTACAGGTAAGTCCTAAATCCTTCATTATAGATAATTATAGCTCAAATATAATCTATAGAAAGTAGTTTACATCTATCTATTTATTGCTAGTTATCGTAGGATACTAGGGAGATCTGTCTTGTCCGCAAGAAAGATTTATCCTCCCAACAAAATGGCGAGTCCACTGGGGACAATGGTTTTGCACATAAACCATAGTGTTTCATGCTTCCGCCCACAAGTGCATCGGTAGTCTCTGGTCATGCAGCATAGCTCGTGCAACAAGCAGGATCATTTTGTTCTGCCTCTCTGTGACCTCATTCTGTTGTGGGTTATGAGGCACTATGAGTTCTCTTTGAATTCCTTCTTTTCTACAGAAGTATTTGAATTCATTCGAGATATATTCCCCACCATTATCACTCCATAGAGCCTTCAATTGCTTCCCCGAATCCTTCTCTAGCAACGCTTTAAACTCACAGAAATTTGAGAATTTGTCTCTCTTCTTCTGCATAAATAGGATCTAGCATCTATGAGAATAGTCATAAATAAATATAACATAATACCTATGTTATGCTATTGAAGAAACCAAGAAAGGTCCACACATGTCTGTGTTACTTCTATCCAGGATCACCAAAGAATGGTTCTCCTTCTCATGAAAGGTGGTCTTCACAAACTTACCCAAAGTACATCCCTTGCACTGATTTGACTATGCAAGAGTACTCTTGGGAAGTCCAATAGAAATATGCTGCAAAATATTCAAGGCGCCATGGTGAATATGGCCCAATCTCCTATGCCATAATTCGCCCTCATCTTGGCTCATCACTTCTTCTGCTTTACGCATCATTGTAGCGCAACCATGTACCTCTATCTTGTAGAGATTCTTAACTCAAATCCCTATCCTCTTGGTTTGACCCATTTTTTTATGTCGCAAGAAATATTTTCCCTCGCTTAAAACAACGTCATAACCTCTCTCTTCCAACATTTCAACCAAGACCAAGTTCTTCTTCAGACCTAGAACATGCATAACGTATTTCAACAGAAATGGTTTACCTGAATCCCTCTCAAAGGTAATGGTTCCAATGCTGGTCACACTGTATCTTCCATCATCGCCCATCTCTATATGAATTTGGAGAGCCTTCTCCTCCAAGTCACTAAGCAACTCCTTGTATCCCATCATATGGAAAGACGCACCACTATCAAGATACCACATCGATCCCATTGAGATTGAAACTAAGCATGCAATAAAAGATAAATCAAGTTAAAATTGTGAGGCTAAGGCCTCTTCAGCTGCAGCTCCAGCAGCCTTCTTGTTATTATTTTTCTGTGGTAAGTTAGTGGTGAGATGCCCATGTTCGTGACAGTGAAAACACTTCACTTTGGACAAATCCATCTTCCTACCTTTAGCCTCAGATTTTGGATGGGATTTCTTCCCCTTTCCTTTCCTTGCTTTGGCAGCCAAAGAAAAATTCTCTTCATCATCATTCTTCGATGAAGAGCCATCCCTAGTACTTCACCTTATCTCCTCCTGCACAAGATCTGACCAAAGTCGCTCCCAACCCACCAGTTTCTCCCATCCATTGACAAAGTCATGCAGAAATTTTCATCTCCATGTACCAATTTCTTGCCTCCTGATAGCCTGCCTCCACTGGGAAATCCCTGCTGAAGAAGACCCTTGAATGAATTCAAATATGCCTTGCCTTGACTGAGCAATCCTCATTGGCAACTCCAATGTGTGTCAGATGCATTGAATGCATCACTATAGTCACAATAGATAGTCCATATCACCCTTTCACCTATCTCTCCACTGGGTCTCCACTGGAACTGACATGCACTGTAGTTAATTGTTGTTTCTGTTTGGTTGTTAGTGAGTTATTAGTTGTGAATTAATTAACTAATTAATTAACTTAACTCTCACTAGTGTATCTTTCAGTTAGACTAGATACAACTAGCTCAACTAATTTTGACTCACTTAACTGAGTTAAACTAAATAAAAACTCCTGTAACTACTCTTCCAACTCTATCATAACTTTTCCACTTCAGTTCTAACTGAGTCCTTCATGCATGAGCCACCGATAACCCTAGGAATTTTGTAATTCCTTCAGCCCACTAATTTTCCAAATCTGTTCAGTGAAATAAAGTGCTCCAAGAGAATAAGTTGATGTTTATGGTCGGATTATTATTGAGTGTTAATAATAATCAGCATGCAGCTATTTTTAGATTGATGATCTATAAATAGACTTCACCCAATATTCTAAAATTATAATTTCATCTATTTTCCACATTTGACCAACCATCTACAAATAGCATCCTGTAACTTATAGAATATGCTCACCATGTCTAAAAATAAACATACACCTAAAAATAGCCTACGAGCCCCACTTAGTGAAGGTGCTTACTTTTCACTAAGCTCGTCATCTTGTTGAATCTCAAAACTCCCTCTCAACAATATAGGAACTATCCTTCACCCTAATCCTACCTTTATGGTATTTGAATTTTCTCCTGTCGAGTGCTTCGTCAAAATATCTGCATCCTGGTCTTCTGTACGAATGTACTAAAGCAGCATGATCTTCTGCTACACACAATCTCTAATATGATGATGTCGGATATCAATATGTTTATATCTATAAAAAAACCATAGGATTAACTGAGAGTTTAATGCAACTCTTATTATCACAATGTATCACTGTAGGATCTAAATGTGAACGAAACAAACTGAGCAGGATCTTCCTCATTCAGATAGCCTCACATGCAACTTGAATTGCTACCATGTATTTTGCTTCCACTCAACTAAGTGCCAGGGATCTTTGTTTCCTGCTGTACCAAGAAACTATTGTAGATATGATATTGAAAACCCCTCCTGATGTGCTCTTTCTATCTGTTGGGCTTCCTACCCAATCTGCATATGTGAAGCCATGCAACTTCACCTCGTACATCTTTCTCTACCATAAGCCATACTCAGATGTGCCCCTTAGATACATACCTCAGGAAATGCTTGTCGGCCTTCCAAAAGAGCTTGGTAGGCATAACCATCGCTTATGAAAGCTGGTTCACCGCATAGCATATGTCCAGTCTTGTATTAACTAAATACATGAGCGAACCCACCAACTATCGATAAATAGTGAAATCCACTACCTCTACTGATGTAGCATCCTCTTTCATCCAATTTACTCGAAGAGGAGTATCCATGGGCTTGCAATCATCCCAATGAAACTTACCAGGTATCTCCTAAGCATACTTGCCTTGAGACACAAACATTTCACCTTCTCACTACCATAATTCCAATCCAAGGAAATAATGAAGGAGGCCCAAATCCTTCATCTCAAACTCCTTTGCAAGATCTACCTTGCATGAGTGTATCAACTACTCATCACCCATTAGTATTAAATCGTCAACATAAATAAAAATGATTAAAAGCTTACCCTCCACCACAATTTGGTACAGGTTTGCATCCGCCTCACTCTTGGTGAAGCTAACTCTAGTGAAATAGTTGTCGATCTATGTGCACCAAGCACATGGTGCTTACTTCAGCCCATAAAATTCTCTTTTGAGTCTACACACATGCGACTTTCTGCTGAAGATCTCAAATCCTTCAAGCTGCTCAATGTACACCTCTTCCTTAATGATCCCATTAAGGAACACAGTCTTCACATCCATTTGATGAATATGCCAACCCATCTATGCTGAGAGAGCAAGGATGGTCCTTATGGAAGAATACCGTGTGACAGGTGCAAAGTTTTCTTCATAATCAATCCTCTCGATTTATGAGAAGCCTCAGGAAAAAAATCTTGCCTTTTAATTCTCAATGCTCCCATCAGCAGCTTGCTTTACCTTGTAGATCCATTTCAAATCTACCATTGATTTACCCACATACCTTGGAAAAATCTCCTAAGCATTGTTTCTGACAATGGAGTCATACTCCTCCACCATGGCATCTAACCATGTGGGCTCTTGCACTGCTCCTTCAAAAGAATATGGTTCTGTCGCAATACACTTGCTCATAAGAGCCATGTATCTAGTAAATCGGTCAGGTGACTGTCTCTGTCTGTGCTGTGATGTAGGGACTTATACATTCTCTACCACATCAAGCTTCAGTCTCTTATCTTCTGTGGTACGATTTCTGCCAGATCTTATTTTTGGTTCTGCATGAGTGGACTCCTCCACTCCATGAATCTCCTTCTGTGGATGATCCACATCTAGAGGCTCATCTTTGGGAACAAGTAGCTCCTCCTCTGCATGCAAGTGTAGCTCCCTCTGAAGCGATAACTTCATGGCTTTCACCTCATTGAATTTTATATCCCATCGCACCACAATCATTCGACTCATTTGGAAAATACACATGAAAATTATGGGGTTTTTTTGTGTACGCCACAAGTATCCCAACTTCTACAGTTGGCTCTAGCTTCTTCATGGTGTCCTTTGTCACATGAATGTAAACAAATGAGCCAAAAATCTTCGAATGAGAAATATCAAGTTTATTACCAGTAAAATCTTCTTTCGGTGTACTCATGCCAAGTACTCTATGAGGACAACGATTTTGCACATAAACCACAGTGTTGCATGCTTTTTCCCACAAGTGCATCAGTAGGCCCTGGTCATGCAACATAGCTCATGCGGCAACCATGATCGTTATGTTATTCCTCTCCGTGACACCATTCTATTGTGGGTTATGAGGCGTTAGTTTCTTCCATCCATTGACAGAGTCTTCATAGCTATGCCAACTCTTCGGAAGCCCAAAGAGAGCCCAGCTCACCAATTCATCAACATCAATGGTAATCCCCAGACTTCCCAGTTCATCCCTACAATGGACAAACTTCATGAGATATTTTGGAATATTGTCGCCTTTCTCCATTTTTATTTTTCTGAGCTTATATTTCAGCGCCAACTTCCTCTAGTCATTGTTGCTTTGGAAAAGATATTTCAAAGCCTTCCACATTGAAAATGGAGTGGATTTATCATGAAGGCTTGACACAATATGGTCCTTCACACCTTCCAACAGAATTATTCTTGTCTTTGCTACCTTCTTTTTCCATGCATCAAGTCCTGCAGCATCGCTAGAAGTAGGCTTAGGAACATCCCTATCAATGAACTCCTTCAGTCCATTGTCTTCAAGAACTGCCTCCATCCTATCCTTCCAAGCTATGTAATTCGAGCTACCCTCAAGGGAATACTCAAATCGCAACCCATTGAAATACATTTCAATGAATACTCAACTATCGCAATAACAAATTTCTACAGCAAATTCGAATTGTCCACCAGCACAAAACTCAACACATATTCACAATTGCAATCTCCAGTTATCAATATTTCTCTGATACCATGTAGAAATTTATTAATACTTATGTATTACTAGATTCTCTTGATCTAACAATATTTATCTTCTTGATAAATACAAAATCCTTCCACTATTAAACTTGTGGAAATTTAAAGCTCAATTGAAAACACATTGAATTAATTCAATCGCATATAACACAGTTGCTTAACGAAAAAGCTTCAAGCTAAAGACCCAACTATCATATATTATGTATATAAATGTTATCATGTAATAATCTCATACAGATCTTATTACATCAAGCTCTCAGTACAATCAACAATCATTACAGACTGTCATGCAAAAATTTGCATCTCCATGTACCAATTTATTGCCTCATTACAACCTGCCTCCACTGTGCAATCTCTGCTGAAGAAGAGCCCTGAATGAATTTGAATTGGCCTTTCCTTGACTACACAATCCTCATTGGAAACTCCAATGTGTGTTAGATGAATTGAATGCATCACTATAGTCACAACAAATAGTCTATCTCACCCTCTCACCTATCTTTTCACTGGATCTCCACTATAACTGACATGCACTGTAGTTAAGTATTGTTTCTGTTCAGTTGTTAGTGAGTTATTAGTTGAGAATTAATTAAGTAATTAATTCACTTCACTCTCACTAGTGTATCTTTCAGTTAGACTAGATACAACTATCTCAACTGAGTTTAACTCACTTAACTGATTTAAACTAAATAACAACTCCTGTAACTACTCTTCCAACTTTTCCATAACTTTTCCACTTCAGTTCTAACTGAGTCCTTCATGCATAAGCCACCAATAACCCTAGGAATTGCGTAATTCCTTCAGCCCACTGAGTTGCCAAATCTGTTCACTGAAATAAAGTGCTCCAAGAGAATAAGTTGATGTTTATTGTTAGATTATTATTAATGGTTAATAATAATCGACATGCACCTATTTTTAGATTGACGATCTATAAATAGACTTCGCCCAATATTCCAAAAATATAATTTCATCTATTTTCCACATTTGAAAAACCATCTAAAAATAGCATCCTGCAACTTATAGAATATTCTCACCATGTCTAAAAATAGGCATACACCTAAAAATCGCCTGCGGGCCCCACTTAGTGAAGGTGCTTACTTTTCACTAAGCTCATCATCTTTTTGAATCTCAACAGATGTTCCTATGGGGGAAGCTTTAGTAGACTAGAAACAAATGGAGAGGGAACCTCATGAGCTATTGCATGATTTTTTTTGTATTTTGTTTTTTACATGAAGTTTTATATATTCTCACTCAATTTTTAAAAATTAAATTTTAATGTTTGTACACATTGTGTACAGGTTCCCCATGCTTCGCAGGATAGCTCGAGGATCATGACTTTGCTGGGAGAGACAATACATCCATATGTATTTGATGGATGATGCACATGCACACGTGCAACATTATATTTTCAATAGATTTAGTCTTAAATTTACTTTTTTATACATAGTATTATCTAGATGCATTCATATATAACTTGATACTTGATACTTGATACTTGTGAGATCTACAAATTTTTTACATATTTTATGTTAAGAAAATTTGGCACATGTGAATGTGATATATAATGTTTTTAAACTTATTTCTTGGATGGTTGAACTAAATTTGGCATGTGAATTAATGTTACAGCGTTATATAATTTGTTTTGTTTTTAAAACTCAAGTTTTGGATGGTTGAACTACATTTGGCATGTGATGTGAAGTAATGTTGTGTTATAATTTTTTTTCTTTTAAAACCTAAGTTTTGAATAGTTTAACTACATTTGGCATGTGAAGTAATGTTCTGTTATAATTTGTTTTAATTTTAAAGTGTTATGGTTGAACTGCATTTGGCATGTGAAGTAATGCTACTTGATACTTAATACTTGTGATCTATAATGTTTTGTTTTTTAAAACTCAAGTTTTGGATGGTTGAACTACATTTGGCATTTGAAGTAATGTTGTGTTATAATTTGTTTTTTATTTTAAACTTAAGTTTTGGATGATTGAACTACTTTTGGAATGTGAAGTAATGTTATGATCTATAATGTTTTGTTTTTAAAACTTAAGCGTTGGATGGTTGAACTAAATTTGGCATGTGATATAAAATTCAAGTTGTTGTCAAATAACTTAGATGTGTCAAATAATCAAAAATTTTAAAAATGTGTTATATAATGTATATATATCCAATACGTGCAACATTTTTCATCAATGCATGTATAGAAAAGTTACTTTCAGTTAATTCCATTCTAGAACATATATATCCAGTATGTGCAACATTTTTCATTAATGCACATAGAAAAGGTACTTTCAGTTAATTGCATTCTAGAACATATATATCCAGTACTTCAACATTTTTCATCAATGCAGATAGAAAATATACTTTTAGTTATTTTCAATCTAGAACATATTCAGTACGTGAAACATTTTTCATCGATGCACATAGCAAAAATACTTGAATAGTTAATTTCATTCTAGAACATATATATATCCAATACGCACAACATTTTTCATCAATGCACATAGAAAAGCTACTTTTAGTTAATTTCTTAGAACATGTATGTATCCAGTACTTTCAGTTAATTTGATTCTAGAACATATATATCCAGTACTTGCAACATTTTTCATAAATGCACATAGAAAAGCTACTTTTAGTTAATTTCATTCTAGAACACACACACACACACACACACACACACATATATATATATCCAATACTTCTAGAACATATATATCCATTACTTGCAACTTTTTTCATCAATGCCGATAGAAAAGCTACTTTCAGTGAATTTCATTCTAGAACATATATATATCTAGTACATGCAACATTTTTTATCAATGAATGTATAGAAAATTTAATTTCAGTTGATACTAGTGTGTATGCACATGTGAAAACACTTGCATAGATAACATATCAAGGAAGTTCAATTTTTAGTTGAGTTTTGGAAGTTCTAAAACATGAATCCAAAGAGAAGAAATTGTTGGGCAGTTCAATAAAAAAAATTCCAATGGAATTCCATCTTCAATGATCCATTCATGATTGGATTTTGACATTTTCCATTTCTTAATTTTTCATTTTTTTTCTTTTATTGAACCTTTATTAACTTTATGCGTGATGCACACACCATGTGACTATATTGAAAACTTATGACATTAGGTTCATAGTCTTCAAAGTAAATAAAATCCCCATTTTCATTATTTTGTCTTAAAATATATCCTTTCAGTATAATAGATCCTATTTCATATGGAAACCCGTGATCATTATAGTTTTCTAATAATTTCATCTTTTATTAGTGCAACGCATCAAATAATACTTCGCATTTTCATCGTTGTCAGTAGGTGCAATTACAGCTAAACCATCTCCTACACAATAAAACAAGCTTATGTATTTAAATTTAGATCATAATTAACATAAAAAATTAGCTTTAAAATAATTTTAGTATCTATCTCTAGATCTCTATCATTTGAAATCAATTTAAATGTTACCTTCTCTAACAAGATCAGAAGCTCGATCACCATCAGATGACATTGTAGTCTCCTCTGATTCTATTTCTTCAAACATTGCAACAAACATTTTCCCCTTTTTATTTAGCTCTGTATGTTTCCAATCTCTTACATACATTTTGTTTTCAAAAACATCATTGGATTCTCTGTTGTCTATACAAACATGACAAAAACAAGAATATTTTATTTTATCCAATGGAAGCACATTTTTGGACAACTTTGTTTTAATTGAATGAAATCTTCGAGTCCCTTTTATTGTTTCAATGTCATTTCCAATTGATATATCTACATCTTCGATCCCAATATGAAAAAAAAACTATATATGGAAAATTAAAAGAAGAATGTAAATATGATATCAAAATACCATCCAAGATAATCATTGTGATAAATGTACAATTTTTAAAATTGGATATCCAATAAAAATTAAATTGAATGTAACTTTGCACTTCCCTTGATTAGTTAGTCTCATGGTTTAGAGCAGTGATGCACCATTGAAAAACTTCTTTAGCGTGCACAAGTCGGTTTGCAGAGGGATTCATTTGATATCTTCGAAGTGCTCATTTTATGCATGCCCCTGCACCGTCATGTTCTCCTTTTCCATGTCCAATCTCAAAATAAATTCCAACAATGTTTAATGTAGGTTTTCTTATGAAGACAAGAAAACCAAAAGAATGATCGTGAATATTTGAATTGACGCGTGCATCCATCTAACAATATCCAATGTTCATTGAATTTGATTCCACAACTTTTTAAGGAGTCATAAATCTTTCCAAGATAGTGTTGTACAAAATATGTATCATGTGTATGATCGTCACTGATATAAAAGTGAGATTATTTAATAGCATGCTGATTTTCACTGGTGAATTCTATATGATCGACGTTTTGTTCCGCATGTCTATATACGATATGGACGAGCATGGAAACTTTGTCAGAATGATAATATTCACTCTGAATTTCTTTTTTTGGAACAAATGTGTAGTTTTCTGGAAAATCAATTACTAAAAAAATGGTTCTTGGTGGAAACATTTCATGGGATTTATTGAATTGAAAGTCTTGCCACTGAGATGTATGGGAATGCTTGGTGTGTTTATAAATCTTTGCCTCAAACTTTCTCAAAAAATCTACCACAAAAAATTCTTCTTCTTGTAATTCAATTCTTTTAGCACTATTTGAACCTTGAATCGATGCATGGATATATTCATATCTCTTACATTTCACTTTCATGTTGGAAAATGATTGATCATTTATATCGGTACGATATTTGTTTTTAAATTTAGTCAAATTTCCACAATCATCACATTTTTTTATCACCAACACATTTCTATTCAGAAAATAATTCATCGCTTTCTCTTACACATATAATTTGAGATATGAATTCACAGATAGTGGAAGGAGGAGGTGAATCTTTCGAAAATGTTCTACCAAAATTAAGGAATGTGTCATAATATAACTGAAATTCCAAATGATAACGACAACAAAAAAGTGTCGCGTACAGTGATAGGTTTTACATACCATGGTTTTTGTTGAACAAAAGCACTGATTGTGACATTAATTTCACGATTCTCTTCTTTGAACTTGTTGAAAAACTCTATCTGAGTGGTTTCTAAGAAATTTTTTTCATGTTCATCGTACTGATTTCATGATATTCTTCTTCACATCACATCCCTTGCATTTGGCGAAACACATGAATTTTTCTTCCAATATTCATGTATTATTTTTTAAACTTTTTCTCCAAGTCTATCTTTGTATCATTGCCTAAAAATATCTCTCCTACAAGCGAGTTCATTATTTACATCTATTTGCAACTGAAATTTCTAATGTTTGTGTAAAAATTTTCGTGAGGCTCCTAATGCTCATGCCATAGATTTTACCAAGTGATTCTCTTTAGTACTTGATGAAACCACTACCATATGTATTTCTCTACGAACAACTGAAACATTTTTTTGTCTAGATATTCTAATTTAATTTATAGCACTATTTGTATTTTGTATCACATTTTCCCTCATTGTTTTTTATCTTTTGTTGATTTTCGAGTACCCAATAAAGTCATATCTTCTTTTAATTTCCTTAATTATAGGATACCTTTCAACATTTGGGCTTGAACTGTCACATTTTCCTTTATGAAGTACGTATAAAAAATGCATTTAACACGATATTGTATAACATGGTCAACTCTTTTATCTCCATATGTGTGTGTCAACATTTTCTAACATGTCATCATCGACATTTATTTCATTTGTACATATTCGAATGAATAGTACATAATAAGCTTACATATTCAATACATAACTAAATTAATAAATATGTATAATTTCAATAATGCGTGCATGTGTTCAACATATATATATATATATACATATACCTTGTGCTTTGATTTCTTCACTTGAATTTATTTCAACATTTTCACCATCTTCAATCATTGGTTCAATTTCTTCACTTGAATTTCTTTCAACATTTTCACCATCTTCAATCATTGGTTCAATATCTCTTTCACTTTCTCTTTCAAAATTGTGTATCTCATCATCAATTTTTTTAGGAATATCTCTCTCTGTTTACATTGCAAAATATTTTTCAAATTAGTTCATCAAATAAAGGTTAAGCTTCACATTTTACACTAGGAAAATTTTAAATATCAAATTCATAATATTTACATTTACATACCTGCTTCAACTTCTAGTTGAGGTTGATTTTCCCTCTCAATATTTGAGAGTACTTCTCTCTTTTTTTTGCGAGATTCTCTCCCCTCTTCTCTATGTTCCTCATGGTCTCTTTTTTGATCATATTTTCTCGCGCAATTCCTTAAATTTCCCATGATAATAGAGTATGAAGTTCAAAAACTTTCCTTCAAAAATTTAGACAAAAACTCAATTAAAAAAGAAACATCACAAAATATTTAATTTAAAAAAAAATTCATTTTAAATTTTTTGCTAAAAATACATACTTCAATCCAAAACACTTACTTTAAAAAATATGAGAAAAAAATGTCTTATAAAAATGAAACGAAGCCCAAAATATTTCCTTCTATGTCCTTAAAAAAAAAATTCATTTAAAAAGTTAGAAAAAAACTCATTTTCAAAACTCTTTATAAAAGATTTACTTCAACCCAAAACACGTACTCTAAAAAAATGTCACTTCAAAAAATACCTCCAAAAAATGTCCATTGAAAATTAATTCCAACTTCTTAAAAAATGCCACCTTAAAATATACTTCCAAAAACCTCTAAAAAAATATCAATTTAAAAAATACCTCCAAAAAATATCTTTTGAATATTAAGCCTAAAAAGAGAAATTTCGAAATTAAGTTGAAAAAATGTCTTTTGGAAATTAAGCCCAAAAACCTCTAAAAACAAAATACAGCCAAAAAAATGTCCTTTGAAAATTAAGCCCAAAACCTCTAAAACCAATGAAAATTAAACCCAAAAATTGTAAAAAAAAAAAAAAAAAACCTTAAAACCAAAAAATGTCTTTTGGAAATTAAGCCCAAAAACCTCTAAAAAAAAATACGTCCAAAAAAATGTCGTTTGAAAATTAAGCCCAAAACTTCTAAAAAAAAATACTTAAAAAAAAAGAGTGAAAATTAAGCCCAAAACTTCTAAAAACAAAATACCTTAAAAAAAAACAATGAAAATTAAGCCCAAAAAACATCCAAAAAATGTATCACATACCTCCAAGAAATGTCCTTTGAATGTACCTCCAAGAAAAGTCCTTAAACCCAAAACAACACTTTGCAAAAATGTCCTTTGAATGTACCTCCAAGCAAATTCCTTAAACCCAAAACAATCCTTTGCAAAAATTTCCTATGAATGTACCTCCAAGAAAAGTCCTTAAACCCAAAACAATCCTTTGCAAAATCAGACTAGTGCAAAATCAAACCAAATGAAGAAATCTACGAAATTATGCGAAAATAATGAATGCTTTTACGTCAATTTATATTGCTGCGAAATGTTTTTTTGGAGGGGCTTCGTTGTATTTTATGGCCAATGGAAATTCAAGTAAAAGTTTGGCAGAACTTTTATAATAAATTCGGCCAGACATTTGCGTCATTAGACTTGACGGGTCATCAGTGCAAAAAAAATTTGGTTGAAATTTTTTTAAAATTTCATCCGAACTAACACATCTGCAATTATGCAGAGCCAAGCTATGAATACATATATTCATCTTTGGACTGATTAAACTCCATGAAGCATTTCGAATTAACTTTCGGAACCAAGAAAAGTATTTTCAGAATTCAATCTACTTTCAAGAAATATAAATTTTATGGAATTTCATAAATGTTTATTAATTTTAATTAATTTTGTAATAAAACGGGTGAAAACAATTTTTGAAGGTCATTATGATTTAGTGAAATCAATATTCTGTATATTCGAAAATACACTGTAAAAAAAATTGAAAAAATTATGGTGCATTACATTGATCCACCGTCTATAATGGGTAGTTTTTAGATTTTTAGTTTATAAGTTATATGTTGAGAAATTTTGTTAGTCACGAAACATATTCAAAATATGCAGTTTTTTCATATTGTGTCAGTTCAAAAATTTCTAGTAATTATGATATGCATCAGTTGGTTTTGTAAATATAAGGAAATCGAAGTAGACTCTGTCTAGATTGTTGTAACACATTTTGTTTCTCAAAAACACAAAGTTTCAAAGAATACAACAATGTGTATTAACATGACTTCTTATGAATCCTTTGATTGTTAAAAAACACACAGTCAAAGAAACGTTAAGTTGACATATCAAATGTGTATAAAAAATTCCAAAAAATAATTAATAGAAAGCTAATAAAATTTCTGACAACTTCTATTTTTATCGCAAAATTAAATTCTAAACAGAAAATTTGTTTTGGCTTGTAGAAAGTTGAAGAACAGAAAAAATGAAATTTTTTTCTCAAAAAGGGCAAAAATTGTAACCCAACTTCACATTTTCACCTATTTTTACATATATATAGAAACTCATCCTCATCAACCTCATTAATGGCAGACCATTACTCTTGATGGTAGACCATTAATCTTTATGAATTTGTCAAGCAAAGCCTCAAATAAAATACCAGGAGAAAATACTTGTCGTAAACAACTCTATAATTCTCTAGAATGTGCAAGGAATGCAAGAAATATCTCCTACAAGAAGTAACACTAGTCTCTCCTTCAGGAAGAGCATCACTAACACTGTCTGTGCTCTCAAGAACTATGTTACCCTGCATATTAATGTAGTTTTTTCCGCATGTAACCTATGTTACCCTGTGTTAGGCTCTTTTCATGCTCAAAAACTACTCTACAAGAGTCTCCAAGAGTTGGAGAACCTCTTACACCTTCTCCAAACCTATATAACCTTCAAACCATTAGTGGCATGCCCTGCAACGTGGTAACAAAAACCAAAGACCATCGACACACTCATCTACCATAAGACATCACAACAAACATAAATTGATTGTCTCCTACCATTTTCAACTAGTTGTAGCTACCTCATACCTTGTGTAAAAATCTCCAACACATATGTACTCAGCCTCCAATTCCTGCACTAACTAGGCGTATCCAACACTAGGTCATAACTAAGTTCACATCAATGTCAACCAACAACATTGCATCACAACATCAATGCCAACAATATCCCCCTTGGCATTGATGGAAACCACAACTGATCCAACCGATTGAGACTAAAATCTAAAAACTAATCTCCTTGATCTCGCCACTTTCTCCCCCTTTGACATCAATGGAAAATAGATAAACTCATTAATGGTGTCAACACTCTCTCGATTATCCAATAATTACATAGATGGATAAAAAATACTACCCCCAGGACATTATCTCGATTGTATCACAATACATCAACAACAACTAAAACCCCTTTCTCCCCTTATGGGAGCATGACAACAAGCAACAACAATAATAACTTGGTAAAATTTTCTCTATCCTCAAGAAGCAACAACAAATTTGATCACTAATACACAAAAAATGTACAATAGAAGTAGAAAAATCAAACAAAAACTCCATCTACACCAACAATATTGTCAACCCAACAAAAAACAACAAGAACAACATAATATGACCATCAACAAAAATATAGAATAGCTATCAATACTCTCTCTCCTAACTCAATCAGTAGCAACAACTTCCTATGATCAACCATATTTTCTTCACCAAAACACAATAATAGCACATACATGGGGATAAGGCCAAAATAACAAGGCCATCCATATACCCTCAAGCAACAACATAACAACCATAGTTGATCAACAAACACACATTAGCCATGCTCCCCCTGAGCACTTTCTTGGATTGAAGTCATCGTCATCATTAAACTACAATCAATGCCTCCTTGCTAGAGGCTACACCTCATGGACCAAATGAACGACTTCACACAACATGGCTAACATAAAAAAACTCATAATTTCATTAAGCACATTGAATAATCAACTCAAAAATATTTTGATCTTTATGGCAGTATTAGATAATTCTATTCACAACAACATGCATAATCTTGGGTAGAAAAATAGAGGTTGTGCTTTGTTGCAACTCTAAGGACACCATCCCCTACAAGGAATTTCTATATATATTTTCCCATTTCTCTCATCTTGCAACATAGGTAATGTTAATTTTTGCAATACTCCACTCACCAAACAATGTACAAAAAGCTCAACTTGACCTTAGCATACACATATCAATGGAAATACATAGCACACACCTCTCACAATATAAATATGGTTTCACACTCAACTAGCCCTCTTATCAGCAACCAATCAAAAAATATTATAGATACACAATATGCCCTTCTATGCACAAGAATAAGATATGGTAATACACTAGAAAACTAAACATAATCACCAATAATATAATCAGTGTTAACACAAAACAACACTTCAACCACTAGTATTTACAAATGACGAGACTCACCCATCCAAAGAAATACTCTACTTATGAAAGATAGACTCTGATTTCACAATAAGACATCCTTCTTCACAATATATATCAACCATACAACAAATGCCCAATACATGGTTCATAGCATCATTCTCCTTATGAACAATCAAAAACATTGAATACACATCCAATACATATATGTAACAATATGACCCCTTTTCAAAGGCACAATGTGCATTATATCTCTAATTTGAATTCAATATTTACTCTCCCATCTATACACAAATGTTTCCTTTTTTCTATTTTCCATATAACATATAGAACATTCCAACAATACAACATTCATACTCAACATATATGAAAACATATTGTATTAGAAATATACTCTTGCACCAACATAGTTAGCACACAATAATCATGCATTATAAACTTTGTTAGAGGGTATGATCATTGCTACAGGTACACAAGCACGTCTCCATGTATGATTGAGTCTTTGTGAATGATATATGCCAAAGTATTTGTTCTAGATGCCAAAAACTCTAAATGTTACAGCCAAATACTCACTAAAAGCTTCTATAAGCATAGAAGGTACCCTCTATATGCATTTTTGAGAATAAGCATTGCCATCAATCCCTATGCACAACTGCAAGCACTGACCTGTTTGCTTTGTCCAATGCATAAAAAAACTACAAATATTTTTCATGCATACTGATATACTATTTGACTTAGATTGCTCTCCATTTCATAATATAGAAGCCATCACATTTCACCTTGGATTTTTCTTTTTCCAATGAAACTTACATACACATCCTTTTTTCAGGAACAACTTTGTTCTTGTGCATGTTACCTTACTATGCTCTCACCCATATCACCATGCGCTTGATGATTCAATGCACATGATCCTGCATAATCACTTAAGCACACAACCTTTAAATGATTAAACCATTAAATCAATTTTCCCACGCCATAAAGTTATTTCAATTGTTGAATCTTCATAATAAAATTTCACATGTTGTCTCTTTAATTCATTGAGATGTATAAGAGAATATATTTCCAATAGTGTCTACCATTATCACAATTGTGCTCTAGCTAATCTATTTTTTGTCCCATGTGCAAGTACATGCTCCCTAGAATATCAATTCACTCGCATTCTTTAGGTTGATCCACTCCATCACTCTTCTACTTGTATCTTTATGCGCACAAAATATCCAAACCACTTTTCATTCCAATCCCTCACATTGTTTCTGGGTTAGTTCTACGCACATTTCATATCATGTACACTATGTATCTTCTTTTGATAAGGTTACTCTAGTTTTAATGTACATTGCTTCACTATCGATCTCAGTTCAACTCAAAATTCATCTTCCTTTCATCGCATTGACTATTTACTACTTTGATCCATGCATGATACATTAAATTTTTTTATTAGGTCAATCGCACCTATGTGCATACTCCCCTTTTTATTTCATGCATTTTAACCTTCTTAAAAACAACCATTTAACATTCGATCAGCTAAGCCCAACATCTCACCATCAAGGCGTCCATAATTATCTATAATAGATGGATCAACCACTAACATGAGACATTAAATGCGATGACTAAATCAACCTGATTAGTGTGCATTTCTTCCTTGAACACCAAATCCACACAATGGATATTTTTATTTAAAGAATTTGATCAATGTAATTTTTACTAGATCACGCCATGGTGGGAACCACACATATTCAATACTTTCCATATCTACAGAGTAGATCCAACAACCAAAATTGGACCACTAATTGGACCACTTAATGTTTCTCTACATTGTGACCTGATCCAACATAAATCAATGTATGTAGACGATTGGGAGGTCAAGTTCACAACAACGATCATATCCATTTTCCATGGATACTAAATCAACCAATGATTTGCACCATTACCAACATTCACATGCCCTTTTAATTTATTAATGTGGACCATATCAGTATGGGTGTTGAGTAACAATTCTAGCCAATGTTAAACAATTTTGCTATTGATCATATCACTTTTCTAGTCCACTAAGTAAAAAATCCTCTTTCCTAACTCATGCATCGAACCACATAAGGATGTTGTGAGAATTATTTCCCCAAATGTAGGTGATATGATTTCTTTCTAGAATGGCTTGCACAATCTTTCTCTCTAGAGGTCTCAACCCATATATATGTTCCATTCAACATACATAACAACTAGAGGTGGACAAAATGATTAATAGCAAGCACAAAGAAAGAAGGTCAACTTTCATCCCTGCACACTCTTCCTTTTATTTCTCTCTCTTTTTTTTTAATTATTTTATTGGATAAAAAAATATACATAAGGCGCCACTCACTTTTCATTTTCATTATGTTCAGCTACAGTTTTTGTAAAATTCTCAAAACACAGGTTCGACTATATGGTCCAAATTGGTCTTCAATCAACACAAATATTTTTATTCTCAACTAAAACTATTACATGGTGCTGCCTACTCTAACACGTCACTAAAGATCATGTTTTTTCACACTTGTGCATAGGCCCAAAGAAGAATGTTCAAGCAGAGATCAGGGGCTCACTTCAAGTATAAAGTAAAACCACATAAGAACAAAGTGATTGCATTCACAATTGAAACATAAATCCTTCCAAGCACATGATCAAAAAGTATATTCGATAAAGAAATCAATTATTTACACTAAAGTAGACAAGGAAATGATCCATTTCCTTTGGGGAGCTCCCCTAAGCTTATTCACTTTCGACTACATGATCCCCTTAAGGCTGATTTGACCTCAATTTTACTTTTTCTCCTTCCTTTTCCAAACCCTAATGTTTTATTATATGGTCCGATCTACTTCTGGTTTTTCTTTTCTCCTCCAGATTCTTTTTTGTTGACTTGATCCCTTAAGGGCCTCAGGAAACTTGCAATCTTTGGCCATATGGCCATATTTTCACATGTAAAACATCTTATGTGCCCAATAAAAGAGAGGAAAATGCTTAGATATTTTGTTAATAAAATTTCCACTCATTGTGAAATAAGCCCTATAGTCAACACCTTTATGGAAAAAATCATTACGCAAGTAACATTACCAGTAAAAGAAATTTTTGTACCTGGATACTAATGGGAGCATGTTTCCTTGACGGATTGCTTGAGGATTCTCCTTATTTGGAAACTTGTTTTGCTATGAATATTTTATCTTTTTGCTTTTGGAATTAGCCAATGGGTGTCCAAATTTCTGACAGCTAAAGCACCTAACATTTCTCATACCTTTTCTTGTCATATTATTCAGCTCTTGATCTTGATGATGATTTCCTTCATTGTTGCTGCAAATTTTTTCTTTAGGATTTCCGATTATTTCCTCATTAGCTCCTTTTAGGCTATATTTTCTCGCTTCTATCTCTGCTTCTAATTTTTTACAATGGATGATTTCATCCTTAAGTTGACTTCCAATATCCTCTTTAGTCTTCCTTGCCTTCTCCAACTGGCTTTTTAGCTCAAAATTTTGTTCCTTGAAAATATACTCTCTCTCCTCAAGAATCGGAAGAAGTTTCTTCAAATCATTGTTCTCTAACATGAGCTTCTCTATCAACTTTGCTTGAGCTTTGTTTTCAACTTCAAGGGTCACTAGTATCCTAAGCTCTTCATCTTCAGACTTCTATACTCGAAAGATAACTTCCTCACTTCTTGAAGAATCAAATTTAAAATATTGATTATCATATTTTTTAATTACCCCAATATCATCATCACTATACTCGCAACAAGAAATAAGATATTGATGTCTAAAAACACTACCTTTCATTCCTTCTATTAAGAGTAGAGCTTCTTCTGGCTTTGCAACATTCCTGACTTATTTGCAATCCTTATTCTTCTAAGATTGTTTCCTCTTGTTATTGGCCATAATCCCATGATATACCCTTGAAATATCAATCTCCACTGAGAGAACTTGCTCTGATACTAACTAATGGAAATGATATCACTACTAAGAAGAAGGGGTGAATTAGTAGTGATAGGGTTATTAGTTTTTTTAATTTTTTTTATCATAAAACCCAAAATTAACGACCCATAATCTAGTCAAAGATATAGAATGTAAAATAAACATAGAATCAAATCATAACACCATGAATAACATCAAGAAATATATGCACACAAGAGGACACAAGTGTTTCTGATGGAAATACTTATGGGAGAAAAACCATCCTACTACTGTTGTGCTGCTCAATTATTCTATTATTTGTTGAAAAAAGTATACATGGAGTAGTTTGCCTCTATCACCTGGAATAAATGACTCCTATAATAGTTTTCTAGTAACCACCAACAAGAAGAAAACTTCCTCGTCTACTAACTGTCAAGCTAGCCTTTGCAAGCATGAAGCCACTACACCTCCAAATCCTCTATGCAAACCAAAATTTCATATATTCAAATTGAGTTATGCAATATGCTTGACACGAGCAACATAATAATCTTTCTAATATTAAAATGAAATATGATTAACACCTTACTCAACTCAGGTACAATTATACAATAGGTTTTACATGGCTATGTATCACACACATTTACCTCTACCGTTAACATGACACACGCACACACACACACACACACACACACACAGATATATATATATATATATATATATATATATATATATATATATATATATATATATATATATAAATTTATCCTCATCAACCTCATTTATGGCAGACCATTACTCCTAATGGCTTGATCAAACAAAGCCTCAAATCAAATACCAATAGTAAATACTAGTGGTAATCAACTCTAGAATTCACTGGAATACACAAGGAATTCATGACATCTCACCTACAAGAGGTAACGATGGTTTCTCCTTTAGGAAGACCATTACTAACACTATCTATGCTCTCAAGAACTATGTTACTCTGGATATTAGCACAAGTTTCTCCACATGTATTTTTTTTTACCCTATGTTAGGCTCCTTTCATGGCCAAAAGCTCCTTTGCAAGAGTCTTGAAGAGCTGGAACACAACCTACACCTTCTTCAGACTTGCAGAAGATTCAAACCATTAGTAACATGCCCTGCAATTTTTTAACACAAACCAAAGACCATCTTCACACTCATATACCATAGGAAATCCTAGTAAACATAAATTGATAGTCTCCGACCACTATAAACTAGTTGTAGCTACTCAACCTCCAGTTCCTGCACTAACTAGGCATATCCAAGAGTAGGTGATAACTAAGTTTGACATCAATGCCAACCAATGCTACATCATAGCATCAATACCAACACATATGGTCTTTGAAGTATGGATATGTTGGCTGGTGTAGCCTTGATGATGTAGATAAAAACCCTTACTGTGGGTATTTTGACAAGAAGATTGCTCAACCTATGATTGTTGAAAAATATTTTTTGAAACCCATCTTATTCATACAAGGAAAGTAAAATGGGTGGGCGTAATTATACTTAAAAAAAATCATTATCCAACCAGCATACACTAAATCATGTAATTTCATTAACGTGTTATAAAAATACTTTTACTTTTCCACTGAATCCAATCATACTAAATATGGTAAGAAATTAAGATACTATGAAGGGAAAAATGGATGAAATGGGTAATTTTTTACATGAAAAAGGGTGATAAAATTGATGATTAGGGATGAAAAGATCATCCTCATCAAATACCAAACCAATTTTTCTAGCCATTGTTGGAATTATGGTGTTCCTGATTCCATTTAGCTGATGTTTGCAGTGGTTTTATGATTGAAACTAGCTTTTGTTAGCATTGATGTCAACCCTATGCAGTCTAGCTTATGTATTGATGCCCTTATAGTATGGTTGTGTTGACATTGAGATGGTTATGTTGGCATTGATTTCAACCTTTCCATGATGTAGCTTATTGGAAATATGGTGTTCATGGAGTAGTTTTCTTGTGTTAGCGTGTGTTGGAATTAATGTCAACCTTGTGTTGGCTTCATAGTGCATTGATGTCAACTTTGTGATACCTTGTTACACATTGATTGGAGGCATTGGAGAAGTTGTAATAGGTTATAAATATGCTTCATGTTGATGTTGTTCATGTTCTAGTGATGGTTATGTTCTTGTTCATGACCTAGTGCAAGAACCACCTGATGATGATGACATATATGTGCTTTAGTGTGTTACACATGTGTTGCAACTTGTGCTGGTGTCAGAGGAGAGAAGAGGACAGATTGGTAGTCATGTAAAGAATTGATTATTGGCCTTCAGGTAAACTTGGAAGTGGAATTTAGGGGACATGTTTTATCTATTTATAGAGGTGTCACAAAGCTTAGTGGTGGTTTGGATGCATGTACAAGAGCTAGAGAAGGTGACCATTCAGGTCATAGATTTTCAAATTTGAGGTTCTTATGTTTTTCCTTATACTCTACCCCAACCACAGGGACTCATGCTTGTGCATGTAGTTGGAATGCTCCAAAATAAATCTACTAGTTCTATTATTTTGGTTACACCTAAAATATGCTAGTTCTATGGATCTGGTTGAGGCTTAGAACAGAATTTACTCCACACTCATCGTGCAATTCCATGGTATTTTGACTTGTATGTTCAAGGAAGCTTAGAAATTAATGATATAAGGTTGAAATTGGTTGAGAAAGTCCTCAAATGGGTGTGAACACCTTTAGTGACCAAGTAAAGGTGATAACAGTTTGATTTCAACAACTTTGTGCACTCTTGATCCCAGTCCAAAAGTGCAATCGCCCTGCATGTTTTATATTCTTTACTTCAGAGTTGAGTGATCGTTGGCTATGTAATAGTGTGAGTATGAGAAGGTGAGATAGAGGAGAAATGCTTGATACCAAGTTGCGAGCAATAATAAACTATGCATTAGTTCTAAATATGGTGGCAGAATGAGCAGATCTAATTTCTGAAGCAAAGTATTAATTCAGAACTTCATATTACATATCATATATGAAAAGAGTTGCCGCAGAGTTTTTTGTTAAATATGGAGAGCTTGGTATAGCTTGAAGCTTGTGACTCTCAAATTTGTTTTGCATGTGCTGTCAGTACATTTGGCAGATAACCATTACGTTTTATGTTGTTTTTTTTGGTAAGTTGTGCTAATCTATTAATTTCGAAAACATAAAAATACATATTTTATAGGCAGGGTTGGTAAGCTATGCTTATCCAATCCCTGCCTTTATTACATTGTTTTTGGGCTACTACGAGGGAGGGGGATGGCCTAGAAAAAACTTGAAAATGAGCAAAACATTGTGCGCAGTAGCGTTGATACATCTAGAAGCTAGAGAGTAGAACATAACAGTAAAGCCCTATGGGCACAGATGAAAAAAAAAAAAAACTGAGCAGCTGCATAGACATTATTCATCCTGATCATCATTTCATTGGGGATTCTCCTTGTTGATGGGATAGGCAAGAGCCTGTGCAATATCCACTTCCATTGCAACTTCCACTTCAGCGGCAGTTCACTTGGGGAGATTTTCAGGAGTGCAGAGGATGGGAGAGTTTGAGTCTACTCCTTCAGGAACCTTCATCCAAACACCTTCGGAATCCTTAATTTAGATGTCTGTATCCTCGTCAACCTATGAACGACTGTTCGGGGGTGCTGGAATGCTATGTGGAGAGGGAGCTCTGGGAGAGGAGGTGGACCTCCTCGCGCCTCGACTCCCCCTTTGCACAGGTTGCCTGGAGGATTATTCTTGCTACTCGAGAGAAAAATGATGGCTGGTGGAGATGCTGGATGAGGAGCCTTCAATCCATTTGAGGCGGTTATCCTCGCCATGATGGTAACGTCCCGGAAGATCCCCTCTCTGACCACCACGAATAGTGTGTTGGCTCATCCTGGGGGCTATTTCGCACTTGGGAGAGGAGGCAAGGGTGACACAGGGGCGGGAGATGCTGCAAAGGCTAGGGGATAGGTGTGCAGGATGCAGAGAAACAAGAAGAAGGGGACTACGCAACTCCACTCTAGGACTGAGACTTTGCAACTGATCAGAATCAGTGAGCATCCATATCAGAAGGAGCAGAGCTAAATGCAGTGAAGAACAAATGAGGGAGGAAAGGAGCAGAGGTCTAGAGGATTTATAGGATTGAGGATGAAGTTTGTCAGAGAGGAAATGAATGATCTTCGCACGGCACTGTGTGTGGAGCTCAAGCAGATGATTAGGCACAGAGGGTAGGCGTGTCTGCAATGCTCATTAAGCATCATGGACATTAATGGTGGTGCAGGCAAGGTGATGATTAGTGTCAGGTGACACAAGGCCTATCCGATCTACGTTACCTCTAGTTCTACAAGGATCGTGCGAGGAGTTAACGGTAATTATATCCGCTGCAAGTGGGAAATTGCGTTGGAGATTTCTACAGTCCGTATGAGATGGGATTTGATGTTCACTCATGTCAGGCATGTCACCCACATCCGGTGGAAGCTGGTCTTTCTAAATGAGGGTGAGACAGTTCTGTTTGAGTGCCTCATATTCATTCTAATCAAGGGTGGGATGGTGCAAAACATAGTTTCTTTCCACCACTTTGTTAGCAAGTAGGTCCACAATAACATTGGCTTTCCTACGCACATGACTGAAAGTGATGGCTTGGTGATTGTGAAGCAAAAGTTCCAGCATCTTGAGCTTATGAGAAAGTCTCCAGCTGTTGGAAAATTTCAAAGATGTAGTGCCTTAAAGGATATGAGTGGCTTCCATAGTTATTATTTGTGAGTCCCATTCCACTTCCAAGGGGAAGTAATGGAATTCTATGGCAATTTGAATACCCTGTATCATTCGTTCCAGATCAGCAGAGTTGTTGCTATCCCATTCGATGTTCACATAGTAGATTCTAAGAGGATCTCCCCTTGTGTTCCTGATGACACCTCCGAAACCTGTTGTTCTTGGGTTACCTTTGGAAGCCCCATAAAAATTGAATTTGAAGAAGCCCATGTGGGGAGGCGACCAAGTTTCAGGGGTAGGAGATCGACCCACATTTCTGGGAGTAATTTCCATGGGAGTGTTGAGACTCATTTTCCAGTTGTTCCAGATGTGGCATTCATCTACCGCATTGGGTAAGTCCTCCTTAATCGACACGTTTAATGACAAAGTTTCAGTGATTTTGTGGTGAATCATGTCCCAAAGTTGATCAGGGGTAGAAGCTTTATCCTTGAATATGCCACTGTTTCGCTCCTTCTAGATATTTCATATGAGGATGCCCGGAGTGATTTGCCATAATCTATTCAGTAGGTTACTGTTATAGGGATTATCCTGCCAATTTCTAATGGTTTGAATGATGTTACCTCTGGCACGGTTAGATCGATGGTATAGGATAGCAATTCTGTCCCATAGAGAGTTTGGATGAGGACATTGGTCCAACAGGTGGTTGATGGTTTCCAAGTTGACCTCACAGAGAGGACATCTGGAGGGCCATGCAAACCCACGTTTCAAGAGATTCTCCCATGTGAGGATGCATCGTTTACTAATAAGCCATAGGAACGCGACTATTTTCGGCCATAAATTAGCCTTCCAGATATTTTTCCAGATGTTGTCGATTGGTCCTAGATCCTGTTGATGGAGGATGTTGTAAGCTTCCCTGGTTGAGTAAGTACCATTGGGAAGTGCCCCGAGTGGAGGATGTCAGACCCTGTTTTGATCTGGATTTGTCTCTTCATGTGGAGTTCCTCCCAGATATCAGTATGAAGTTCATTGTTCCAATTTTCTTGCCATCTACTTGTGTGAATCCATTGCCTGTATCCTTGTGAAGTGTCTTCCGTCCAAAATTCGTGAGCCTTCTATTGTTGCCTACTTTGAGAGCAACATTCCAAAGAGGTCTGCAGAAGATGGAGGAGAGGCTTGGAATCTGTTGCTATGAATCCTCCCATAATCTGGCTTGGTTGCCATCTTGCAACTCCCACAAGCTGTGGTTTTGGATAATACCCTTTTGATGACTAGCTGCTTTCCAGATTTGGGAACCCGACAAATCTAAGTTGTATATAATGAGATCTTCCTTTGGCCAATACTGTGCATACTTGGTCGCCCATAGCTTGGCCTAGGGGTTATTGGGATTGGAGACCCATTTCCACCAGATGTTGGCTCCCATTATGTTGTTGTTGTGTTCAGGATCCCAAAGACCCAAACCTCCCTGATTTTTGGGGGTGAACACTTCCTTCCAGTTGACTAAGGTCCATTTTTTCTTGCCTTTTGTACCTCCCTAAAGGAATCTCTGTTGCAGGTTGCGCATAGCTATAAGGACCCATTTTGAAGCAACAAGAACTAAGAAGAGGTATATGGGGAGAGATTGCAAGACGGACTTGATGAGGACCAGATGACTGGAAATGTTGAGAGTGTGGTGAGTCCAGTTGGAGAGATGGGTTTCCATTTTGTCAAGAAGAGATCTCCAGGAGGAGTGATTGATGGTAGAGTCAGTTAGCAGAGCTCCCAGGTATTTGTAGGGAAGAGAGGTAATGGAGAATCCAAGGATGTGAAAAATATTGCGTTGGGTTTGAGGGGGGGTGGAAGAAAAAAATCTGAGATTTGTCCTGGTTGATCTATGTACTGGAGGCTTCAGAGAATGATTCAAGAACAGCTTTGAGGGTGCGGGCTTCCTAGACTGAGGGGTAGCCCATGATCAAGTTGTCATCTACAAATTCTTGATGAGATGATGGGGAAGGTTTTTGATAAGGAGGCCCAAGCCTTAATTCATGATGATGAAGATGAAGGGCGAAATCGGATCCCCTTATATTATGCCTCTAGAGGGATTGAAGGTGGCAAAGAGGATACCATTGACCAAGATGGACTGAAAGGGAGAGGTAATGAGGCTCATAATCCATCTAATCCAGGTATGACTGAAGCCAAAAGCTGCAAGGATGTTTTTTATGTAGTCCCAACTTAGTTTTTCAAAATCTTTGGAAAGGTCAATTGTGAGAAGCATACCTAGTTTTTTGGTGGTTTTAAGGGAGTGACTGAACTCATGAGTTAAGATTATGCCATCCAGGATCTGTCTTCCTTCCACATACCCAATCTGCTCTGGGGAGATGATGAGTGGTAGGAGATTCTTTATCCAGTTAGCTATGACTTTGGAGATGATTTTATAAATCACATTGAAAAGAGCTATGGGTCTCTACTTACTACGAGAGGCTGCTTTGTCTTCTTTAGGAACCAGAGTGATGAAGGTAGCATTTAGTGCTGGTAACAACCAGTGAGTGGACCTAGATTCCTCCACAACTTCCCATACTTCGTTTTGGATGATGTCCCACAAGAAGTGAAAGAATTTTTTCATGAATCCATCAGACCATGGATCTTTCCCTACTTTTAGTTGGAACACTGCCTGTTCCACCTCCGTTAAGGTGGTCGCAGTGAGTGTAATATTCCCAATTAGCCATGAGCTAGTTGGAATATTAAAATTTTGTTTTGTTGCTTTGTTTTATGAATAAGAGGACAATGGAGGTCCATAATTCTCCTTAATAATGAATAAAGCAATGCCAATGTGAAAGAGATAGATCTTGGCAGCTTAATTGAGAACCCTTAGGTGTGAAAATGGGTTGGAACACCTTGACTGGGTCAACCTTGACCAAATCAACAACGTTGTCATGGAGGAGTGGTCATCAATGAAAGAAAACGCAGTTTTAGATGGAGATTCTTTGTGTGGAAGTAGTGCTATTATTGGAAGGAGCTTAGGTTTTCAAGCTCATATCTTATTTAAGGAAGAGGATGGCAGCCATTATTCACTAGGCATGTATATGATATTTCTGAATATATGGTTTGTTTAGACATATATCTTTCTCTTGCTGTTTAGCTGAGATTGAGTGTTGTTTAGCACTAGGTGTTCCTGATCGGGAATCCCACCTCTTCCATTAAGAAGCTCTTTGAGGATTCTTGTACTATATTGTCCACTATGAGGCTTAAGGCCAAGATTCTTCTTTCATCTACAACACAGATCCTGTTGAGGGTTTGGGTGTTTTGCAGGTTGCAGCAAGTGGAGACTAGATCTGGGTCATTTCATTGTTGATTTTCAATGGAGGAGGCTTCCTTTCCATTGGGAGGATAGTAAGTAAGGCCCTTGTGCATATTTTCAGATCTTGGCATCAAGCCAACTGTTTATTTATCCCTACAATGCAGTTTTCTTCCATATTTGTGTTATTTCTATAGGAGGAGTTGTAGGGTGGATTGGCACACCATTTGGAGAGTTGGTTTTCTAGTGAAGGGGATCTGCTTTTCACTTAGAGGATCTATTGGATGAGGCTATTGTATGGATCATATCTTATTGGCAACACTTTCTAGATCTATATTTTGGAGTGGATCTTTAGCCCTAGGGCCTAGATCCCCATCTTGCACATGGTGTTTTGCTAAAAACCATTAAGGGGTTCTTTAAAGGAGGTTGTATAGTGCTCAGATATGTAATAGATCTATATTTTGAGGCACGTATCATCCCTATATCTAATGCATAATAATTTTCTATAGAATATATTTTAAAATAGCGCTATAAGGGTCTTCCAGCTTTTATATATAGTAGCAGCACCTCATCTTGAGGGATTTTGACCATGGAGGCTTGTATTTTCTTGTTGTGTATCTTATGGCCCATTATTTATGCATATTTTTCTACTGTTATAACATATGAAAGGTCTCCATATTGGCCTCTTGATTTTAAATGATGGTTTACACTATTGTTCCAGCATTTTGCACTATATTCTTACTGTTCCCATTTGGGAATATTACAGTGGTATCAGAGCATAATATTGGCACAACCTGTGCATCTTGAAAAGCCAATATGTCATCTGAAGAAGGAGAGCCTCTTACTAATAGAGAGAATATGTATCAAAGAATAAGACACCGGAAGTTTGATTATACAAATGAAAAATAATACAAGGGTAAAACCCCTTTATCTGGAGGAGAAGATGAAGAGAAGGAGTTCCCTAAGATCCTTCTTAGAGCCATGCAAGACATTGCTAGAGAGATCAAGGAGATGAGAATGGATAGATACAAGGAATCCCCTAAAGGATTTCATCATGCTCAAGGCTCTGGCATGTCTCATCACTGGAATGATCAACCAGCGTAGCAACCACTAGTTTCCAAATGCTCTACAATGCCTACATTCTTGGCTGTGGAAAATGAAGGGTTTCAAGTGCAAGAATCCCTTGAAGAATATTTTATGGAGTATGAGTCTAAAACTCATAGATTCAAGGACAACTTGAGTTTTAAAAAAAAAAATCAAATCAAGGACAATAGAAGACCAAGGCATCATAATAGAAGTGGTGGATTCATTCAGAATCATGATCTACACCGCACTATGGGCAGATTATTTTTACCCAACTTTGATGGGTCATCCAAGTGCACTGCCAAATCGTGGGTAGAGAAACTTGAAATCTACTTCCAGTTGACCAAATTTCCAGAAATGGAGGCCATTAAGATTACAACGCTGCACCTTGAGGGTGATGCACACGAATGGTGGTTCCATGGCTTGTCTACATTCAGTCATGCCAATGTAACTACATATTCAGAGTTCACTAGGAGGTTGGTGGAAATGTTTGATAGAAGAGATCATGAAGCACCATTCATGGGGCTTGCAAAGCTAAAATAGTCAGGTAATCTAGAAACTTACATTTTGGAATTTTAAGACTTTCTGTTATGGTTCCTAATTTATCTTCAGCAAGAAGGGTGTATATGTTCATTGATGGTTTAGATGAACCTCTTCATGGGTTGGTTAAGTCTACCAAACCCACTACCCTTCAAGATGCCATTGAAAGGGCTAAAGATCTTCAAGATGCCTTGGCCAAAAGCAAAGGCAACATTTCAGCATAATCCCTCTTTTCCACCAAAGAGAAAATAAGAGAAGGCTCCTCTTCCAAAGGAGAGCCAAAATAAAAAACCTCTTAATGATGATGTCCGAAGAGATTTGAGGTGGAGGAAGCTTTGCTTCACATGCCAAGAATCTTGGGCACCCATACATAGATGTGCATCAGGAAAGGCACACTACATAGAGGTCTTCTTAGAATATGAGGAGGAAGACTATAGAGGTCTTCATAGAGGTCTTCTTGTGGTAAGCCACCTGGGAGGTCACCTGATTCAGATTTGGTGAGAGATGTCTCACTACATGATGCTCCATGCATAGATCCAGGAGGGAGGGGAGCATTAGAAGGCCATGATATAGCACTAAGAGTCTTGGGTAGGCTCAAGGAGGAGGGAGACATCCTCCCACTATCGCCATTACCCACCCTCACATCTCATACTGCGTCGAGAGGAGATGTTGCAGGATTGGAGGATGACACCATCATGCAGCAAGGAGACCATTCCATGGCTATGAAGACTCAGAAGATGTTCTCACTTGAGGAAAAATATTCCATACATGGAAGAATATGGTGGTCACACATGCATGCTTTGGCCAAACCAAGGAATTTTTGGATGGATGATAGCTTCCCATGGGAAACTAAGCTCTAAAATCTTCAATCTTTACTTGAGCATGTGCATATGCAAGAAGGGCAGCAAGGAAGGAATAGCAACCTTCCAACATATACCTTTGGCATGGAAGATGTCAAGGAGAAGAACAGCCATATGAAAAACATTCTTTGTGATATATCATCAGCGTTGTCACTATGGAAGATTGATCCATATTGGAAATCCCAACTGTTGGTGGATTATGCCAAGGATATTTTCACATGCATGATACTTGATGACCAACTAAATGAAGAGGGCTATTCAGTACAAGAAGGAGTCATCTATTATCATAAGCCTCCAATGGTCAAGGGTCTTCTTATCTAGAGCCTCCAAGCTCAAGGAGAAGCTGCTACAAAGAGCTTATGAAGAGTTATTTTTCAGCCATACTTATTCCATGAGGGCCTACAACACTATGATGGAAAGCTACACTTGGGAAGACTTTGAAGAGGAACTATACCAGAATTTTCAAAGATGCACGAACCATGTGGAGTTGGAGGATATACATGACTCAATGAAGGAGTTATTCCAACCACCTCTTTCCCCTTTTGGAATGAGAGGGGACACATCTATGCACCACTCCATTTGTATGCGGGGAAATTTTGGTGAAGAATATGCTTGTGTACCTAATGTTTTATTTGATAAACATATGCATTATTTCACCATGTATATGCAGGACATAGCTCCATGGAGAAGCATTATTCCATATAAACTTCATGGCCAAATTTTGGCCATAAATATTTTTGAACATGGCCACTCCCTTGGAGGACAAAGGGAGATATTATATCATTGTGGGTGCATTCCAAAAGCACCAAATATATCTCACACTTCTAGCCATGGTGAGATGACTTGGGCAGCAAGTAAGTGGTGGGGAAACCACTTACCACATCATTATCTGATGTAGTGAGGATATTTACTACGCTGGTTCCACATGTGGGACTATGACCCACCTCCGTTTGCACAAATTTTTGTTTGTATGTACTTCGTTTTGATCCCATACATTGATGGTGTGTTTATAATTTTTATGGGAATTTTTGGAGGGAGGATAGGAGGGATGTATGTGCCCTATGGGAGAGAAATTCTCCATGTTCATTATGCTACATGTTTCAGGGAGAACATTGGGCAAACCATGTTTGTTTCATCTGAACTAGTGTCTCCTTATGGGATGGATTATTTGCATCTCATGAGAACTTTGGAGGATGAATTCATGGAGGGATGGATTGGTAGACACTTAGCTTATCAGGGATGCTTATCACATGTTGGTGTCACCAATGATAAAGAGTTGTAGCACTCACCTTGTCATTTTCTTGAGGACAAGCAACATTTGGGAAGGGAGGACTGTAATATTCCCAATTAGCCATGAGATAGTTGGAATATTAAAATTTTGTTTTGCTGCTTTGTTCTATGAATAAGAGGACAATGGAGGTCCATAATTATCCTTAATAATGAATAAATCAATTCCAATGTGAAAGAGACAGATATTGGCAGCTTAATGGAGTACCCTTAGGTGTGAAAAGGGGCTGGAACACCTTGACTGGGTCAACCTTGACCAAATCAACAACACTGTCATGGAGGAGTGGTCACCAATGAAGGATATCACAGTTTTAGATGGAGATGCTTTGTGTGGCCCAGTAGTGCTATTATTGGATGGGGCTTAGGGTTTGCAAGCTCATATATTATTTAAGGAAGAGGATGGAAACCATTGTTCATTAGGCATGTATATGATATTTATGAATATATGGTCTGTTTAGACATATATCTTTCTCTTGTTGTTTAGCTGAGATTGAGTGTTGTTTAGCACTGGGTGTTCCTGATCGGGAATCCCACCTCTTCCATTAAGAATCTCTTGCAGGAGTCTTGTACTACATTTTCCACTATCAGGCTTAAGGCCAAGCTTCTTCTTTCATCTACAATGCAGATCATGTTGAGGGTTTGGTTGTTTTGTAGGTTGCAGCAACTAGAGACTAGATCTGGGTCATTTCATTGTTGATTTTTAGTGGAGGAGGCTTCCTTTCCATTAGGAGGACAGTAAGGAAGGCCCTTGTGCATATTTTCAGATCTTGGCATCAGGCCAACTGTTTATTTATCCCTATAACCCATTTTTCTTCTAGATCTGCGTTATTTCTGTAGGAGTTGCAGGGTGGATTAGCACACCATTTGGAGATCTGGTGATGCAGGGGCATTAGGCCCAAGATGATATTTTGTATATAAATAAACATAAGGGGTATCTTGTTTTAAATTCCCTATGTAATTATTTTCATTTGAGTAATATTAATTAAATTTGGAGAAAATTGTAACTGCCCGAGTGATTAATGGGCACTTGAAGAGATAGTCAGTTTCAAAAATTAGGCTAATTTTAGGAGTCCAAGAGTCATCAGGGAAGCTGAATTGATTGATTTCCAATATGTATAAAAATAAACCTCTATGATAAAGTCAGGCAGACCTGCATAAGGCTGCATAGGGTTGTAGGAGAATCTACAGAGGATTGGTTGTTGAAGGACCGATTGATCGAAAATATGGTCGAGTCAAAGTTGTAAGTACTTCATTGTATAAATGTAAAACTGTTTCAGTATGATTGTGCATTTGTCGATTTAATTCATGTGTTCTTGACAATTGAATTCCTATGGCAATGTGAAAATTTGTGGTTGGATTATGTGTACATAGACCGTTTGAATTCTCTGTGGGAGTAAGAGTTCGTAACTTAGGACTTATGAGCATTTGTTGATTTAATCCCTGAATGAAATTGCCTCAAATATCCATAAGTGAGTAAGGTGTTGTAAATTGCCTTAACAGTGCATGTCTTTTTAATGATAAGAGTGTATGAAGGAGGTGCGTTAAACCCCGTGTTAAGGGCAAAGGATAATTGGTTGAATCATGCGCTTATTGTATGAAGGAGAGTGTCTTCGTTGAATGCCTATATATAGGATACGTTGTAAGGATGGTTCCTACCTAAAGACCCTGCAAAACCATAAGTGATGGAACAGTGGGAAGTCAGCTTTTAAGCAAAGCCGTGAAGGCGTAAGGGCCTCAATTCGATTGAAATACTGTAGGCTATCAAAACAGAGTTTCGACACCTGAAGAGGCGTAGCGAAGCAAGTGGGAAGCGAGCTGTGTATTAAAAGGATTCATAGATAACGAAGAAGGAGGCAGAATCCCTTATAATATGTATTGAGGAGTTAGATGGAACCATGAGAGCGGAACCACGAAGGAATGGACAGTAGAAGCGGGTTCATAAATTAACTAGCAGTATATCGCGGGTGATCAGGAATGGTAAGCAGTATTTAAGAAATTAACGCGATCCCATAACTGGGTGACACGTGTCCCCGAACAGTTTTGAAAACCCACTCTCATCGCGAGTTAAAGCTCACGCATCTACACCGCACGATATCCATTGATGAATGTCGGATCATTCAAAGAAATGTGACGTGCTACCAGTCGTTGGATGGGAAGGTCCGTTAGCGTTGGGGCCATGCATATATATATTGATCGTTGCTAAGGTTGCGGTTCAACAAAGGAATGACATGTGTTTACATTGACACGATTTTATATGTGTAGCCTAGCATCATTTAAGGCCACGGTTTATGAAGTGAATGGTATCACTAAAGGCTAGTGTGGTCTGACCTTGTTATATGTTTGTTTGTGGCCAAGCACTATTGTATTAAGGACCATGTTCCAAATCACAGCAAACCGTTAACACAACAAGTGTATGTATGTATTGATCGAGGACATATATGGGAAGATATAATGCGCACGGGCGTTGGTGTTAAGTCAAGCTTGGTAAGTTAAAAGGCAAAGGCGCATATAAAATTAATTGGGTCGAAACCAGGTCAAAGGATAGTTGAAAATGAAATGTTCTATGAACGTTTAATTAAGATCCTGTGTACATGTAGATTGACTATAAGTCGAGATTGAGATTTTATGAAAAAGGACCGGAACTGTGGGTTTACCCTGCACCAAAGTGGTATCAAAGCTAGAATTTAATTAGCTCTTTGAAAAGTTTATTTTGAAATTCATAGTGAGAGAGTTGATGTTTAAATTTTTTTAACAGAAAATTTGCAGATTTGATTTGACATACAGTGAAGAGGTCTCCAGGTGTGCAATATCTAGAGTTGAAGAAAAAGAGTCTTGAAAATTGCAGCAGATAGAGGTGCAGTGCAGGTGAGGAAAGAAGAAAGATCATTCAGGGATCTTGAGAGGTGCGTTGATGAGCCTTATTTGACTCTGGTTTGAAGGTATTGTTTGCCAAATGCAGAGTGCAATCAATTGAGGAAAGAATCTCAGCAGAAATAGATCACAGCTTTGAGAGCAGTGATAAGAAGAGTCTAGCAAGGGATTCTTAGTGTAGAGAGAGTGTGGCAGAACCTGGAAGATTCCCAATAGAGGTTGGATGACAGAATAACATAGGTGTTCTTGAGAGAAGTTGCAGAGTGAAGCCTAGAGAGCAGAAAAAAGTGCTCAGAAGGTTCCAGCAGAAGGGGACCAGTACTTTCCAAAAGCCGGATTCGGAGGAAGGGATTGGTGAGGTAAGTTGCAGCAAGAGAGCTTGCTATTGCAGAGGCTTAGTGTAGCTTGTAGGAGAAAATGGATATTTATAGCCACAACAGAGATTGAATGGGTTCTGAGAGAGGCCACAATAGAAGAGTGAGGGAATATGCCAAAGAAATTGGCATGAGGAAGATACTCACTGATGAAGAATATTGGAAAGAGATAGCTGAGATCAGTAAGCAGCTTTATGAATTGGAGAAGATGATAGAGGAAAACCAGAGAGTTGGGTGGCTCATGAAGGAGAAGGTAAAGTGGCAGAGGCCACAAAGGAAAAAGGAGCAAATGAGAAATGCTCAGCTAAATGAGGAAATACTCAGGATGATTGAGTATCTGGAGAAGGACTTGGAGACTGAAGCTTCAAGTGGGACCAAGGGGTCTAAGAGCCTTACATCTGACATATTTTGTATGCTTGCAGGAACAACAGGTGAGAGAGAACAAACTGCTGATGTTGTCACTGAGGAAGAAAACGGAGCAGCTACATGTTTTGAGGATTTCCATGTACAGTTGGAGAAATATTCTGCTTTCCCACATGTTGGAAGTAGAGGAGATGGCCAGGAGATGGAGGTTGAACAGCTTGAGGAATTCAAAGAAGAAACCATTGAAGAATTTCTGAAGCATATGAAAGACTTGGAACAACAAGAAGATTTTATGATCAAATCATCAAATGGGACCATGAGGTGTTATGTTTTTAAAACTGAAAAGTTGTGTATGAGTGCAGGTATTGATGGAGACAGTTCACATGATGGAACTGTGATGAATGAAGCCGACTGTTGCCAAGCAAGATATGATGAGTATCTTTCATATGAATATCAGATGGTATTATTACAGCATAAGGAATTCCTTAATTCCTTGTTTTATAAAAGGGATTGCTTCAATGAGGACAAGTCAGCTATGTCCGAAGATGATAAGTTTGATAATGGAAGAGATTGTTTCAATGAGGTTGGTGATGGTGATTTTGTCATTAATGCTGATAATGGAAATTTGCTTTTGTTAAATGGCCAAGTAAGGAGTGATGGACAGGTAGCTGAAGTCTTTGCAAAGGTGGGAAATCAGGATTATGTTCTGATGAAGGCTGAGGAGATAGTGATAGCAGAAGATAGTAAATATTGTGGAGATGTTTTCTCAGGTGAGATGCCAAGATTGTGGCATGAGCAGTGGGCAGAAACACAGAAAGAAGGTGTTCAGGTGATAAGGAAAGAGATGATTGAATATGAGAGAGTTCATTCCTATGAACTAGGGCAGAGAGGCATCCTTGAAGAGGATGGTGCAGAGGAGAGACTAACTGAAAGTCTCAAGAAATGTTTGAAGATTTGGAATCAACATCCTAATGTGTTGATGGAAAAGAAAAGAATTGTAGGACAGCATACTGAGATGCTGCCAGAGCAGAGAAAGGCACTGAGGCCTTGTGAGTTTGATTCTAACAATTTTTGGATGAATGCATATCCTACTGATGATGGAGATGATGGAGATAAGTTGATAGCATGGGACAGTCAATTGAAAGAGAAGGAGAATTCTGTGGAAGATTTTAAACCATGGAACGAAGAAATTGAGCTGCTAGAGAGTATGATGAATCAGCAGGATTCAATACAAGAGAGAAAACCTCAATTTCAGAATTGGGGGTTGTAGAATGTGAAGACACAATGGGATGAATATGGAAAGGAATTGATGATTGAATCATCAGTTGGGACCATTGGGTCTTAGGGTTTTGGAACTGATGAATTGGCTGTGTTTACAGGAATGACAGAAGACAATCCATCACTTGGAGTTGTCTTAGAAGAAGAAGAGCTATTGCAGAATGGAGATGAGCAGCTGAAAGAAGATGAGACAGTCATGTATCATGTGCAAAAGATTGTTTCTATTGATAACAAAGAGGAATTTGTTTGTTCGAATAGCCTGGAGAAAGTTGAAGAGAATGCTGTTTGGCAGACTGTTGGGGCTGCTACAGCAATGGAGAACCAGAGTTTCACTCTGACAAAGGATGAAAATGAGAAGCTGGAAGAGCTTGAAGTAAATCAAGAAGAAGGAAGGAAATTTCTGAAGATTGCCAAGAACGAAGAAGAAGATGTTGAAACTGAGTTGCAGCATAGTGAAGATTTGTTTGGCCAAAGGAGATGGCGATAATGTTTGCAGAAAACATCCAGAGGAGAGAGTGAAATGCCAGAGCAGTAGCTTGAAGTGTTGCTGGAGAGAATGTTGAAGCAACAAGATGAAGTGTTACCAGTAGAGGAGCAAGAATTTTACTGTTGCAGAGAGGGTATGGATGATTGGGTGGAAAATAGGGCAGCAATAAAAACTGAAGAAATAAGAGTGCAGCAAACAAAAGTAAGATTCCGAAAGTCAAAGGAAAGATTAGACAGAGAAATGGAACTGATAAGAAAACTGATGCAGAAGATGCCTCAGAAAAGGACAATAGCAAGGAAGCAGAGAAACAACAACAGCAAGAAGAAGACAATCACAGACTGTGAAGGCATTGCAAGTGCAAAGATGCAGACCAAGATATGGAAGCCAGGAGGAATAAAAAGGAAGAATGCTACAACAGATGACCAGTTGCAGAACAAAGTGTGGGACCCAGGCAGACAAAGATGAAACCCATGATCAGGAGATCATGAACTATTTTAACCTGGGGAGTCTGATGCAGGGGCATTAGGCCCAAGACGATATTTTGTATATAAATAAACATAAGGGGTCTCTTGTTTTAAATTACCTATGTAATTATTTTCATTTGAGTAATTTTAATTAAATTTGGAGAAAATTGTAACTACTCGAGTGATTAATGTGCACCTGAAGAGATAGTCAGTTTCAGAAGTTAGGCTAATTTTAGGAGTCCAAGAGTCATCAGGGAAGCTGAATCGATTGATTTCCAACATGTATAAAAATAAACCTCTGTGATAGAGTCAGGTAGACCTACATAAGGTTGCGTAGGGTTGTAGGAGAATCTACAGAGGATTGGTTGCTGAAGGACCGATTGATCGAAAATCTGGTCGAGTCAAAGTTGTAAGTACTTCACTGTATAAATGTAGAACTGTTTCAGTATGATTGTGCGTTTGTCAAGTTAATTCATGTGTTCTTGACAATTGAATTCCTGTGGCAATGTGAAAATTTGTGGTTGAATTATGTGTACATAGACCGTTTGAATTCTCTATGGGAGTACGAGTTCGTAACTCAGGACTTATGAGCATTTGTTGATTTAATCCCCGAATGAAATTTCCTCAAATCTCCATGAGTGAGTAAGGTGCTATAAATTTCCTTAACACTACCTGTCTTTTTAATGATGAGAGCGTATGAAGGAGGTGTGTTAAATCCTGTGTTAAGGGAAAATGAAAATTGGTTGAATCATGCACCTATTGTATGAAGGAGAGTGTCTCCGTTGAATGCCTGTATATAGGATACGTTGTAAGGATGGTTCCTACCTAAAGACCCTACGAAACCGTAAGTGATGGAACAATTGGAAGTCAGCTTTTAAGCAAAGTCGTGAAGGCGTAAGGGCCTCAATTCGATTGAAATACTGCAGGCTATCAAAACAAAGTGTTGAAACCTGAAGAGGCGTAGCGAAGCAAGTGGGAAGTGAGTTGTGTATTAAAAGGATTCATAGGTAACGAAGAAGGAGGTGGAATCCGTTATCATATGTATTGAGGAGTTAGACAGAACCATGAGAGTGGAACCACGAAGGAATGGACAGTAGAAGTGGTTCATAAATTAACTAGCAGTATATCACGGGTGATCAGGAGTGGTAAGCAGTATTTAAGAAATTAACGCGATCCCATAACTGGGTGACGCATGTCCCTGAACAGTTTTGAAAACCCACTCTCATCGCGAGTTAAAGCTCACGCATCTACACCGCGTGATATCCATTGATGAACGTCGGATCATTTGAAGAAATGCGACGTGCTACCAGTCATTGGATGGGAAGGTCCATTAGCGTTGGGGCTGTGCATATATATTTATTGTTGCTAAGGTTTCGGTTCAACAAAGGAATGATGTGTGTTTACATTGACATGATTTTATATGTGTAGCCCAACATCATTTAAGGCCACATTTTATGAAGTGAATGGTATCACTAAAGGCTAGTGTGGCCCGAACTTGTTATATGTTTGTTTGTGGCCAAGCACTATTATATTAAAGACCGTGTTCCAAATCACAGCGAACCGTTAACATAACAAGTGTATGTATGTATTGACCGAGGACATATATGGGAAGGTATAATGCGCACAGGCGTTGCTGTTAAGTCAAGCTTGGTAAGTTAAAAGGCAAAGGCGCATATAGAATTAATTGGGTCGGAACCTCCAGTTTCGACCAAGGTCGAAGGATAGTTGCAAATGAAATTTTCTATGAACGTTTAATTAAGATCTCGTGTACATGTAGATTGACTATAAGTTGAGATTGATATTTTATGAAAAAATACCGAGACTGTGGATTTACCCTGCACCAGCTGGTTTTCTAGTGAAGGGGATCTACCTTTCACTTAGATGATCTATTGGAGGAGGCTATTGTATTGATCATATTAGACTACCCACACTTTACATATCTATATTCTATAGTGGATCTTCAGCCCTAGGGCATAGATCCCCATCTTGTACATGGTATTTTGTTGAAAACCCTTAAGGGGTTCTTCAAAGGAGGTTGTATAGTGCTTAGATCTGTAATAGATCTATATTTTGAGGTGCATATCAGCCCTAGATCTAATGTATAATAATTTTTTGTAGCAGACCGATTAAAACAACACTGTAAGCATCTTCCTACTTTTATATATAGTAGCAACACCTCATTTTGAGGGATTTTGACCATTGGAGGCTTGTACTTTCTTATTGTGTATCTTATGGCCCATTATTTGTGAATATTTTGTTGCTGTTATAACATATGAAAGGTCTCCATATTGGCCTCTTTATTTTAAATGATGATTTACATTATTGTTCGAGAATTTTGCACTATATTCCTGCTTTTCCCATTTGGGAATATTACAGCGAGCAACATCCTGTTTTGATCTTATGTTATCAGCTTGGGGATGTGTTGGGTGATTTCCCCAATGGCTTCCTGCCTATGGTGGTTGGGTTACTAGAGAATGTCGCTGAAGTGATTACGCAGCTCCTCCGTGATGGCTTCTTGCGTTTCTATCCTTTCCCTTGTTTGGTTCTTGATGACAATAATTCTATTGTGTATCAGGTATTGTATGGTGGTATTGGTGAGGAAGAAGGTCCCTTGGGCAAGACCCAGGTTCAAGATGGAGGCCAACAAGGTTTTCCATAGTATTCTAGCACAACGTCGACTTTTTCACTCTACTATGAAGAGTAAAGAGTCTCACTCGAGGCATGTCGTGACCTTACTAAGATCAGGATCAGATCAGGTATCGATCAAGCATGACATATAGAATAAAACAGACAGAACTAAGTGCTCTTAATAAGTGTAAATACTCTGCAAATGATAATACTTATGAATGTATTCAGGAAGGGAAAACAAAATTTAAAGTAACCCACACATTCAACTAAACCAGAAACACATTACATAATTTAGGACAACAACCCATATCATAGTATATTGCATTAACAACAAGGGATAGTTACACTACTCCTTAGAGCAATCCTGGAAGAACTAATTACACTATTATCACATATGATAGAACACAGTGAACAGAGAGAATATAACAGAAAAAGAGAACAAAGCTCTCCTACGGCTCCCTTCCTCCAATCCCTACTATGCCAACCTTCTGTCTACTCTGGTCAACTGCCTATTTGTTCCTTTTCCAACGCGACTGTCAGTTCTCCCTTCCTTTCTGCTCTGTTGTTTGCTGCATCTCCCTGATCACTAGGATTTCCACTACTTTTTCTTTGTTGCTTCCTTCTGCCATCTGTGCCTGTTTCCGCAATAGCCATGCCACCTTCACTTTAGCTCTTCGAAACCGTGACATCTCTCTGTCTACCGTGGTTGCGCTCTGCCACTTTTTATCTGCAACTCAAAAAATATTTTATTTCAAAAAAATGGCCCCAAAGCCTTCAACACATCCCATTGACTCGTCTCTATTCAATTGTTTTCTACTGCCTCAGTCTCCATCGGTTCACTTGCCTCCATGGCTAGTCCTGTCTTCTCCTTTTCCTCGCCTTGTCCAAACAAGGGCCCCAACTCAAGGACCTTTTCCAACGCTAATGCTTTGAGTTCTTTGAAGTCGGAAATGGTTTATTTCCATCCCTGCATGAGCAGGTCTATCTCTACAATGACTTGTTCTGCTTCTTTTTCCCCTGAGATGGTCGACAACTTACTGAATATGTCCTTAATCTTAATGTTGGCCTCAACGGCCATTTGCTGCATTTTTTGGGCAGTAAGCTTGACAAGCTACCTTAGCTCCCGGAGGGCCTATTTGGTTGTTGTTGAATGTTCCTCAATTTGTTGTATCTTGACCTCCAGATCTTCTACTTAGTTTCACAATTGGTCAAGTCCATCGGGGTCTATGGCCTCTTTAATTTCCTTCGACACCTGCTGCAGTTGTGCTAAAATCGGCTGTGATTTCAAATTTAGCGAGGGGTAACACTCATGTAAATTTTTCAGAAGGTCATATGCTTCTTTCGTCGTGGTGTTTAGAATTTCCTGCATCCCGGTTACTTGGTTATGTTTCTCTGAGATTTTGTTTGTGCAGATGACCGCTAGATCTGGTAGGGCGAGCCTGGTCGCTAGCACTGCTTTCAGTTTCTTATTTTCTTGGCTAAGATTCGAAAATGCCACCTGGATGTGAATGGACTGCCCGACTGGGTCACTAGCTGATATGTCATCCGACATCTGATCGCTATGAGCCGTTACAGTGGGCTAGAGATCCCTGAAACTCTGTGTCACCATTTCCAGTTGGCTCTGCAAGTTGTCTTTCTCTATATTTAACTGTTCACGCTCTTCAGTAAGTGCAATGATCTATAACTGTTGCTGCTCAAACTTCTGCTGGAGTTCGATGTGGAGTCCTTTGGCCTACTGTGCTACCCGCTGAATAAAATTGTACAACTGTGTTGTTCCTCAGGTCTGCATGCTCTCAGGCCCAAATGTATCTTGATTTGGCGGTCTCTCTTGGAGTGGTTGACCGCTTGCAATGGACCTGGCCGAGTGCTCCTACGGTGATTGTAGCTGTGTTGGTTGCGGCGATAGATTAGTAGTGTTACCCATGCTTGGAGTGGGCTGCATCTGGTGAAGTATCAATTTTTCTTACTGAAACAGGTTCATCTCTTTGGGCGAGGGTGTTTTATCTGTAGTAACAAATCCCCCTTAACTTAAAAGGTCTTGAAAAGTGACCCGTTCAACCAGGGGTTGGTAAACTTAGGTACCAATGTTGTATCGGAGTTAACTTCTACCTCGTTGTCTCTGTTTGTTTTTCCCTTTGCTCTGACCGGGTCTGAGATGGTGGCTAATGTGGAGGGAGTTCGGGTTGAATGGTCTTTGGAGGTGAATGACATGTGGGCCAATGAATGGTGAGTGCGAGGTGTAGATATACGAACATTTAAAAATGAATATGGGTTGAACATAGGTAGCTCATGAGTTACCTAGGGTTCTGTCACTAGCTCTTCCTATATTGGGCCCCCGTGTCCATTCGTTGCGTTTGATCTTCCCCAGTGAGATCAACGACCTGGCTAGGCATTATAATTTTTTCCTTCTTAGCCTTTTGTGTAGCTACAGGTGGATTTGAATCTTTACTCTTTTTGATAGGAATTATGGTTGTTTCCGGTGCTGAATTAAAAAAATTAAGTGGTATGGTCATGAATATGGGGGCTGTGATGGAAAGAGAGGCAAAATTGGAGGCCTGAAATTCTGTAAACGTGGGAAACAATGAAGAATCACTGCTTTGTGTTTAGCTCCTTGATGATGGTTTTTAACTACAGTCGCGACATTCTGGTCATCGTTTCATCCGGCGTTTCCCCTGGAAATGGATCTAGCAACATGCTATCAAATGAATAGAAATAGACCTTGCTTCTGACCTCCATTCCCACCCCTAGCCAGGAACATACTTCAGTGTGGAAGGCTCTCTCATCGATTTGAAACTTCAATGGTTTCATTTTGAAGGTCGATTCTGGCACACATGTTGGCTTGATGTAGGTTTGCATGTGGCTGACTCCAAACCATATCTACACAGAGTAACTGTCTAGCAAGCTCCTCGAGATTCTTTGTTGTGTTAACGCCACATCAACCATTTGGTTGTACTATAACTTGAATGCCTCTTCGTTCACCTCCTTGGTGCTGGGGTCCCTTGACGCCTTCCAGGGTGTGAATTTCATTGCTAGTGGTTGACTTATTGCAATTTCCATATGCTGTCTGGTTCCCGGGAATGTCCATTTCCACATCGCCAACACCATGATAAGATAACCATAGATGAACCTAGTGGCTCTCTTGTCATTATCCTCACAAGCTTCAAATAGCTCATTAAGTAAAAATGAACACCAATTTATTTGTGCCCCTAGATACAGTGCTCCGCAACTTAGATAGTATCAAGCGTACACTCACCCTTTGTATGATGCCTCATAGTTTTTCTCGCAATCAGATAATAGGAAAACTTGATTGCTGGCTTGTTTATAAGGTCTATCTATTCCCCTTTTCCTCTTCTCTTGGTGTCATACTTCTTGCAATAATCACCATCTCCTGCCTTCTTCACTCTCTTTGACACATTTTGGAATGTCGTTGAGATGTCCCTACCTTCTTGTGATAGCCCTGTCAACCTGTGAATATCTTCCACATGAATTGGTATTTCTTTTCCTAGCCATAACGACCCATTGTGGATCTTGCTCAGAAAGAAATTTGTGCACTGCATCGCAGCCCCGGTGGTGCCGAACACTGGGAGATTTCTGAGTTTCAATATGGTTGATTGTTGGACACCACTGAAATCTGGGAGTACTCTTGCTGCTTCTTGTTTTGCTTCAGTGGCATAATTTTCCATATAGACTTGTTTCTTCATCGCTGGGAATTGGAAAGAATCCACCAGGTCGGTGTCGATCAACGATGAGCTAACATACTTCCCCACCAGTAACTCTATCTTTTGGATTCTTTCGTCAAGCTCTTGCTCAATGACTGTTGGCACTACCCTGGTCATTTTTTCTCTTCTCTGGTATACTTTCAAATCTTCTCCTTCTTTTTTTGTAAATTCATGCCTCTGGATACTCTCTTTGGACCTCTTCTGATGAAGTTTCTCTTGCTCCTGTTGTTGTTTCTGGTTCTAACTTGGACTTCTCCGGCATTCTCGCGCTTTCTTTCATGCAAGTTATGTAAGTAACCGACACGCATGAGGTTGATAAGACCACATAACTAATTAATTTTCCCTGCCTTCCCCCGCCGCTACAATCGTGTGATTAGTTACCAGGATGAGGTGGGTTTTGAAAAAGCTGACTGTGACTTTAGGAGTTGGGCAGACATGATGTGTAATGATTATGGCCTGTTATGGAAAATTTATTACGGTATGGACGATGCTAATTATGACAATTACTTCTCAAATCTCAGTAATCCTATAGACTGATATGGGTACTATGAGTCATAATGATGGAATGATATTCGACATGCTTGTCCTCTGACATGGATGACACGCTGGAAACTACCCTCCCCCCGACCACAATTGGCTGCGTTGCAGTCTCCGCATCGCAACTCTGAGGTTTTTTTTTTTTCCTTCTGTGCTTGGTAATTTCTTTATTGGGATTTCTATCTAAGCTCTTCTCAGGTGTGAGAGAGTTATTGACTCTATCTACTCTAATCTACCCTACTGACTCTTCTCGATTGCAAGAGTTATTGAAAATTGAAATATATAACTTACTTGTGATAGGGCTTTAGGTGTGCGCCATTCACCCATCCTGGTAGTATCTGGTCGTCCAGTTTTGCTAACCGAACTACTCCTGAATCTCTTATTTCTATTACGTGGTACAGTCCTAGCCAATGCATTCTCAGTTTACCTGGGAAATTTTGGAACTTACTGTCATAAAGTAAAACTTTTCCGCCGACCATGAATGTTTTGCGCTTGATATGGTGGCTGTGCCAAGCTTTTTGTCCCCCTTTCTGGACAGTTTGGTGGAATTCTTCTAGAAACCTATCTTATTCCAGCTCTTGTAGTTCTTGCAATCACTCTTTTAGCGAGTCTTCCTCTGATAATTGAAGTGACATTGCAATTAGGATGCTTGGTATGACAAACTCAGTCAGTACTACTGCTTCCCTCCCGTACACCAGCTGGAGCAGGGTCTGGTTGTTTAGTCTCTTGATAGTTGTTATGTACACCCATAGTGTTGCTGGTATACATTCACCCCAGTCGTCTCGTTTAGCGTTGAAAATCTTTGTTAAACCCTTTTCCAGAATATTATTGAATGCTTCTACTATACCATTATATTATGGATGGTAAGGATTGCTCTTATGATGTTGTACCATGAAGTTTTGTAGCAGAGATCTAATGGTTGCATTGATGAAATGCGTACCTTGATCGCTTGTCAGACTTTTCGAGAAACCAAACCTGCTAATGATATTTTCAAATATGAATCGAGTTGTTGTTTTGGTTGTGCAATCCTTCACTGGTATCACCTCTACTCACCTTGTCAAATAGTCTATCACAGTTTTGATATACCTGGCCTATGAGTGCCTTGTGACAGGTGAAATCGGGCCTATAAAATCAACTACCCATTTCTCAAATGGCTGCAATGCCTTTACCAATGAAGTGGGAGATCATCTCTATGTGATGGGCATCCCATCCTCTGACATACATCGCATTTTCTTACAAATGCCTTACTTTCCATGTGTACTGTCGGCCACCATAAACCTGCCTGCAGTATTCCTCGCTGTCGGTTTTGCTCCGACATGCCCTCCCGCAACTCCACAATGGCATTCCCATAGTATGCCTTCCCTCTCATGATCCAGGATGCATCTTCACAAGATTTGGTCTAACCCCATCTTATACAGGTGTCCTGCTATTAGCTGATACTCCACTGCTCGGACTACTAGATGTCTTTTATGGGCTGCTGTATATTCATTTGGGCACTGTCATGTTGTCAGATAGGTTTTTATCTAGTCTAAATAGTCTGAGATGGCTTCTACTCTAAAAATATCAGTGTCCCATAGCTGATCATCCAGAGACCCCCTGTTTTCCCCGTTTTCTAGCCTTGACAGGTGGTCAGGCCCCACATTCAGTCTCCCGGGTTTCACTATCACCTCAAAGGTGAACTCCTTAAAGGGTAGGAGCCATCTGCAGATTCTTCCCTCCAAGTAGGTAGTGGCGGAAATTTTGAAGGGAATACACCATCGCCAACGCTTCCCGCTCTTTTGTGGTGTAGTTCCTTTCCGCTGTTGATAACTTATGACTTGCAAAATAAACTGGGTGATAAACTGAAGTGTCTCTTGGTTGAGCTAGAACTGCTCCAAGTGTGATGCTGGAAGCATCAATGTGGACATGAAATTGTTTGTCCCAATTAGGGTGAACCAATATCGGTGCACTTGTCAATTTTTCCTTCAAGGTATTCAGGGTTGTCGTGCAATCCTCTGTCCAACTGAACTGCTTTGATTTCAGCAACAAATTCTCTAATGGGGATGTTATCTTCGTGTAGTTGTAGATTAATCGCCTATAGTAGCCTGTGTGGCCTAGAAACGACCTTAATTGCTTCACAGTTTCTAGCACATCCCTGTTAACTATAACTGCCAGTTTTGCTGAATCAATGCAAACTACTTGTTTGCATACAACATGTCCTAGCAGTGTTCCAAAAGGCACTGCAAAGATGCACTTCTTGAGGTTTAATCAAATCTAGAGTTGCCTACACCTGTCGAACATTATCCTCAATAACATTACATGGTATTTTAACAGGTTGTAGACAGTCCATTCATCCATATAGACTTCTAGGAATTTGTGGATGTATTCCCGAAACGCTGCTATCACAATTCGTGAAACTACTGCTGGCACGTTTTTCAACTCGAATGGCATTACATGATATGCAAAGGAACCCCATTTGCTGGTGAAAGTTGTCTTCTTCTTATATTCTTCAACTATCCTTACTTGATGGTATCTTGAAAATCCATCCGTAAAGGAATAAGCCTCATTCACCGCAACGTTGTCGAGACCTTCGTCACAGAACGGAGTAGGGAATGGGTCATGTATGCATGCATTATTCAAGCTACTATAGTTAACACAGACTCAGATCTCATACTTATCCTTTTTACTTTGTATGACTATAGGACTTACCCATTCTGCTTCTTCCATAGGGAATATCAACCCTACCTTTAGCATCTTATCAATCTCTGCCTTAAATTTTTCCTTCACTCTAGAATTCAGACGATAGGGTCTGTGCTTGACTGGTCTTGCATCGAGCTTCAAAATTATATGCATCTCCCCCATGTCTCCTTTTATTCCTTTCAACTCCACTACTGAAGATGGGAACACGTCTTCATATTCTTATACCAGATTGAATATCTCCTTAGTCATCTCGGCATCCCAATAATCACCAATTGACGCAAGTTTAGGCTTTTCCTCTATCCTAATGTTCATTTTCTTGGTATTTAGTGGTAGCAGATGAATTCTTTCTGTTGTTGGTTCTTCTTTAATATCTCGCTCCCCCTCCTTTTCCTCAAAATACAGATGTCTAAGACCTTCTAGATCATCATCATCCATCTCATTGTTTATCTTTTTGCATGCTACCGATTGTCTGATGCCTTGGTTTGGGAGAAGTTGCTCTTCCTCCTCCTGAATCCCTGGGAAGAACAGTACCTTTTTAATGCCCTGCAATGCCTTAGTGACTGGTTCTGTTTTTCCTTCAAACGAGAAACATTTTGTAAATTGCTCCACAACTACTTGCCAAGTATTGGTTCCTCTTTTCTGTTGGAAATACTGAGAGGAGTGGGGGTGAATCAGTATTCCTTTCAATTAGAGCATCAATTAATCTTCAATTATTATCAGCGTTTGTACAATGATAGAACTAAACAAAATGAACACAAATGCACACAATTTTTAAGGTGGAAACCCACTCCGGGACAAAAACCACCTAATGCTTTTCTAATAATTCTTTAATATTCAACTCCAATTGAAAATAAAGCTCCAACTTCCTAGAATCTAGAAAAGAATTCTTCTCTAGCTCCCACTAGATGGATGCTCCAACGCTCGAGATTCTTCAGTAGTCAACTGAACGGATGCCCCAACACCCAATGAGCTACAACTCACCCTAGCACCACCCTACCACCCTATAGAAGAATAAAAGAAGAATGGACTCATGTACCAGGGAAAATAGTCCACTTTAAAATGATATAGAATGATGTAGAAGAAGAAGACACACTACACCATAACCCCAACTATGACACAACCACCTAATGATGATCCTAGACCTCCCGAAACCGCCTCTTCAACTCTTGGCAGATAGACACTAATACAATTTTTACAATAATGTATTTACAATGATACCTTTACAGTGAATGTATGCAGTGCTGCCCACTTGAAGACTTCATGTGATGAAATTTTTGCTGCTATTCTGAACCTTTTTTGCTGCTCTTTTCATGCTACCCTCTGCTGCACCTTGCTTTGCTTTTCTTCCCTATAAAGTCTGGTCCTTTGCAGCCCTTGACAACACATGATCTAGCTTTTCTTGCCTTCTAGGAGCTCGATATTGAATCTATTGTATCTATGTTATTTCAGATCCCCAATGTGTGATTTTTGGTCCTATAGTATTCCTCTGAGTCTTCTTTCCAATTCCATAGGTCTGACCCAATTTGGATTCTTGAAGAGAGAGTTATGCCCAATCTCTCACAATGCCCTAATTATGGACTGTTTCAGTAGAGCGAACTTGTACGATGTGCCACGTGTCATTGTTTCTTTATTCAGCTCTGAAATTGATAGATACAAAACCAAAGTTTGTGCACTATATACCATTTTTTACATCATTCCAATCTGATACTCAGAGAGAGAGTTATGACAATTTTCCAAAGGTCACTTCTTTGAGATGAATTTCAGGAGCCTGCAAAAACACTGACTTCCACAAATCATATCTCCAAAAATTTTGTGCATCTTGATCTGAAATTTTCACAGGAGCTTCCTCAGGATTTCAGCTTCGCCTCATAAAAATTTTAGCTTCTGACCCTTCGTATAAAAAACGTGAGAATGAAAATTCCACGATGACCTGTTTTAGATGGCAAAATCTGTTACATAAGGAGGATATGAGGATCACAATTTATATAAATGCTTAGGTTGAGAGGGGATTCAACAAGTGAACGTGGGATGGATTTTATGAGCTTAAAAAATATTAATTATGACTTTTCAATGACCCATGCCACAACCCCATGGGTTTTTAGCCCACTAACTGGGGTTACAACTTCAAACATGAATATCTCTCAGACTGTGAAGAATTATGTGGTGTGCCATATATCAATGGAAACATCTTGACAAAAAGAAACCATAAAAAGAATTCTTAACCCAGAATATAGTAATTTTGTAGGTCACAATTCCCATGCAATATTGGGGTAGCCCGTGGTGCTGCTTGGGTTGACATCAATGACAATCGTTGATCAACAATCTCCCCCTTTGGCATTGATGGCAACACAAGTACTCCCCCTACAATCATGACACCTCTTCCTACAACATTCTCTCCCCCCTTTGACATCAATGGAAAAGGGTAACTCCCCTTGACACACAACCATCCTACGGACCTGTACACACTTCCACTCCCCCTTTATATTATGAATAAGGAAAATATAATGAGAACTTGGGAGAATCCCAAGCTTATGGAGAATATATTCAAATGCTTCATGAGGTAAAGGTTTAGTGAAGATATAAACGATTTGTTCTTTTGTACCAACATACTGAAGTTTGATATTCTTTTCAGTGACTTGTTCTCTAACAAAATGATATTTTATTGGAATGTGTTTTGTTTTTGAATGCATGACAGGATGCTTGGAGACACTGATGGCACTAGTGTTGTGACAGAATATGGGAATAGGATCACTGAATTGTACTTGAATATCTTGCAAAGTTTGTTTTATCCAAAGGACTTGAGTACAACATGATGTCGCTGCAATGTATTCTACTTCCGCTGTAGATAATGAGATTGAGGTTTGCTTTTTGCTCAACCATGATACAAGACAACCACCTAGATAGAATGTTGCTCCACTAGTACTCTTATGATCATCAGCGCTTCCTGACCAATCTGCATCTGCAAAGGCTTGAATAACGAGATTGTTACCCTTGGGATACCACAGGCTATATTCTTCTGTGCCCTTTAGATACCGAAGAATTCTTTTGACGAAAATAATATGTGATTCTTTTGGTGTTGCTTGGAATCTTGCTACTTGTCCAACTGCTTGCATAACATCTGGCCGAGAGGCTGTTACATATAGAAAACTACCAAACATAGATCTGTACAACCTTTGATCCACATCCTTAGATGATTCATCTATGCTCAATTTGTAACCTATTACCATCGAAGTGAGGACGGGTTTGCAATCTTCCATTTTGAATTTCTTCAACATTTCCTTGATGTACTTGGCTTGACATATAAATATTCCTTTCTCTTGCTGGGATATTTGAAGCCCTAAGAAGTACGTCAGCTCACTAAGTAAGGACATCTCAAACTCACTTTGCATATTTGTAGAAAATTTCTTAGTTAGTCGACCATCATTGCTACCAAATATTATATCATCCACATATACCTCAACGATTGTCAAATTATCTTTATCTATTTGTACATAAAGATTGCTATCAACAGTACCTTTCTTAAACCCTTGTTGACGTAGATATCCATCAAGATGAGCATACCATGCTCTAGGAGCCTACTTGAGACCATATAGAACCTTCTTTAACCTGCAAACATAGTCTACTTTTTCTGATAGTAGAAAACCTTCAAGTTGTTCGATGTAAACTTCTTCTTCTAATTCTCCATTCAGAAATGTTGACTTAACATCCATTTGGTAGACTTTGATTTTTCTCGAACATGCATAGGCGAGAAACATTCGAATGGCTTCCATTCTAGCAACTAGTGAAAATGTTTCATCGAAATAAATTCCTTCCACTTGTGCATAGCCTTTGAAACGCAATCTTGCTTTGTTTATGGTAACCTGTCCATATTCATTCATTTTGTTCCTGAACACCCATTTAGTCCCAATGACATTTTTATCTTTTGGTCGTGGAACTAATTCCCAGGTGTTATTCTTCTCGATTTGATCCAATTCTTCATTCATAGCTGCTATCCAATATTCATTCTGGCTGGCTTCCTCAAACTACTAGGCTCAAAGGTTGCTAGAAAAGCAATGTGAGCTTGTTGTGATGAACGAAGCTGTCAACCTTCATTTATGTCACCAATGATTTGATTTGATGGATGATTCTTTTGAATCCATTCTTTTTTTTCTCCTTGGAGGAGATTTTTGTTGTTGTTCTGGTATATCTTGATGATCATTATTTACTTCTTCTTGGTTGATAGTTTCTTCTTGTTCTAGAATTTTATCTGTGTCTTTTTCAGCCTCTATCTCAAGTTTCAAAGATTCTAGATCCTCATCATTATTCGCTAGAACGCCATCTTCGTCAAATGTAACATTTATGCTCTCCACTATCTATTTTTGTATTAGATTATAACATTTATAGGCCTTTCTTTTGCATGAGTAACCAACAAAGATACCTTCATCAACACGTGATTCAAACTTACCCAAATTTTGATCTTCTCTTTTGATATAACATTTGCTTCCGAAGATTCTGAAATATTTTACATTAGTTGGTTTTCCTTTCCATAATTCATATGGGGTCTTGTTGCAATTATTTCTAAGAAGACTTCGGTTGATAATGAAGACTGACGTATCAATTGCTTGAACCCAGAATTTTTCATCCAATTTTGAGTCCTTCAACATTTTTCTACCCATTTCCTATACGGATCTATTCTTTCTTTCAACAACTCCATTTTGCTGAGGTGTTCGTGCTACTGAAAATTGTATTTTTATTCCATTTTCATCACAGTATTTATGAAATAATTCGGAATTTAATTCTCTGCCATTATCTGATCTTAGACACTTTATTTTCAAATCAGTTTCATTTTTTACCAATTCCTTGTAGATATTAAAGCACTCAAATGCTTTAGATTTTTTCTTTAGTAAACTGATGGTTGTCATCTTGGTATAGTCATCTATCATTAACATGAAATATAATTCTCCATCTAAGCCTTCTGTTCTCATAGGACCACATATATCAGTATGTATCAATTCCAATGGATGTGATGCAAAGTGTTCTTTTTTTTTAAATTGGACTTTTTTCTGCTTGCCATGCCGACAGGCCTCACATAGTGTGTTGGAAGGTTTTGATATTTTCTGCATTTCTCGTACTGCTTCCTTTTTTCTTATCCTGACAAAATTTTCAAAGTTCATGTGACCCATTCGTTTGTGCCATAACCAGCTTTATCTTCTTTAGCTAGTAGACATGCTTTAGTTTCTTCATCCAGAACATATATGTCGTTTGGAGCTCGACTTGTTGTAGCCAGAATTTTACCATACCTGCCTTTCCTGATTTCACATTTTGTGGAGTTGAATAGCATTGTGTGTCCTTGATCACACATTTGTCCAACACTGAGTAGATTTTGATTCATGTTTTCAACCAATAGAACATTCTTGGCTATAACATCTTTGCTTCCGAGAGTGATGGTACTTGATCCTATAACATTTGAAGATCCATCATTTCCAAAGGATACGGTTCTCCTTCTTCTCTTTCAGAGATACAAATTTCCTTCTATCTCCAGTCATATGCGTTGAGCAACCACTGTCAACATACCACACATATTTTTTGTTTTGAGCCTTGAGAGCGAGAGCACAATTATCAGTCTTCTTCTTTTTCCATGTTCGTTCATTCTGTGGGTTCGAAGATTCTTCTGGAGGATTTTCACGTCTGCAGTCTCTGGCTATGTGTCCAAAGTTCTGAAATTTGTAGCATTCCATATTATTTCTTAAATTTTCAAATCTATTGACGTTTCTTTGAGCCCTGGGAGGTTCATATTTGAAGGATCTCCTGGAATTGTATTGGTTCCTAGGGTATGTGCGACATTCTACAGCTTTATGACCAAATTTTCCACATGAATAACAATAGCCATGAAACATATGTTGGTACTTGGATGGAAATCTTCATCGAGGAATCGTCTTCCAAGTATGTGCTTGCGAATCTTGTCCAATGAAGTCTACATGCATGTCAGATCTCATAGGTTCATTTTATTTCGTTGTAGAAGGTCATGCTTCTTCTTTGTAACCGAGGCCAGTTCTGTCGTTGTAAGATCATTGATTGTTGATGATTTCTTCCAATGCCCTTGAGATATTAGCATAGTTTTGGACTATTTTTCCCTTCTTCACTTCCTTCTGCAGTGAGACTACTTCGGCTTCTAATGCTTCCCTTTCTTGGTTGCTTTCTTCCAACTTCTTTTTAAGTGACTCTTCAATACATTTTTGTTCTTCAACTTCAATTTTCAGACCTTGAACTTGTTCTAAAGAGTATTGGAACGAATCTTCTCTGCCTTGAGCTTTTTTATAACCTTGACTGCTTCCTTAGAAAATTATTCTTTGGTCAATCCTTCTTCTTCATTGTTTTATACCTCTTGTTTATTGTACTTGGCCATAAACAATACTCTCTCATTGGCTTCTTCTTTGTTGTCATTGTCTTCATCGGATCATGAGTTATCTTCTTTAGAGAGAAAGTTCCTTTTGGATCCTTGCTTGTTGAATTTCTTAAAGCCTTTCTTTCCTTTTGAGTTTCCATCACTTCTGTTTGGACATTTTGTTGTGAAATGCCCAACCTCACCACATCCGAAACATATCAATGGAAGTTTTCCTTTGAATTTTCCCTTACTAGGTTTTAGTTTTCTCATAAAGTAAGAATATTCTTCATCTGAAAGACCTTTTCCATCATCTCCCTTTTCTTCACACTTGTAGGTGCATGTCATTTCAATTGAAGGTTGTTTTTCCTTATTGGTTTGCTTAGATGCAACGAATACAGTTTCTAGATTTGAAGTACCCTTTTCTTCATCAAGTCTCATTTCATATGCTATGAGAAGTCCATGTAATTCTTCCTTGCTAAGTTTGTCCAGATTTGCACTGTATTCTAAGACCGATACCTTTGGGTTGAATCTCCTTAGTAACGTTCTAAGAATCTTTCGTATAATAGTCTTCTCATCAACTGGCTCTCCTAATCCTTCTAGAGTATTGGTTATTTCATCAACGTATTGGAAGTATGTAGCAATGTTGCAATCTTCTTTCATTCTGAGTTGCTCAAATTTTTCTCTATAGATTTGAAGCTTTGCTTCTTTGAAATTTGAGTCACCTGCATATATATTCTCAAGCTTGTCCCATACATTTTTGGCAGTTTTACAACCCAACACCTTATGATAAGCAGATTCAATAAGTCCACTGATAATAATATTCTTTGCTTTTGCATCATTTACCAAATTCTTCTTACCTTGTTCATCCGCGGTTGATGTAAATCCATTTTGAATAGTGTCCCATACTTCGTAACCTTGCACCAAGAGATAGACCTCCATTCTTCCTTTCCAAAGTGCATAATTATTTTCATTGAATAGAGGTACACCATTTTTGGTATGCTCCATGACCTCCTTCCAGTTGTTAAATTGCTATTGAAGGAACCAAGCTCTGATACCAATTATTGGAAATACTGAGAGGGGGGGGGGGGGGTCAATTAGTATTTCTTTCAATTAGAGAAGTAGTTAATCTTCAATTATTATCAATGTTGGTACAATGATAGCAGCAAACAAGAGGAACAAAAATGCACATAGTTTTTAAGGTGTAAACCCACTCCAGGACAAAAACCACCTAATGCTTTTCTAATAATTCTTTAATATTCAACTCCAATTGAAAATAAAGCTCCAACTTCCTAGAATCTAGAAAAGCATTCTTCTCCAGCTCCCACTGGATGGACGCTCCAACACCTGAGATTCTTCAGTAGTCAACTAAACGGATGCCCCAACACCCAATGAGCTACAACTCACCCTAGCACCACCCTACCACCCTATAGAAGAATAAAAGAAGAATGGACTCTCGTACCAGGGAAAATGGTCCACTTTACAATGATATAGAATGATGTAGAAGAAGACACACTAGACCATAACCCCAACTATGACACAACCACCTAATGATGATCTTAGACCTCCCGACACTGCCTCTTCAACTCTTGGCAGATAGACACTAGTACAATTTTTACAATAATGTATTTACAATGACTTAGTACAATGATACCTTTACAGTGACTGTATGCAGTGCTGCCCACTTGAAGTCTTCATGTGATGAAATTTTTGCTACTATTATGCACCTTGGTTGCTTCTCTTGTCATGCTACCCTCTACTGACCCTTGTTTCCTTTTCTTCCCTAGAAAGTCTAGTCCTTTGCAGCCCTTGACAACACATGATCTAGCTTTTTCTTGCCTTCTAGGAGCTCTATATTGAATTTGGTGTATCTCTGTTATTTTAGATCCCTAATATGTGATTTTTGGTCCTGTAGTAGTCCTCTAAGTCTTCTTTTCAATGCCATAGGTCTGACCCAATTTGTATTCTTCAAGGTAGAGTTATGCCCAATCTCTCTCAATGCCCTAATTATGGATTGTTTTATTAGAGCAAACTTGTACAGCATGCCACATGTCACTGTTTCTTCAATCAGCTCTAAAATTGATAGAGAAACAACTACATTATGTTCACTATATTCCACTCTTTACAACATTCCAATCCGATACTCATAGAGAGAGTTATGACGATTTTCCCAAGGTCACTTCTTTGAGATGAATTTCAGGAGCCTGCAAAAACACTGACTTCCATAGATCATATCTCCGAAAATTTTGCGCACCTTGATCTGAAATTTTCACAGGAGCTTCCTCAGGATTTCGGCTTCTCCTCATAAACATTTCATCTTCTGAACCTTCGTAGAAAACATTTTAGAGTGAAAATTCCACAATGACTTGTTTCAGATGGCGAAATCCCTTACATAAGGAGGATATGAGGATCACAATTTATATAAATGCTTAGGTTGAGAGGGGATTCAAAAGGTGAACGTGGGAGGGATTTTATGAGCTTAAAAAATATTAATTATGAATTTTCACTGACCCATGCCACAACCCCATAAGTTTTTATCCCACTAACTGGGGTTACAAACTTCAAACATGAATATCTCTCAAACCGTGAAGAATTATGTGGCATGCCATATATCAACGGAAACATCTCGACAAGAAGAAACCATCAAAAGCATTCTTTACCGAGAATATAGTAATTTGGTAGGTCAAAATTCCCATGCAATATTGGGGCAGCCCCTGGTGTTTCTTCGGTTGACATCAATGACAATCACTGATCATTTTCCTCTCTTCAGTTAGGTACCACGCATGTGGAATAAAATCCAGTGTATGTATAATTTTGTGTACCCACAACTCTTCTGGGTATCCTACATTCTTCCATTGATCCTCACAATCTTTCAAATGTTTTCTGGGGTC